>JARYGA010058116.1:0-325717 GCA_030545235.1 Helianthus tuberosus
TGATGATCAATGAGTCGCAACCGGAGATTGCGAGTCGTAACCGGAGATGAATCGGAATCTTCAATAGATCACCGGAGCTTTTGAGAGAGAATCAAACTTGGTTGCGAGTGAGAAATGAGGTCTCGACTCGCAACCGCCCTTTTATACCACAAACAGATTGTGGGCTATCATGGGCTTGTAACTCTTGGGCTCAACTTTAACCGATTGGGCTTTTGACTTAACAGATTTAACAATTAAAATTTTTAATCCCATTTTAAAACTGATTTAATTTTAATGAAAATTATCCATTAAACCTTTTGAGCAATGTTTGCAAATAAAACCTAAAAACAAAATTAAATAATAAAAATTATTTACAAAATAAACTTAGGAAATTTGCATAGATACTCAGGGATCAAATCACAAGGTTTCGGGCTTGACTTCACTTATCAACACTGATCTACTACTGAATGATCTAGACAATTGCCAGTATACTTGTCCCCTTAAACTCATCTCCCTAGACCTTTTCCATATAACTGCCTGTAACTCAATTTATCATGTTTTGATCTCTTACTGCAAAGAAGGGTACTGAGAAGAAGTATGAAGGTTTGATTAAATTGGAGAAGTTTGGTCAGTTTGCAGAGACGGAAGATGTTAGTGAAAATCCGGAAATAGCACAATCTGTTTCAGTAGATAGTGTACCTGCAAGAGCTATTGTTGCTGAAGAACATGATATTCGTATGGATGCTGAAGATCAGCCTGAGACGGAGATTTTAACAATAGACTCTGACGATGAAGGTGTTGAGATTATGTGTGATTCTGATGAAGATGAAGAGCTTCCTCCTGAAGCTGAAGTTGATACTGTCGTTTCTGCTGTTCCACCCGTGATTACTGCTGAAAGTTTGGCTTTGTTACTCAAATCTGTAACTGACAAGATGGGAAATCCTCCTTCTGATCTTGCAGTGTCAAGTGAAAAGCCTAGTGAAGACCCAAAGGATTCTGATTCCATGCCATTGAAGCGGAAAAGGAGGGATCCTCGGCTCGGAATGTATATTGAGCATAGCAAAGATCAACCCGTAATTACTGATGAAGATGATGAAGGTCTTTATGACTTCGAGTTTGAAAAGAATGTCACCGATACCACCGCTGCTACTGAAGACATCTTTGATTTTGATGCTGATACTCAAAGAACTGATATGGATGTTACTACTGATGACGTTCAGGTTACTAGTATTGATGTTGATGCCACTGTTGAAACAATGCTACCTAGTGCTACTGAATCTGTAGGTCCTTCTAGAGTTGATCTTGATATGCCTAGCAGTTCAAGTGGTAAAAGACCTGAAGAGCCATGTCGAATGCCGTTTGATGATGATTCGAGTGATGAAGATGAGTATATCAGTATGAGAGATATGAAGAAACGGATGGTTGTACTTGAGCAAGATTCAATCCATAAAGATGCAAAGATTATTCAACTTGAAGATACTATTGTGAAGAAAGATCAACAGATTGAGCAGCTTCAAGGAGACGTTAGTTTGCTGTTTAATATGGTTTATGATTTGCGTGGAAAGTTGGAGAAGAAGTTTGGACAGGAGTTTTCTGATCCAACTGATGTTGAAAACAGAAGAAAAGCTTTTGAAAAAGATGATGCTGAAAGAAGTGCTGCTATGGAACATTACTTTAGAAGAATCATTGATCCTGTTGCAGACAAAGAGAAGGCTGAAAGAATCAAGAAGAAGAGAGAGTTTGTAGTTATGAAGAATCGGAATCTAAATCCAGACGATGATGATGCTCATGCTACTCATCATTTAATGGATGTTGGTGAAACTCTCTATGATAAGGTTGGAAATCGTTCTGGTGTAGTTAGCTGGGGTTATGATCATGATCGTAAAAGATGGTGGATTAAAAGAAAAGTTGGACCTGTTGAGTGGTACAAACATCCAGGCCAGTTTCAGTCATTTACTAAAGTGGACTTGACAGACTTGTCTAGAGCACCTTATGTAGATGATAAGCCTGGAGGAGTTGGTTATAGGTTTTTCGAAAGATTGAAGAGGGAGGTTCTTAAGGGTTTTCCTTCAATGCGTACTGCAGAGTCCATTGTTAAACCAGCTAAAGGCATTAGAGATCCATATACGAACAAGCGCTTGAAGATTGTACGTTGGCCTGTAACTGATAAAGAGAAGACGATTCCGTTGGTGAAAAAGATTCCAAAGGGTGCTCTAAAGACCTTACATTTTTGGTCTTATGATGAGCGCTTGGGGCAGGCAGTGATTGTTTGTGATGATGATGTGTGTTTTTACTTGGTGGATCAGATTGATTTACTGAATGTTGCTCATGAAGATTTGAAAGTGTTAGCTCGTCATCAAATTAGAGCTACTGAGAAATATGAAGAAATTGCCAAAGCTTGGACTAAAGCTGTTGCAGCATCTATTCATATTCATACAAAGGGGTTCGGTGGTATTAAGGATCGGGTGCAAGATGATACTGAAGGTTAAAGTGTCAAGAACTTGCATGCATAAACCTAGGGGGAGATTGTTGGAACCTGAAGGTTTATTCATGTAGGTTAGCATAGGTTGAGGGTTGATTATGTTTATGCTTAGTTTATATGTTTGGGCCGGTTATGTTAGTGTTTGGGTCTTTGGTCTTGTGTCGCAATGGGCTTAGATTAGCGGCCCGGTTGTTATGTATTTAAGAACATCACAACCTCATTGTTTAAGGTTGTTGATTGTGTGGGTAGTGGGGCGACACAAGGAGCCGGTTGCGAGTTCTTTTGCAAGTTCTTGTATCAGTCTATGTTTATCGTTGAATGCAAGAATTCATTGGTTTGTGATTTCTATTGTTCTTGATTATTGATCTTTATTATCATTATATAATCTTGAATCATCTTGTGATTGATTTCCGCGCCTTCACAAGATATTGTTGATATCATTGATTGATCCTGCAAGGGTTTTACAATATGTATTTCAGGAAATTGATAATGGATCTTGCAGGCGTTTAAGGTTTTCAAGATGTGTCTACAATAAATGATGTCATCCGCACTTTTGTAGGGTTTGAATTGGATGTTTTATCTTAGATAAGACATCTAATTCAAAGCCTTGTTTTATCAATGTATTTTATCAAGTCCTTTATGGACTTTAAACTTTTGGTCGGTTTGTACTTTAAACTTTAAGTCTTGGTTGGTGTTAAACAATGTTGGTTGTATTATTTTAAAACTCATTAATGGATGCACTTCATGGTTTCTATCATATAGTTGTTTGTTATGGATGAATGCAATGATATTAAGCAAGTCACACGTAACACGCTTCCGCAAAAGTCAGGGTGTGACAGTTTGGTATCAGAGCTTCGATTGTAGCGAACAAGGATTCCTTCTCGAGTCTAGACTACAATCATTAGGGCTCTCTCACGAAAATATTTTTACAAAATAATTTTCATTGCATACACAAAACGCCAAGTTCCATGGAACAAACATTTTACAAAATAAAGACAAGAAACACAATGCAAGGTCACAGTTAGTGGTTTAGTTTGCATGGGGTAGACTAGTTAAGATAGAAAAAGTCTCATGAAGGATAACGTGAATACATGAGTAAGAGATGATTGTCTTTGTTTACATATACTGAGTGTTAGTGGTTAACATATGTGCACATGTTATGATTATTATGTTACAGGCACCCATGTCTTCCTCTGAGAGCGGGTTATCTGACGCCCATGACCCTATGGCCATCGTTTCGGACTATGAGATCATGTCTGAGCCGGAGATTTTCACATCGGACACCGAGAGTGATCCCGAGATGCTGTCTGAGGATGAGGATGACTTTCAGCCTTTCGCATTACCGGATTTTGGCGATGAGATACCTATAGCTGATGGCGTTCCTGTTGAGGATCCGTTTGAATTTCCTGCCCCTATCCATGACCATCTCATCATCGGTCACCCTGATGGTGAGCATATCGTCGCACTGATCCTCGACGCTATTCCCCTCGTGGTCATTCCTCCTGAGGATTGGCCCTTTGATGACCTCTTTGGTGATGATGTCGATTTATTTTTGGACGGTCCCCCAGTTGACGCTCAGGGCGACGGGGAGATTGATGATGATGTTGTTGTTGTTGTTGTACCTCCTCCAGCTATTCCTGTCATCAAGTTGTCTTTCGACTCTACCTTGCATTCAGTTTCAGACTCCTTTGAGTCTGTGACTTCATCAGCCCTGCGGGCGGCATGACTGCAGCTTTATGACACTAATTCAGATGACGACACTGCGATGTCAGCTGCACCACTATCTCCTGTTTGAGTCCCTACACCTCCTCATGTCCAAGAGCCTGTTCCTAAGAAAGACCCTCTTCCATTTGGTCAGCCTGATATTGCACCTCTTGTCCCAGAGCTGATTCCTGCACCACCTGAGCTTCCACATGTTGACCTATTCATTCCACCACCTCCACCAGTGTTACCCTTATTCCCAAGTCAACAAATAGCTGAACCACCAATGTTACCCTTATTCCCAAGTCAACAAATTTTAGAACCAAACCAGGAAAACCAGTTTCCAATCCCAGATGTTGACCCCTATGAGATTCCCAGAATTCCTCCTCCCAACCCCATAGCTCAGATACTGACCTGAATCCTTTAGACCCATTTTGGAACAGCGACTGGTGGAAGCAGAGTGTAATAAGAAATCTATACCCTTACGGACACCCCATACCTCAATACCCTGACCCAGATCCAGTACCATTACCACCCATGAGTGAAGAAAATATGCAGGAACTTCTCCAATGGGGCGATGAGTTAGTTGAAGAAGGAGATAGAATTCGTCAAATAGGGGAAAAAGCTATGTGGAAGCACGTCGAGCGTGATATACATGATTGGATACATGATACCTAGAATAATACCTAGATATATGTGTGATTTTGTATTATGAGAAAAAATTGATAGATTAAAGTAGATATTGATGTATAACTACTAGTGTGTTTAATTTCAAGTTATAGTTTGTAATCGACGCATATATAGATATATATGAAAAGAGTAAAAGTCGCAATGTTCGAAGATTTTGATCAATCTGGGTGTGTGCCTGTTTGTATTAGATCTTATTCTGTGATAATTAATAACTGATAAATGTTTACAATTCAGATGTCGAACGAAGTAAATCAGGAAAACTAGAATAATGAGAATAACGGAAACCAAATAGATAACAGTGTCATCCAACACATAGTAGCACAAGGAATTATAGATGCTATGCCTTTTATTATTAAAACTGTTAAGAAAGCAGAAAATAATAAACGCCAACACACTGAACTAAGTCACAGTGTGAACGATAATAATAAACCGTTAATTCAAGCTCCATTTCCTAAAAGAAGAAGAACCGTCTCTTACGGTTGTTCTTATAAAGAATTATTGGCCTACAAACCAATAGAATTCTCAGGTAATGAAGGAGCCATTTCAGCCTTGCGCTGGATAGAAAAGACAGAAGCAGTCTTAAAAATAAGCAAATGTGCAGATGAAGATAAGATTATGTTCGCTTCTAATCTTTTCAAAAATGCAGCCTTAGAATGGTGGAATACTATTCTCCAGTCTAGGGGAAGTGACAGAGTTTATAATATGGAATGGATCAACTTTAAGGAAATGGTTGAAAAAAAATTCTGTCCTCCTCATGAAAAGGAACAAATCACTAATAAGTTCTTAAATCATAAAATGACTGGAATAGACTTCAAAGCTTACACTACCATATTCTTCGAATATACTAGGATAGTGCCAACATTAGCCTCACCCGAGCCCGTATTAATCTCCCGTTACGTTTGGGGATTAATTAGTGAGATTGGACACGTAGTCAAGGCAGCTAGGCCACAAACCATAGAAGAAGCAGTAGAACTAGCCAACACCCTGACTGATGAATTAGTACGTACACATGAAGAAAACCAGAGAAAGAACCTAGCTCAGAAACTTACCCAAGAATTTCAGTACCATGGAAAAGGTATAGGTTCTTCCTCTACACCCTACTATAAGTATTGCAAAAGGAACCACTCTAGAAGATGCTCCCTATATTGCAACTTTTGCAAAATATCTGGACACAAGGAAGAAAATTGTAGGAAGAAACCTAGCAATAGGATATGTTACAATTGTGGAGAAAGTGGACACATTAGACCGAATTGTCCGAAACTAGCTCTAGCAGCAACCAACAAAGCTAAGAAAACTGAAGGACCCGATAAGAATGCCAGAGCATTTGTTCTAACAGCTGAAGAAGGCAAGATGATTTCAGATGTGATTGCCGGTATGTTTTTAGTTAACGACCTTTTGCCAAAGTATTATTTGACTCTGGTGCAAACCAAGGTTTTATCAATACTTCTTTCTACAAACTTCTCGACCAACCCTTAACCAAACTTCAACATGTTTGTTTGGTAGAGATAGCAAACGGAGAATCCATTAAGATTAGTGAGATCTTGTAGGAAGCAAGAATACAAATCCTGAACCATCATTTCTTTGCTAACCTTTACCCAATGAATCTAGCCGGATTCGATGTTGTATTAGGAATGGATTGGTTGGTAGCCAATCGTGCCAGTATTTTATGTGATCAAAAGTCAGTACAAGTAAGTGCATCAAGTGGTGAAAAGATCACAATCAAGGGAGATAAGCCAACCAGGTCAGCAAAATTCATCTCTGTGATGAAAGCAGCAAGTTGTGCAAGGAAAGGAGCAATAGTATATATGGTTTCCGTAATCATTAATACTAAAGGAAAAGAATTAAAAGATGTTCATATAATATCTAAATTCTCAGACGCTTTTCCAGAAGAGTTACCTGGATTACCGCCTGATAGAGAGGTTGAATTTAGAATTCACCTAATACCAGGAACGACACCGATTGCCAAAGCACCATATCGATTAGCACCAACGGAGACGTAGGAACTGAAGAAAAAATTGGATGAACTTCTTGATAAAGGTTTTATACAACCAAGTTCATCGCCATGGGGAGCACCGGTGTTATTTGTCTAAAAGAAAGACGGATCAATGCGTATGTGCATTGATTACCGAGAATAGAACAAGGTTACGATTAAGAATCGGTACCCTCTACCGAGAATCGATGATCTGTTCGATCAACTTCAAGGAGCTCGGTTCTTCCCTAAGATCGATTTATGCTCAGGATATCATCAACTAAAAGTACAAGAAGAGGACATTCCTAAAACTGCTTTCAGAACAAGGTACGGTCATTACGAATTTACCGTCATGCCATTTGGTTTAACCAATGCCCCCGCTGCATTTATGGACATGATGAACATGATATGTAAACCATACCTGGATAAATTCATAATTGTCTTTATATATGATATTCTAATTTACAATAAGAGTAAAGAGGAACATGCATCGCATCTGTACTTCTGACATTATTGAGAAAAGAGAAGCTTTATGCTAAATTCTCAAAATGTGAATTCTGGTTAGAAGAAGTGCAATTTCTTGGACATCTAGTTAATCATGAAGGAATTCATGTGGATTCCACAAAGATCGAGGCGATTACCAAATGGAAAGTACTTGAGTCGCCAACAGAGTACGAAGTTTTCTTGGATTGGCAGGGTATTGTAGATGATTTATCCAAGATTTTTCTAGAATAGTCATTCCATTAACCAAACTGACATGCAAATCAGTTAAGTTTGAATGGAGATCAAAACAGGAAGAAGCCTTCAAGGTTCTTAAGTAAAGGTTAACTAACGCACACATACTCGCATTAACAGAAGGAACTGAAGACTTTATAGTCTATTGTGATGTGTCTAAGTTAGGATATGGATGTGTGTTAATGCAACGTCAAAAACCTATAGCTTATGCCTCTAGACAACTTAAGAAACATGAAGAGAATTACACAGCCCATGATCTAGAGTTAGGAGCCATAGTTTTTGCCCTTAAGATTTGGAGACACTATTTATATTTTAATAAATTTGTTCTCTTCACAGATCATAAGAGCTTAAGATATATTTTTGGGCAAAAAGAATTAAATATGAGACAGAGACGCTGGATGGAGATTCTTAGTGATTATGATTGTGATATCCAGTATCATGCAGGAAAAGCAAACGTAGTAGCTGATGCTTTAAGTCGAAAGTATCATGAAAAGCCAAAACGAGTACACTCTCTCAAACTAAATCTGCAGATAGATTTAAATGAGCAAATTAGAGAAGTACAGAAAACAGTAATCAAGGACGATACTGAAAGGTTAAAAGGTATGAGTAAGGAATTAGAACAAGGAACAGATGGAATTTGGAGATTCCATATGGAAAGGATGTGGATGCCTAAACAAGAAAACCTATGCCACAAAATTCTAGAAGAAGCTCATAAATCTAAGTATACGATACATCCCGTAGTGATAAGATGTATCAAGAGCTAAGAAAGAATTTCTGGTGGATAGGAATGAAAAAGGATATAGCAACCTACGTTGCTAAATGTCTAACTTGTTCACAAGTTAAAACTGAGCATCGGAAACCCTCAGGGTTGTTGCAACAACTAGAAATGCCAATATGAAAATGGGAATTGATAACAATGAACTTTGTTACCAAATTACCCAAGACAAGAAAAGGAAATGATACAATCTGGGTGATTGTAGACAGATTAACCAAATCTGCTCATTTCTTACCAATGAAGGAAAGTGTCAGTATGGAACAATTAGCCAAGCTATATGTAAATGAAATAGTTTCATTACATGGAATTCCTTTTTCTATTGTATCTGATAGAGATAGCCATTTTACTTCTTATTTTTGGATATGTTTCCAAAAAGCCATGTGAACCAGGTTAAATCTAAGCACATCTTATCATCCACAGACGGATGGACAAAGCGAAAGGATAATAGAAATAATGGAGGATATGCTTAGAGCCTGTGTAATTGAGTTTGGAGGAAATTGGGATGATCATTTACCATTAATAGAATTTTCCTTTAATAACATCTATCATACTCATAACAACCCGACTTTCCGAAGTCAAAGTCAAAGTACAAGTCAAAGTCAAAGTCAAGGTCAACGTCAGGTTGTTATTCAGATCTGTCATTCCTTGCTTAAATTATTACCTTGTGCTCTCAAGACTTGACAATCGATATAATAGTTAACACTATTTTAAACTACGAATTATTAGTGTGTGAAGTAACAATGCGATAAACGCAACTAAACGCTACTAATTACTAGACGCCATCACATCGCTATCGCATCGCAATTTGCAACACAATTATTGATATTGATTGTTTGTGTGTATTATTATGTGCTTTATTTGTGTGTGCTAAATATATGTTTTGGGATATTATTCGCAAACACAATCGCAACTCTATTAAATCGCAATCTCATCGCAACTCAAAACGCAGATGTACTAATGAGGCATTTTAGGAGTTATGTTATTTGCGTAACTAATGGATAATACTATCGCATCGCTTACTCGCAAATCACTTAAACGCAACGCAATGCTTAACGCACGAAACAAAAGTCGGAACCCAGCTTGCACGAGCCAACTATTCGAATGACCATACGGTCGAATGATCATCCGATAGAACGGCCGTCTGACCCGTTCACTCTACATCGCCTTTCTCACCTCTCACCTATAAATACCCCCTGTCACATCAACTGATCATTGATGTAACAGCTCTATCCGACCCACGCACTCTCCAGACCTTTTTCTCTCCATTCATCGTGATTCTTTTAAGTTTTCTTCCTAAATCATGTACTTCCATCTTCATTACACACTTTCTCATCATCTTCTCCATCAAATCACCACTTTTCACCGTGAAATCACCAGATTTGGGCTGTTTTATAGGGACGTCACCTCGGTTTCTTGTGAACATTGAAATGTGACCTTATCTCACCAAGAACGGTTCAGATCTAAAGGATTTCTACATACTTTTACGCTGAGTTCGACTAAATCTAAACATATTCAACTGTATTCAAACTTTTCTTCAACATTCTTTCACTTTTTACTCAAAACCGTTATAATCTGGACTCGTTCAGGCTCTCTACCCGTTCTCCAATAGAGAACCGGTTCGGGGATGGATTTCTACCGAAGAGACGACCGATTCACGGGTTGAACATGAAACTTCATCTTGAACAGTTGAGCCTGATTGAACGGGGTGATTCCCATCTGATCGGCTGAGCTAAACTTGGGGTGGTTTCCGTTATTTAACACGTCGTCACGGCTTCTCGGTTAAACCGAAAAACTTCTCAACTTAACTGATTTTCTAAGTTTACAACCCAAACAGTTGCTCGATCGAATAGCCATCCTATCAGATCACCATCCGATCGAATGACTATTCGACCAGGTGACTTACAACTTCAACGCTTAAACAATTTTCCAAAACTTCAAGGAATATCAGCTTTCCAACGAATAGCCATCCGTCCGAATGGCCATCCGTCCGGATGACTTGATACCTAGAAACACTTTACATTTTTCAAAATGCTACAACAAAAACTTCAAAGTTTCAAAACACTTTTCAAACACTCACTCAGTCGAATGACCAACCGACCGATGGTCATCCATCTGGATGACCATCCGTCCGGACGGTCATCCGACCGATTCATCATTCGACACTTCGACTGTTACACGCAGCTTCACCCACCGTTCAACGCTTACACTATCGTTCCCTATTCAGGCTAACTTCCAAGCGCTCCCTTCAATCCAAGGTTGTTTTTATTTACTAAACACATACTGTGAGTATACTCGAACCCATTTTTCTTTAACGCACTTTGGGTGTTACATACGTTTACTATATCAAATCACATCGAACACACAACGCAAACACTTTTAACGCTAACCGTTCTCGCATGTTATACGTGACTCGATGAATGCTTGTATGTTATGTTTACACATTGATTGTTGTCTGCCTGCCTTAGCAACGATATTACTATAGTTTGGATTCAGCACCTGTTTATTCAGGGGTTGTTAAGGTTATTTACTTCACGTGTTCGCAGTGGTGAACATGTGTTGCACACTCTACAACTTGCAGTCATTGGTATTGATAGTATCTTTGTCGATAACTTACTAAATTCGCACCCCACGTGATACATGCTGGTTATGCGTAAACGTTTTCACTATACTATATGCTATCAAACTTGTGTACTCACCTTTACACTATGTGTATTGACTTTATTTTAACGTATGTGACAGGTGTTTAGGATGTTATGCTTTGCTGTGATGAATCAAGTTAGGTGGTCTAGAAACCCATGAATAAAATCTGAGTTGTCGGAACTGTTTACTTGTCCTTGAGAACAATGTCTGTAATAACTATTTTATTTTATATGTTGATGTTATGGGACATGAACTTAAATGTATTATAACTAATAGTTGTTATGGATTCTCCTGGACAATTTGTTTTGCTCAGTGCCGCGCCCCGATGATTCCGCCATCAGTTGTGGTGTGACAATACTAGCATTAATGCTGCACCATTTGAAGCACTTTATGGACGCAAGTGCCGAACTCCAGTCTGTTGGGCATAAATTGGAGAAAAGCAACTATCTGGACCAGAGATAGTACAAGAAACAACGGACAAGATTATTCAAGTCAAGGACAGACTAAAAGCAGCATGAGATCATCAAAAGAGTTATGCAGATAACAGACGAAAACCTTTAGAATTTCAACTAGGAGATAAGGTATTATTAAAGGTTTCTCCATGGAAATGAGTAGTTAGATTCGTTAAAAGAGGAAAGCCAAGCCCTAGGTATGTTGGACCTTTTGAGATTATTAGAAGAATAGGACCTGTAGCTTATCAGCTACAACTGCCAGAGGAAATGGCAGGAATACATGATGTGTTTCATGTATGTAATCTCAAAAAGTGCTTAGCAGATGAATCATTAGTGATACCTCTTAAGGACATAGAGGTAAATGAGAAACTTAAGTTTATCGAGAAACCCACCCGTACAGATAAAATATCGAAAGATCAAGAATCTCAAACACAAGAGACTAGTTCTGGTCAAAGTGAAATGGGATTCCAAGAGAGGACCATAATACACTTGGGAACTCGAGTCAGAGATGCAGAAGAAATACCCACACCTTGTAACACCCCAAATTTCGTATGTCGTATTATAATGTTAAAACCTTAATGTTTAGATGATAAGAAATGGTAAGTATAGATTTTTACCATTTTCTAAGTTTTATAAACTATAAAAAGTCTAAAGCTTATGTGCATATGAAGTTAACCAAGTTAGTATGTAAAATGAAATAAATGGCATATTCTAAAAGATTGAGGGGTTAAAATGAAAAATGTTATAAATAAAAACTTGATAAAAATTAGTCAGTGTTGTTGAAGGTGTGCGATCGAGAGAAACGGCAGGGAAGAATAAAAACCCCTATCAACACAAATCCATCAAATTGAAAGGGGATTTGAGGGCTAAACGAATGCATGAACCAGGAATGTCGATCGCTTAAGTGTTTCTAACATCAAGTAAGTCGAATTTGGTGTTTAGTGATGTTTGATTAAGTGGGTTTTGGGTAATTCATGAATATAGTGTAAAATTTAAACATGAATGTTAGTTATGATGAATATGTAGATGCGAAAGTATGTTTAATTTTGACTATGATGATGATTTGGGGAAAATCCACTTGTTATGAGTAGGGTGGCGACATGGGTATACTATCCATGTCAAATCTTTATGCAAGTCTTGATGTATTATGTTATATGTGATGGATTCTTGTTATTTAGATTGAGTATGGTATGAAGTAATGTGATTTATTTAGTTGTTAATGACAAGTGAAAACAAGAAATAGGAAGATGAGCATGGAAAGAGTTGTACATTATGCCTTGTTTGTTGTATGCACGCCAAGTGTTTGAGGAAATGCCTAGTAGAAGTTAGTATGTAAAATTACATGATAAAAATAGATGAATATGGATAGATGGTGGAAGTTATGTGATTGTTAGTGAACTTACATGAGGAAGACGTGTTAGATTGATTCCATATGGAGATTTTGTTGATTTCATGCCCAGGTAGAAGTGTGCACTAGTGGCTTGAACTATGTGTTTAAATGATATGATGTACACCATGTGGTTGTTTGATCCACTAGTTGTGAACTAGAAGTGTATGTGAAGCATATGAAATTCCTAAAAAGGAGTATTATAGTATAAGGCTAGTTTAATATGTGTTATAGTGTTAGTTGTGGAGTTATAGAAATACTAGTATGAATGGAATGGATTACGTATATGTGTGTGTACGTAGACAAGTAATTATATGGGTGTGTGTGTGTCCTAGAATGTGATTACGAAATGCATAGGATGTCGTTAGTATGGTCCACTACATCAATACGGACATATGTTCTTGAGTTGGAAATTTGTATGCTTGACCGTTGACTTTCTGAAAAGTCAACGAATATGCGAATGGTATGGTTCGACTTATGAATTTTACTGTAAGGTTTAGGAATAATCGTGTGGCATGTGTTAGGCTAATGATGTGTTACGTGTGATGAGTGATTAAATTTCGTGAATGTAAAACAATGTAATGGTATTTTATGCATGCTAGCGAACGATTGACTAACGGAAGTCAATGTAACTAAGAGTTAGAAATGAATGTCGATATGGATAAACATAAATACTAATGATGTTATGGATATGATGGCATGGAAGGATGGAATCACATAAACATGGAAGGACAACAGATCAAAGGTAAACACGGAAGCTATGCACGAACTCGGATGCACGAGGTAAGTAAATTCCCGGACTCCCTCTTTAGTAGAAAAAAAGAGATTTATTTGTATGATAATCGTTAGAAGTTAAGTTGAAATGCGTTGTTGATGATAATATCAAGTAAGTAGTATTAAGTAAGTGATTTTCCGGAATCACTTCTTAGTTTATTTAAGCAAGGTTATGCGCTAGTTATTTAAGTATGATAATTGGAGTCTAATAAGGTTTGGTTTTATAGAAGTGAAGGTTTCCGTTAAGTAGACCAAACGGGTCAAAATAAAGTAAAACGCGACCCGGGTAACGGGAGCGTAAACTATATGAATTATGGATCCGGGTAATGGATTTCAGCTTAGATATGTTAAGAAATTAACCCCAAGCAATTAAAATGAGTTTGGATAAGTTTGGATCTATAATGGGTGAAAAAAATAAACGTGCAGAGCTGACATGGCCGGGTGGACACTTGACACGGCCGGGTGAAGGGGCTGAAAAAGAAAAAAGAAAAATATAATTCTTGTGTTTAATTCTTTTGTTCAAATGCTATGATTTCTAATCATTTGAATGAAATTGTATGATAAGTAACGATGCACTTTAGACCTCGGAAGTGTAAGGAAATTTTACTAATAAAGTTCAACTACGAATAGTTGATTTAAATGAATGAGTTTAATGCACACCGGGAATCGGGTTCATAAAACCCATGTACGGAACTCCGGATAATGTAAAACTTTTATAGTTATAATGATCATGTGAGAATTTAGTATAAACAAATGAGTTGCTTGATTAAAAACATGAACGGGTCGAATAATTAGTAATTGAATATTAAGCCGAAAGCATATAGGTTAAGAATTTCCTTAGTCCGAATGTAAGATCTTGAGTGCATATAATAGAGAGCCAAATTACGGTCATGTGGGAAGAAACGGGAGGTTAAACTGTTCAAGGATTTGAAATTTATGCACATTTTCGTAAAAAAAGGGTTGCTGGGAAATGCAGGTTTCAGAACGAAACCTGATGGAAAAGGATAACCCTCACACCACACGAGGGAAGAGTTAAAATCTGGCGTGCCACGCAACAGCGAGTCGCGGCCCGCGAGAGTCGAGGAGGTCTGGGTCGCACCCCGCGAGGGACCCCAGATCCGGCAAAATTGTATTTTTTGTTTGTTTTGGTCGTGGAACTTGTTTTAAATGGTTCTCAAGGCCTTATAATTAATGTTTAAGTTGGTTTTGATTATAAGCGAATGTTTTGGCTTTCCCGTTAGCATAGGTATGGATTTACCTTCGTGTTTAGGAAGGAAATTTATAGGCAAAAGCGTTTAGGAGTAAATAAGTATGTATGAGTGTATAAATGTATGAATGTATGTATACTGGTGTATATGATTGTATATACATATGTAGTAATATATACATGTACGAATGTAAGTTGCTAAGAAGGTACGTAGTAATGGTTTTAATATGTTTGATTTTTGATGGTTACTAATAATGTGCTTTGAGGTTGGAATGTAATGCAGGCATGAGAACGTCGGGTTCATGAAGAGTTGAAGCCGAATTTAGATTAGGAAAATGATTGAATGAATTCAAGTTTACATTGTGGAGTGTTACACGATTTTCATATACATAGAATAATGAAGTATGGTGTTGTCAATGACTAACGGTTAAGTTGTATATGATGTCCACAGGTACCACACGAATTTCCTCTACCATTAAGAAAGATAAGCTGGCGTGGATCGAGTCAAAGAGCAAGGATTGTACAGAAAGAACAGTCACATAGCTTGAATGATGTATGCTTTGAAGTGTTAATTTAAGTGTGAATGTTATAATTTCTTTCTAGAAAATGTTTGACATTTTATAATTGAGCCTTTGCCTAAGTAATGTAACTAAACAAGAAAGAAATTTTAAGGCTCATTTTTCCGCTGCGTCGTTTTTAAGTTATTACGTTTTAGGGCGTTACACACCTGTTCCAGTAGACCTCGAGGACGAGATCTAAAACAAGGTGGGGAAGGATATAACAACCCTCCTAGAACCCTTAACGTGACCTTAGACGTCCTAAAATATACCCCGCATGCGAGAAACAAACTCGATATACCCTTATATTTATAAAAATAAATAAAAACAAAAATTATAAGGTTGTCGCGGGCCGCGACTGAGACACCTTTGTTCTCTCGCGGGGCGCGAGCTTCGATTGCTTGCCGGACACCCAGGCCGCCACGTGTCGACACGTGGCAGGTCTAGATACGCTGACTAGCCCACCCTAAACCCTAGTCTACTCTCTCGCGGGCTGCGAGAGAGTTAGTCTTGGTCTTCGCGGGCTGCGAGCCGCCATAGACCAGGCCTACAAATTGAGGTGACCGGCTCATTTGTTCAGTTGTTTAGAAATCAATTTCTCTCTCAAATTCTCTAATAATAGAAACTATACCCGGACATAATACCCTCTAAAAGCGAAGCTCTGCCTCGTTGTAAGTATTATAACCCTGCTGTTACCCTACACGATCGATTTAGGGCTCCTTAACGCATGTCAAGGCTCTGCCTGACTCAGTTGTTGGAGTTCTGTCTTGTGTTACACCCGATTGATTTAGGATTCCGTAATGCATGTCAGGGCTCTACCTGACTCAGTCATTGGAATTCTGTCTCGAGTTGTACGGTTAATGTGATTTGGGTTATTTTACTAACATGTATGAATTGTTTAATTTTAATAGATAATAACCAGGAGATACGCCAGGAAGCCTTAGTTTTACCTAAGTAAACAATGTGAGTACTTTCTCTTTTATAAACTCTTTTTGCGAGTCAAAAATGTTTTCAAATACAATTACAGTGATTAAGTCTTTGTAATTCTGCAAGTGCTGCCGGTATGTTGGGGTTTTGTATACAAAATGTGAAAGACGTTACCATTGGACAATGATATAGCCAATGAGTAATATGACCCACAAGTCAGGTGTTGACAGTACTGAATGAGTAATTGTGTAGATATAAACATTGTAATCGCCCTTAATACTATAATGTGTAATAATTGATGTTTTTACAAATTGGAATATACTCGCCAGTATTTCTTGCTGATAGAACTTTTTAAAGATGCTTTAGGTAACAAAATGTGAAAGCCAATAGAAGCCAGCTGGAGAGCACTGAAGGCTTGGAAAAGTGGCTATTAAAGTTACCTAAATAAAAAGAAGTTTGTGTTTTCAATAATTAGGGTTTATCCCTACAAATGTATTGTCAAATGAACTTGGGTTTTTGTCCCAATGATTTATTATTATAAAAGTTGGTGTTTTACTCTGATAAAAATATTTTCTAACTACGGTCCTAATGCATTCCGCTACCAAATTAATAAATATCGATACCACCAGGTCGGAGTCTCGCGCCACCCGCTCCCGGGTAGGGGTCGGGGGTTGCGACAGTGATGCCCCTTTGGAACCCAATGCCATTAGGAGGCTTCGTGCCTGTGAACAGTGACGGACCCAAGAATTTTTTTCTTGGGGTGCGGAAATTTTATAAGGGTCGTTTGTCTATTTTTATATAATATTTTTTTTCCGGTCAGGGTCGGTCGGGTCGGGTCGGATCGTTGGGGCATAAAATCTTATCATTATAATATGTAGATTTTCCCGCGTTTTGAGGTAGTACGTCGGTACATGTACAAAACATAAAATAATGTTTACAATACAATCAACCTAATAAAAATTAGTTAAAAACAAAAGGTTCCAAGTTACATTAATGTTTCATTGCGGGTGGTAAAAAATACCAAAAAATATAAAAACTAACTCGTATCGAAACCAAAATAGAATTAAAATAATAACTAATACCGTTACGGATGTTCCCATAGAGGTATTAATATGGTTTAGTTGAGTAAAAAGTTATATGTATTGCATTTTATATATTTATTTATGTACCGCACGACTGGCTGTCCGATCGGACCAGCGTCCGAACGGACTGCTGTCCGAACCACTTGTACTTTGCATCGTTTTGCGCGTCACTTATCATTATGCTATCGATCTGTTCAGGCTAACCCTACTCTCTAGCGCTCCCTTCAATCCATCAATCGCTGTGAGTATACTCGATCCCTTTTTTGCTTTACGCACTTTTGGGTGTTACATATGTTACATATACAAAATCACATCAAACACACTACGCAATATTTTAAACGCTAACCGTTACCGCATGTTATACGTGACTTAATGAATACTTGTTTGTTATGTTTACACATGGAATGCTGTCTACCTGCCTTAGCAACGATAGTACTATAGTTTGGACTCAACACCCGTTCACTCGGGGGTTGTTAAGGACAATTATTTGCATGGATTACAGTGGTGATCATGTATTACGAACTGCCTTGGGCAGTCAACCCGCAGTCATTGGTATCGATAGGTTCATGTCGATAACTAACATGCCTCATTTCACTCTGTGTACGTGCTGGTTATGCGTAACGCTTTCGAACTCTATATGCTATTATCAAACTTGTATGCTCGCCTTTACACTATGTTTATTGACTTTATTTTAATGTATGTGACAGGTGCTTAGGATGCTTATCTGCTAGGAAATCGAGGCTAGAATAAGGTCTTAGAGGCCAACAAATAGTTGTCTGTACAAATGAAATATGAGTTCTCGGAACAGAACTATTTGCCTAGATTTTGTCTGTAATAATTGTATTATCTTTTAAGACATGGTATGGGACATGTTACTTTAAATTAATTGGTAATGATAATTGTTATGGAAACTTCTGGACAATCTGTTTCGCTCAGTGCCATGCCCCGATGTTTCTGCCATCGGTTGGGGTGTGACAGATTGGTATCAAAGCCATAACTATAGGGAATTGGGCAAGACTCGACCTAGTCCGGGTCGATGTCTTAGAGACCTAGTCTATAGTTAGGAACCAACAGACCGACTCGTACATGTCCAGTAGAGATTATGTATGAGCGTGCTGCTATTTCTCACTATTCTCGCCTATGCTACACCATCACTGCACTCGAAATTTCAAATCATGAATGAACGATTAAGTCGAGATTAGGTGTGAAAACCGCAAACTCTCGATTAAATTGCTTGTTCAACCCATATTTTTATCTACAAACACGGGAAATTGCGTTGAAATAGGAGTGAAATCCATACTTTGACGCATAATTCTCTTTTATCTTATCAAAAGCAGGAACAAAGTTGTTAAGCTAGGGGTGAAACCCTAACCTTGACGATTTGTTCCGATCTTTATTTTGTTTTACAAAGCTCTCACCAAAGTTTTGACGGACTCCAATGACCTGAAGTCACGATATGACTAACGGGATGTGTGCCAAACGCCCAAGAATCGAGGCAAAGGCACAGTCCTGAAGGTCAAAATGTGTACAACAAGTCCTTGTGAATAGTCGAATCACTTTGGATAGTCGAAGTCTAATAGCCGCAGACGATCTATTACTCGATTTTATGTATTTCGATTCTGAGCCCGCAACTGCTGACTTTGATGATTCATTGATTTTATGTGTTTATATGTATGTTTATTTGTTTATGTGTTTAATTTTGGAGACTTGTTCGATTTTTGCCTTCACTTCGATCGACACACACGACTCACACTGCATTTCTATCTCAAAACGCTGACAAATCGCTAAATTGTGGACGACCTTATACTATGATATACGCTTATGCTATACTACTCGCTATGCTATTCGCGATCGCTATATTCGAATGCTCACAAACTTTGAATGATAGGTTTCTGTATTCTGACCACCTCTGTGCGCACCTAGATAAGTTATACGCCTACATGTTTCCAGGTGACGTGTCCTACGTGCTTATGTTCTACTGTGCTTCTGTGTCCTATGTGCTTATGTTTTTATGTGCTTATGTGCCCCTATGTGAATATGTGATTATGTGCTTATGTGTTTATGTGATACATGTTACCGTGCTTTCCTAAGCTTTAGTAAGTGTTAGACGTGTGAGGTGAGATTCGATTATGATGTGTCTGAGACATATGACGATGTCTGTTGCAGACAATGTCAACTGGACCATCATCAGGATCCCGTCACCCACGACTCTCTCGCCAAGAACAGAGGGACAAACGCCTTGCTGCCATCCTCGCTAAACAAGTGGCCAAGGTTGAGCCTCAAATCGTGAGTGAGATTTACGAGAACGTTAGCAAATCGTCTGAGGAGTCTAGAACTGAAGCTCCTAAAGCTGCTACTAAGACTGCTTTCAGCTTTAAGCAATTCAAGGCATGCGGACCGAAGGAATTCACTGGAGAAGATGGCCCGACGGCTACGTTTCAATGGTTCGATTCCATCGAAGTCACTCTGCGCCAGAGTGGATGTCCGGAAAATCTGCGCACTCTAAACGCTACCGGCGTCTTCCAGTCCCGCACATTAGACTGGTGGACGACCGAGAGGAACAAACGCGGGAATGATGCAGCTTACGAGCTGACATGGGAAGAGTTGAAGGCCATCATGTTGGATGAGTTCTGTCCTCCCCATGAAGGCCAAAAGCTAGAGGACGAATTCTGGAGCATTAAGCAGAAGGAGGGTGACAACGCTGCCCTGACTGCTCGCTTTAAGCAGCTCAGCATCATCTGTCCCAATCAAGTGAAGACGCCTGACATGGCTATCAAGAAATACATCCGAGCTCTACCCGACTGTGTTGCGGATTTTGTGCATGCCGCAAAGATAGCAACGGTTGAAGAAACTTACTTGCTTACCGCTGAAATCAACGACAAGCGGGTAAAATCTGGTTTTTGGGATAAAGCTTCAAAGAGCCTGCACCAAGTCACCACCGCACCAACCGCTGAAACCGCCGCCGCTCAACCGTCAAAGCCCTCACGCCGCAAGAAGAAGAAGAACAACAACAGCTCCAGCAACAAGAACTATGCTGTCACTACCACTGCTGCTCCACCCCAAGCCGTACCGGCTCAGCAGCAGTCCCATCACCGTCCAGCACCAGTTGCTTACGCACCGCCAGTAAAGCGTGCATACACAGGCCCCCACCCGACTTGCCCAACATGTTCTTATCATCACCCGGTGGGTCTCGCCTGTCGTTTCTGCGCTCACTGCAACATGTACGGCCACTTCACAGCTAACTGCCGTACTGGTCCCCGCCAAGCACCAGCTTAAGCCACTGCTCATCAAGCTCTGCTCCCAGCAAGGCCAACAAGCAGCTCAGGCACCCGCGGTCAACGCACGAGTCTGCTTCGCATGTGGTGATCCCAACCATTTTGCGAACATGTGCCCGAACAGGGTGGTGAAACAAGAGCCCCAGCAGCAGCAGCAGCAACAAGCCGCAAGCGCCAGAACTTTCAACCTCAACGTGCGCCAAGCCCATGCTGACAACAACGTGGTCAATGGTACGTTCCTTGTGAATGGTATTTATGCTTCGTGTTTGTTTGATACTGGAGCCGATAATTGCTTTGTGTCGTTCAAATTCGAGAAACTCCTTAGTCATAAACGCTCCCATCTCCCCTCGACCTTCGATGTTGAAGTCGCTACCGGAAGAACTGTCGCCGTTAATTCTGTTCTTCGTGATTGTACTCTTGAGCTCAACAATCACATCTTCCCAATCGACCTTATCCCGATGCAACTCGGAAGTTTTGACGTCATAATAGGCATGGACTTTCTTCGCGAAAACCATGCTGAAGTTGTGTGCTTCGATAAGATGATTCAATTCTCGCTCGCGAATGGTGATTTATTGTGTGTTTATGGCGAAACTACTTCGAAAGGTCTCAAGCTCATGTCATGTGTCCAAGCTAGCAAGTATCTCCGCAAGGAATACAGAGCTTTCTTGGCTAACATTGTAGTAGCGGAGAAGGAAAAGAAAGGAAAGACAGAAGTGAAAGTCATTCCTGTGGTTCGTGAATTTCCTAATGTGTTCCCTGACGATCTCCCAGGACTCCCGCCAAGTCGTGATATCGACTTTCGTATCGACCTCATTCCAGGAGCCAACCCTATTGCCAAAGCTCCTTACCGACTCGCACCGTCCGAAATGCGTGAACTCTCGAACCAACTCCAGGAATTACTTGAGAAAGGCTTTATTTTCCCAAGAACCTCTCCTTGGGGCGCGCCAGTCCTTTTCGTCAAAAAGAAGGATGGGTCGTTCAGGATGTGCATCGACTATCGGGAATTGAATAAGTTAACTATCAAGAACCGCTATCCCCTGCCTCGCATTGACGATTTGTTTGATCAGCTACAAGGTGCTACGTGCTTCTCGAAGATCGACTTACGCTCAGGCTACCACCAACTACACATTCAAGAGGAGGATATACCCAAAACCGTGTTTCGCACTCGATACGGCCACTACGAATTCGTTGTTATGCCTTTTGGTTTAACCAACGCACCCGCGGTTTTCATGGATCTGATGAATCGCGTGTGTAAACCATACCTCGACCGTTTCGTCATCGTGTTCATCGACGATGTCTTGATCTATTCCAAATTGAAGACCGAACATGCGCAACATCTACGTTTGGTTCTCGAGCTACTCCAGGGGAATCAACTCTACGCCAAGTTCTCCAAGTGTGAATTTTGGCAGGAGGAAGTTTAGTTTCTGGGTCACATTGTAAATAGTCAAGGTATTCACGTCGATCCCGCGAAGATTGAAGCCGTTAAGAGTTGGATTACACCTAAGAACCCGTCTGAAGTCCGTTCTTTTCTCGGACTAGCAGGTTATTATCAACGATTTATCGAAGGATTCTCAAACATCGCTGTGCCGCTTACCGCTCTCACGCATAAAGACAAGCCTTTTGTTTGGGAAACCGAACAAGAGTCTGCTTTCCAAACACTCAAGCACATGCTTTGCAATGCTCCTGTTCTCACATTGCCAGACGGAAACGACGACTTCATTGTCTATTGTGATGCTTCCAACCTTGGTGTTGGTTGTGTTCTCATGAAACGGGACAAGGTTGTAGCCTACGCATCTCGACAGCTCAAAATCCACGAGAAGAACTATACAACCCATGATCTCGAGCTAGGCGCGGTTGTTTTTGCGTTAAAGATTTGGCGACACTACCTGTACGGTACAAAGTGTACGATCTTCACCGATCATAGGAGCCTACAACACATCTTTGACCAGAAGGAACTTAATATGCGTCAACGCCGATGGGTAGAACTTCTCAACGATTACGACTGTGAGATTCCTTATCACCCAGGCAAAGCAAATGTCGTTGCCGATACTCTCAGCAGACGGAGTTATTTGCTCAGCATTCGTAACGTCCAATCCTAATACGATCTCGAAACCCTCATCCGCGAAGCCCAGCATGCCTGTTTTAATGAACGCACCTTGAAGAAGGAACGAATCTATCACGATGGAACTCATCTTGTGAATAAACCGAATGGGATATTCCACTATCTGGACCGAATTTGGATCCCTAAACGGACCGAATTGCGAAAGATTTTGATGGACGAAGCCCACAAATCCCGTTATTCTATTCATCCCGGTGCCAACAAAATGTACCAGGACCTTCGCTACAGGTACTGGTGGCCGGGCATGAAAAGGGATATTGCTCTCTTCGTTGGGAAGTGCCTGACTTGTGCAAATGTCAAGGCTGAACACAAAAGACCCTCTGGCTTACTCGAACAACCTCCAATCCCTATATGGAAGTGGGAGAGTATAGCTATGGACTTCATAACAAAGCTTCCGCACACGTCATCAGGTCACGATAGCATTTGGGTTGTTGTTGACCGTTTAACCAAATCTGCTCACTTTTTGCCAATACGGGAAGACTACAAGGTAGAACTATTAGCCCGAATCTACACCAACGAGATCATTTGTCAACATGGGACGCCTCGCGACATCATCTCTGACCGTGATGCTCGGTTTACCTCGCGACTGTGGGAAACGTTTCAAACGGCTCTCGGTACATCGCTTAATCTAAGTACCGCTTTCCACCTTCAAACCGACGGTCAGAATGAAAGAACAATCCGTACTCTTGAAGACATGCTCCGTTCGTGTGTCATAGATTTCGGTGGTAATTGGGATGCATACCTGCCGTTAGTCGAATTCTCGTACAACAACAGTTATCATTCCAGCATTCAAATGGCACCATTCGAGGCTTTATACGGAAGAAGATGTCGATCGCCTATTGTATGGCACGAGATTGGTCACTCGCAATTAACCGGTCCTGAGTTACTACAAGAAACGACTGACAAAGTCCTCCAAATTCGAGATAACTTGTTGAAAGCTCGAAGTCGACAGAAAAGTTACGCCGATAGACGGCGCAAGCCCCTTGAATTTGACGTTGGCGACTACGTACTCCTAAAAGTATCACCTTGGAAGGGTGTGGTCAGATTCGGCAAGAAAGGGAAACTAGCGCCTCGATATGTTGGACCTTTTAAGATTCTGGAAAGGATCTGAAAAGTCGCCTACAGACTCGAACTACCGGAGGAACTTAGTAACGTCCACCCGACTTTCCATGTGTCAAACCTCCGAAAGTGCCTGGCTGAGCATGATTTAATTGTACCTCTCGATGACCTTCAAGTAAACGAAACACTACACTTCGTGGAGAAGCCTGTCGAAATCATGGATCGCCAAACCAAGCAACTCAGACGCTCGCGCATTCCTATTGTGAAAGTCCGATGGGAAGGCAAACGAGGCGCGGAGTTCACTTGGGAACTCGAAAGCGACATGAAGGAGAAGTACCCGCAGTTGTTTGTTACGGCTTCGGACTTGTTCTCACTGAAGTGCCCAACCGAACGGGTTGCCATCCGATCGAACGACCGTCCGATCGACCGACCGTCCGATCGACCGACCTGAAAGGTAGGAACAGTTCAATGTTTTCTAAATACTACAACGAAAACTTCAAAAGTCAAGCCATCATACACAAACACATCCTTCTCAAAGGAAGAAACAATCCACTCGAACAGTCATCCGACCGGACGACTGTCCGAAGCACTTGTACTTTGCATCGTTTTGCGCGTCACTTATCGTTATGCTAACGATCTGTTCAGGCTAACCCTACTCTCTAGCGCTCCCTTCAATCCATCAATCGCTGTGAGTGTACTCGATCCCTTTTTGCTTTACGCACTTTTGGGTGTTACATACGTTACATATACAAAATCACACCGAACACACTACGCAATACTTTAAACGCTAACCGTTACCGCATGTTATACGTGACTTAATGCATGCTTGTTTGTTATGTTTACACATGGAATGCTGTCTACCTGCCTTAGCAACGATAGTACTATAGTTTGGACTCAGCACCCGTTCACTCGGGGGTTGTTAAGGACAATTATTTGCATGGATTACAGTGGTGATCATGTATTACGAACTGCCTTGGGCAGTCAACCCGCAGTCATTGGTATCGATAGGTTCATATCGATAACTAACATGCCTCATTTCACTTTGTGTACGTGCTGGTTATGCGTAACGCTTTCGAACTCTATATGCTATTATCAAACTTGTATGCTCGCCTTTACACTATGTGTATTGACTTTATTTTAACGTATGTGACAGGTGCTTAGGATGCTTATCTGCTAGGAAATCGAGGCTAGAATAAGGTCTTAGAGGCCAATAAATAGTTGTCTGTACAAATGAAATCTGAGTTGTCGGAACAGAACTATTTGCCTAGATTTTGTCTGTAATAATTGTATTATCTTTTAAGACATGGTATGGGACATGTTACTTTAAATTAATTGGTAATGATAATTGTTATGGAAAATTCTAGACAATCTGTTTCGCTCAGTGCCACGCCCCGATGTTTCCGCCATCGGTTGGGGTGTGACACGATCGGACTACCATCCGATCTAGTGACAAACTGCTGCGAATTTGCTTTCACTAAAGTGTCCAACCAATCAGTTTGTCGTCCGATCGTTCGATCGACCCACCTGAAAGGTAGAGATACTTCTACGTTTTCAAAATGCTACAACGAAAACTTCAAAGGACAAACCATCATACACAAACACATCTTTCCCAAACGAAGTAACAATCCACTCGAAAGGTCACCCGATCGGATGACCATCCGAGCGGATTGTCACCCGATCGACCGGCTACCCGATCGGATTGCCATCCGACCGGATTGATATTCGACCCACTGACACCTTGTTCGTTTTATGCGCCGCTTATCGTTTATGCTATCGTTAACTGTTCAGGCTAATTTTGCTCTAAGCGCTCCCTTCAATCCATCATCGCTGTGAGTATACTCGAACCCTTTTTGCTTTACGCACTTTTGGGTGTTACATACATTACTTATACTAAATCACATCGAACACACTACGCAATACTTTAACGCTAACCGTTACCGCGTGTTATACGTGACTTAATGAATGCTTGTTTGTTATGTTTACACATGGAATGCTGTCTACCTGCCTTAGCAACGATAATACTATTTGTTTGGACTCAGCACCTGTTCACTCAGGGGTTGTTAAGGACAATTTGTTACACGGCTCCCAGTGGTGAGTGTGTATTACGAACTGCCTTGGGCAGTCAACCCGCAATCGTTGGTATTGATAGGTTCATGTCGATGACTAACATGCCTCATTTCACACTGTGTACGTGCTGGTTATGCGTAAACGATTTTGAACTCTATTATATCTACTAAACTCGTATGCTAACCTTTACACTATGTGTATTGACTTTTACTTTAACGTATGTGGCAGGTTCTTAAGGCGTTTAGATGCTTTGCTTGCTGTGAAATCGAGGCTAGGAAAGACCTAGAACAATAATAAATTGTCTGTACTTAAAATCTGAGTTGTCGGAACAGAACAATTTGACTAGATCTTGTCTGTAATATTTATGTTATCTTTTATGACATGATATAGGACATATTGCTTTAAATAATTGGTAAATATAGTTGTTATGGAAACTTCTGGACAATCTGTTTCGCTCAGTGCCACGCCCCGATGTTTCCGCCATCGGTTGGGGTGTGACAGTTAAGGTGAACCTCGTCGCTATATGTGGAGATTTAGGAACCCAAGTTTTATTCTATTCAGAAAGTCTAAAGGAACACCATTGCCTTGTCTTTAGACTCCTTAAATTCAACTTTTACAAGTTTTAAATGGTGGCTGGAGCCTGGAGTTAAAGAACTTCAAATAGATTCTATAAAGGTTTTTGTTTTTTATTAAGTTTTTTAGTTTGTGTTTTTTTTTTTTGTTACGTCATTACCCATTGCGTTTTACATATAATAACAATCATTTGCTTTTTAGGTGTGGAGAATGTATATAGAAGTAGACAGTAGTTTGTTTTTTAATATGTTTTCCTTAATTTGTTTTGTTGCGTTATACATATATTGCGTTTTATAGAGTTATTGTCTAATTTATGTTGGGTTTGATGAAATAGAAATTAAATGGTAGGTTACTTATTTTTATTTTTTTGTTTCTAATACCCACACCAGATGACACGCAATATCTATTGCGTTTTATTGAATTAATATCTATTGCGTTTTATTGAATTTACTGTGTTTTATGTATGGGATTCGTGATTTCGAAATGAAATTATACTAATTATTGAGTATATTCTTCTTACTTAACTTTCATAATTTTATATTTGATTTTTATGTGTTTTTTGGTCAAATGCGTTTTAGAAAAAACATATTTTTGAAGTGTTTTTAGTCCATTGCGTTTTAGGTAAAACACATTTTTATTTGTTTTCAGTCCATTGCGTTTTGGAAAAAAAGCATTTTTAAATGTTTTCTGGCCATTGCGTTTTAGGTAAAACACATTTTTATGTGTTTTCATTCTATTGCATTTTAGAAAGTAAACTTTCTTTTTGTTTTTAAGCTATTGCGTTTTAGAAATAAGATATTTCTTTGTGTTTTCTGGCTATTGCGTTTTACAAATAAGACATTTTTTTGTGTTTTTAGCGCATTGCGTTTTAGAAAAATGTCTTTTTTTAGGTTTTTTTTTCTATTGCGTTTTACGCAACTGAGTTTTTTCCATTGCGTTTAACGCAACTGGGTTTTCGAAAAAATTTTTCGAAAACATAACAATAGTATACTCGTTTTAAAGATAAAAAGAGCTCGTTTTTTTGGTGCAATTTAAAAAAAAAAATAATGTCGTATGAAAGAGTTATTAACGTTTAAAAAATATAAGGGAATTGGAGGAAAGGGAATCTATTGCCTTGGATTAACTAGAATGCCCCTAGTCAAACCCACGCGCCTTCTTTTTTCCTTAAATTTCACTCATTTAATCTTAACCATTGATTAAATAAATGGATGGTCAAGATTACTTCCTAGGCTTTCTACCCAAATAAACTTCCTATCACAGTATTTATAAACAAATACATACTGCACGCCTCCTAACTTCCATGGATATTTCTTACAATTTAACTTTGGCCTTGTATGAAACAATCTAAACTGAACACCATATGTATAACACAGAAGGTAGGATAACACAGAAGGAAGGTAACTGAGTCATAGAATATATACCTTGTAAACGGGGCCAAAACCTCCCTCTCCAAGTTTGTTGTACATCGAAAAGTTGTTAGTGGCTTTAAGTAATGTAAACATGCCAAACAAGGGTAACTCTAGATCTTCGTCACCATTTCTATTTTCAGGATCATGTTCAATCACGTTTGTGTGTGTCCCTGAGAAATTGAGAATTCTTTTATTAGAACTAGTAACGCTCGGCACATATGTGTGACAAAATAATTTCATACCTTGTTGATGTTGCTTAAAACATAACCAATACATTTGTAAGTAGAGAAATACGTGTTGTTCGAACTTCATACCTTGTTGATGTTGCTTCTTCCTTTTAAAACGATAAAATAGTAAGTATATTGAAACTAGGATGACCAAAACAACAAATGCTATGGGGACCATAACTCGTACTCTTATCCCTACACTTGAGCTGGTGCCGTTTGCTATCAAGTCTGTGCCAAAATATAATGATCATGTGAAGCTTTTTTTTATGAAGATAGTAATGAAAATAAATATAAAACATAGTCTTGATTTACCTAACTCGGAAGGTGGCATGCGTATATAAAGAGTATCCCCGTTTTTAGAATATGTTCTGATATCCATTAGGTCACCGAACCATAGCAAGCAACCACTCCCGGCCCCTGAGATATTCGAATTTGTGTAGGCAATACATGAACAATCACTTTTGCACTTCTTCTCACATTCCCCAAGGGTCATGGTCTGGTTATACCATGACGATCGAGTGTCGGGTAACTTTAGGTTAGAATATGTGTTGAACCCCTCCCCAGGTCCACAATCCAAAGGGATAGTGCGTTTACACCCTTGTGAAGACTCTGCAGCCCTCCACTGTTCCGGAGATTTGGGTTCAAACCCCTTCAAACATTCACAAACAGGAGAGGTTTCGATGTTGCAGCTGCCGAACGGACCGCACACAGCGTAGAGATCACATTGATCCCCTATTGGGGCCAAATAAATCTTCCATACTTGGTTGTCATCAGCCCATAACAAGCGCTGTAGAGAACCATTTGGAAACAACACCACTCGCATTAAAACCGAAGTATTTATAAGATCATACCGGAAGTAAGTTTCTCTTTTATTAAGAACAAACGTGTAGTTGTAAATAGGGTTAGGCCTCGAATTAGGGTATCCGGTATACCTTAGTCCGTTCCATGGACCTCCCCGGAACTTTACGTTCTGGCCGTCCATTAGGAACATCTGAGGATAACCTCTAATATCAATCCCAAAAGAAAAGTCACCGAAAGCAGGATCGTTGTCGGATTTCCACGACCTGTAACGCCTTTCAAAACCAGTAACAAAATCTACGCCGTACTTCATCCCGGGAAGAAAAGTATCTGACAAAAAGTCAAAACTTTGCCATATGGGATTTTCTTGATTGAGGCCATCGTAAACTATAAAGTTTCCTGTATCTAGAAGCTGACCAGTTGGATTCGTCACCGATGTGTTTGATGAGTTCGCTGACGACCATGTGATATTGCCCATGGTGGCGTCGCGGATAATTAAAACTCCCTGAAGGGTGAGAGTTAGCTCGCCAGAGGTATGTGTGAGAGGTGTGTTGTGGTTAGCTACCCATACAACGGTTCGGTAGGATCTTTTCTTGTACCAAATTCCGACATAATGGTTCTTGGAGTTTCCGGGGCTAAAGAAACCAAGCTCGAAGGTTTCTTGTGGTGAAACGATGGTTTCATTGTATCTAATGGTTTGGTTTGCAGATAGGGTACTATCTGCAGCATACGTACAGATTATTGATGCGTAGAGTACAACTTGGAAGCCAAATATCAACTTCGTCTTGGTCACTCTTCTTTCCGCCATTAATGAATCAGTAACGTAAGTTTACACTTTCAAAATACCTACATTTTGATTCAATTCTAAGAGTTAAATATATAACTCCATTTATGTGGTCCCATGCAGTATCAGTTACGCTTATATATTATTTCTTGAAAGGGAATAGTATTTCATTTTCTGCCTAAATTTCAAAGTAATTATCAGTAGAAATTTATAAGATCAAGTATATTACGATCTGCTTGAATTTTCTTGTTTACGTTTGTCTAGCTGACTTCTAGCTAGACCTGTTATTTTTATTAAATATATATATATATATTTTTTTTGACGCTGTTAAGAAAGAACTGCTCATGCATGGTAATTATTAGACTTGTGATATATTATAACTCCTCTTAACTTCATCTAAATGTCACATCACTTATTTTTTTCTATTTTCAATTTACATCATATCAACTAAATGGTTTAATCCTCTTAACTTCACTTTTGGGTGGGTGTACGTAAAAAAGGAAAACCCAATTAAGATAATCTCTTGACTTCCCGTTAATATGTTAACAAACAATCCCTTTAATGTCCCTTAACACAAGGAGGGAGTCGTGTGCAATGTAGGTTAACATGTAATGTCATTGTTAACGCCTCAAATTTTAGGGTATACCCCACGGGCTTAAAACAATTGATTATGTTTGGTATACATTAAAGTCCGGGCAAGATTTTTCTCAATTGTACTAACAATCCGGGTGTTATATACGTTTTTTATTAAATATACAAAGTCACATCGTCAGTCCTTAAACTAACGTCCGGGCAAGATTTTTCTCAATTGTAGTAGCGATCCGCGTGTTATATACGTTTTTTTATTAGGGAAAATTACCAATCTAGCCAAGACTTTAATCAAATTACCAATCTAGCCACCTCATGCGTCCTTGGAAGGCCACTCACATGTATGGGATGAGTCTTTCAAGCATGGGATGAGTCCTTGGGGAAAAACCCAATAAAAAATAGACACGTGGCCACAGACGCATGGGATGAGTCTGCGGACGCATGGGATGAGTCTTTCAAAGATGGGATGAGTCTTTCAAGCATGGGATGAGTCCGCAGACGCATGAGATGAGTCTTTCATGTGTGGGATGGGATGAGTCTTTCCACGTGTCAGTTGGGGATTGGCGGACGCAATACTTGGCCATGCAGACGCATCAGAAGACTTGGGATCTGTGAGTGGCCTTTCAAGGACGCATGAGGTGACTAGATTGGTAATTTGACTTTTTTCTTGGCTAATTTTGTAATTTTCCCTTTTTATTAAATATACAATGGTCCATCTTTAAACTGTAACCACAAATGTCGAACAGCAATGTAATAGTGATGTACCCTGCACAGTACGTCAACAACTATTCATCAAATGACCAAACGGAAGCCAATGTTCTTCTTGATGCTATTGTGAATTGCATCGTATGTCAAACATAGAAATTTGAAAAGTCAAAGGATTTTAAAAAGGGAATATCCCTTCTCACTTTCGTTTATAGAACTTTGAAAAGTCAAAGGATTTGAATAAAGGAATTTCCCTTCTCACTTTTGTTTACAAAATGTCCATTTGATATCTCATTGCCATAAAATGCACCATCTAACACAGGCGACAACACCCACATGATAATGTCGAGCGTTGGTGAGTATGACAGATGTCGTTCCCCTACGTCAATGGTGGGTCTAAGATTTTTCTTCATGGGCAATCAGAGGACTTAACCAAACACTTAAGGGGGACGGTCGGGATTTTCGCCTAAAACTAATACTAAATAATCTAGCCCCTTAACTCAAAGTGTGGGTATGCCCCTGCCCCATGTGTCGCTAGCCGCTTGTATTTTTAATCAACCGGTGCCGCCACAAGTCGGGGGCGTCAACGCCAACGCTTAATTAATTTTTTTACATATAAAGTATTGTCGCACCGCCAAGCTTAAACAAATTCGGCTCGCCAGTTAATCATGAGTGGCCGACAAATATTATGTAAACCACCATAGTTAATGGGACGGCCAACAACAACCTAAGGGCACCCTTGGTAATACGGGCGACCATCTGTAAAATATGGGTGACCACCGATAATATAGTGTGACTGACTCTGACAATACAAAATGCCCACGTAAAATTTGAAGTTGAAAGAGGTCGTTTCCTTCCATTTGACACACTTAATCCTTCACACACTTAAGTGTTCATTGAGCCCCCTCCCCCTCCCCACCCCTCGCAAACATATGCTGTTGATTTTTAAACTAGATGTTAAAATAAGTGATTTTAAAAGGTGAGGGTATTGATACATCCCTACTTTTTAAGTGTACACCCCCCAGAGGCAGCGTATAGGGCTATGAGGGGTGTATATGGTGTGAAAGCACTAAATGTGTTAGAATAAGTGAATCTATACGCCTCTCATTGCCCTATAAGCGGCGTATAAGATTGTGGTAGTTGAAGCATTAAACCCTATACGCCTCTCGTTGCCCTATGAGCGGCGTACATGTACGGATTTTGATGAATTTAAGGTATAAATACCGACATGCAGGGAGTTTAGACTGAAAAGTCTGAAAAGGTGACCCGTATACGCGCTTACTGACCTATATGCGACTTATCGTCCGAGAAAATGTTATTTATCCAAGCATACGGGAACTATTTCATTCAAATGTTCAAGACTCACAAAATACCGATGAAAATGATGAAAATTCTCAAATAAAAATGTCGGTTGAAACCGTGAAGCATAAAGATGTCGTCTTGGGACATTGGTTATGTTTTTGGCGAAGATTCGAACTAGTCATACGTCTCCGAAAGCGTTTGGTTATCCGGCGTTGATCGAGGTGAGGAAGAGGTTGTGTCCGTGCCTCGTTGTGATGACGGGGGTGTGCGTCCCGTGTTGCATGATTTGAACTAGGTGTTTGTAGATGAGGCAGAACCATCTTACATGACCCAAAGTTATCCGCGACACGAATACGGGACTTACCATTCGTATACGAAAAACCAACACAAGTTAGAGTATGAGGAAGGTGTTAAGGACTTCGAGGAAAATGGTAACGAAGTCGAGGAAGGTGCTAAGGGCTTTGAGGAAAATGATAACGAAGTCGACGAATGTGCTAAGGGCTTTGATGAAAATGATAATGAAATCGAGGGAAGTGTAACACACTTTGAGAAATATGATCACGACGATGAGGAAGGTGTTGACGACGACGAAGGTGCTTGTCACGACCCCCGACCCCACCCTTGGAACGGGATCCGTGAACTAGTCAAGTGGTACAGGTGGTTATTTTGAAAATATTGCAGCGGAAATTTTCATCAGGACCGTGAGTTATGAAAATACCAGAGTTTAGAGAACACCGGATTTTATTTATTAAACAAATGGGATTAACCCATGTTTTACAAAGGTGGCTTTAAGCCTTTAATATGGGATAAACCCGGATACATAAAACAACTTTTCTTGATTTAATTTTAATTGATAAAATAAGCCACTTCTTTAAGCCTTTTGGTGCTGTATCGCAATTCTTATTCCAATCTACTCTAATAACCTGTAACGCGTTTTAAAACATTTGGTTAGCAGGAAATACTGGTGAGTTCATTCAGTTTTACAAAAAAACACATTTGTTATAATTTACAGTATTAAGAGCGATTACAATGTATATATCAACCAATTACCCTAAATCGGTATTTGTCACTCGACCGGATCTGTGACTATGGTCATATCACACATTGGCTAACCCGTTGTCCAAATGTGAAGCTTATCAAGTAGTGTATATAAAACCTCACATACCTACAGTAATTGTAGATTACAAAGACTTAATCACTGTAATTATAATTTTGAAAACAAGTAGGGTTTTGAAAGTAATTTGATAAAAAGGGAATGACTCACCTTGTTAGCATATAGTCTTGATTTAACAGGCCTACTGATTCTAAGTCTTCTGATAACTAAGCATCTACTTTTTAGTTCTGAATCTTCTGATGATTAACATCTTGTGATAGTAAGTTTATGGATGGGAGTTTTTTGATAGTTGAACGTTTAGTTTAACAGAGTGGCATATGTATTAGTGTAAAACCAAATCAAACCTAACGATGGTCACGAGATAGGAACCATAACGTAAGTCAACGAAGTATAGTCTTATCTAAACAGCACTTTGGCATTCGTTAGTTAGTTCCCAAATCTATCGGACAGAAAATCGTATTGGTGATTATTGGTTAGAACACCAACGTATAGAGAGAATAAGAGAAGAAATGAGCAAGGAATAATGAAGTTCTAGCTTCTTATTTATAGCTAAGGCAGATTCCTTTCTTAGCTAGGAAGTTTTCTTAACCATTAAGTTTGCTTAACCATTAAGTTTACTTAACCATTAAGTTTAAGGCATATTCCTTTCTTAGCTAGGAAGTTTGCTTAACCATTAAGTTTGCTTAACCATTAAGTTTGCTTAACCATTAAGTTTGCTTAACCATTAAGTTTACTTAACCGTTAAGTTTACTTAAGCATTACGTTTGCTTAACCGTTAAGGTTACTTAACCATTAAGTTTGCTTAACCGTTAAGTTTACTTAACTGTTAAGTTATCTTAACAACTAAGTTTACTTAATCGCTATGTATACTGGTTTAGCAGCCTCCTGGTTATGAATTCTAATTTCTAGGTACAATGGAGCTCGTATTAGCGTATTAACCCAATTCAACTTCAACGATAATCACAAGATCAAACCCACAACGAATGACAAAGTATAGCCGAGTACCGGCAGTACTTAAACATCCATTGGATTGGTTTCAATCGATCGGATATAGTACCGTGTCAGTGATTAGATTTATTACCCTGATAACGAGGCAGAGTTTCGGGACTTGATTTGAAATTTCGAAAGAAACAGAGGTTTGATCAACGTAACAAATGAGATTATACGTCGTAACATGCAATCTGATCAAGTGCCAAGCCATAGGCTTTATACCCAATTTTGTTGCCTCCCGCGTGTCACGCCAGCCCCACCTTCTCCTGTCGTGTGGCGCGGGGGAGGTAATTTTAGGCTAGAGCTGCCACGTGTCCTAGGTAAGCTTGACGTCACGTGTCCTCGGCCGCCTTTTTCGACCAATCACGTGTTTTTCTCGATTTTCGTGTTGGCGCTTATCGCGTATGTTCGGGTCTTGATCCCAATGGTTCGGTTTTTACTTATGAATCTAATAAAGGTTACTTTTGTGCGGTTTAGTTCATTAATCGTCAAGTTTTCAAGTTTCGTCGCGCACACTTCTGGTTTTGATTACGGGTTGTTGTCGAGAATATTTTTGAGGGTTGTTACAGTGCTAATGAGGAAGGTGTTAACGACGACGAAGGTGCTAACGAGGAAGGTGTTGATGACGAGAAAAAAACAAAAAAGGTATGACATAACCGTCAATAACTTGTTATTCGTGTTATATAATGTTTATATAATTTTAGAGTGAAAAAAATGATTTTGTGTACGTGTTATTCGTTATATAGAATTTTTATTAGGTGTGAGAAAACTAGAAAATGTATGACTCGACCCGACCCTAACCCGAACCCTACCTGAAATTTCTTAGAAACCCGACCCGAAATTTCATACAAACCCGAAAATTGTGTCATGATACATATTAACCCGACCCTAACCCGAACCCGACCGGAAATTTCATACAAACCCGAACCCGACCCGAATTTTCATAAAAGAAAGGAGTACAAAATAAAAGAAAACTATTGTTTTAAAAAGGAATTGAAACTGTTGACTAAAAATAAAAATGAAATCTGTTTTTTTCTTTTTTTATAGAAAAAGAATTAATATAAATAAAGAACTAAATAAATAAATAAATAAATAATCCTAAAAAATGCCAAAAATCGGCCCCAAACTGGTATCTACGCCGATCGAACTCGAGACCTCTCAGTTACGTGCCCTCGTCCCTTCGACTGGGACAAGTGTCTAATCCGTTCATAATCCTGATTCTTAATTCTCTTATACAGAAATGATGTGTTTCATAAATAAAAAAATCACAAAAAATTCAAAAAACCGGCCCCAAACCGGTATCTGCGCGGATCGAACTCCAGACCTCTCAGTTACATGCACCCGTCCCTTCCATTTGGACAAGTGTCTAACCCGTTTATAATCCTGATTCTTAATTCTCTTATACAGAAATTATATGTTTCATATATAAAAAAAGAAACAATACAGGTGCAGTCGACCCGAAATTTCATACAAAATTGACCCTAAATTTCATACCAACCCGAAAATATGTCATATATTAACCCGAACCCGATGTTCAACCCGGTTTTTTTTATTATTTTTTCGACAAATTAATATATTAATTTAATTTATGTGAATTTCTATTTAATTCAACCAACATACATAAATCTAATGCACCGTTGTTTTAGGTATTTGGGTCACTTGAAGAGTTGAAGAATTGGGTTTACAAAAGAGAAGTTGCGAAAGGTTACGTCATTGTGAACCAACCAACGATAACAAAAGGCGAAGGTTCGTCAGCAAGGATAGTGAAGATATGGTTGCAATGTGATCGTGGAGGCGAACCCAAAAGTAAAGCAACAGTTCGGCGTTCTGGTAGCAAAAAGGTTGGTTGTCCTTTTAGTCTGATAGGGAAACTAGACGCAAGTAGTGGGAATTGGAGTCTTGTGGAGAAGAAAAACAATCATAACCATGAGCCTACAGAATTTCTTGAGGGCCACGCGTTTGCTAGAAGGCTGACCCCGGACGAAGAATCACTGGTGGAGAGACTTTATCTACAAAACATGGAGCCTACGAATATACATTTAACCATAAGAAAACAAAACCCACACAGCATGTGCATTCTACAAGACATACAAAACATGATAAAAAAGATTAAACTCAATATGTACGGTGATCGAACTCCAATGCATATATTGGAGACATGTTGCAAGAAGAAAGGTACGTTTATTTCACTAGGGTTAATCCCTCCACAAACGCGGTCGAGGAAGTTTTTTTGTCCATCGGTACTCGTACAACATGTGGCGTGCATTCCCACATGTGTTGATGATTGATGCTACCTACAAAACGAATGAGTATAAGCTTCTGTTTATTCAAGTTGTGGGTATGACATCGACACACAAGTCGTTTTGTGTAGCTCATGCATTTGTCTCTAAAGAAAAACAAGATAACTTCTTATGGGTCCTGGAGAAGCTCAAAGAATTATTGGTAGATTGTATGGAGCCACGTGTAATTGTAACAGATATGGATCAAGCTTTGATGAATGCTTGCGATAAGGTATTCCCAAAAGCTTCCAAATTGCTATGTAGGTGGCACATCTCACAGAATATTCTAAAACACTGTCGGGCAAAATTTACGGATGAAGACTGGAAAATATTCAAGCTTTCTTGGTCTCGACTGTGTAGTTATCCCAATCTGACGCTATACAATTATAACTTTGAGCGGCTTTACACGCGACTGGCTAACGACGGTCGATCAGATACATATTATATTAGTTTACATCTATGCAGTTAATGCGGTAAAATATCGAATATCGGTCAAGGACCGATATTTGAAATATAGGTTATTTCAGTGAGATATCGGTGGGATATAGGTAATTTTAATATAATGCAGAATTTATATATATAGCAATTTAACACTAATAATTCAGTGATATATCAGTGATATATCGGTTATATTGGTCAAATATCTGTGATATATCGGCTGTATCGGTCAAATATTGGTGATATATCGGTTATATCGGTCCATATCACCGATAATATCGGTACCGATATTTTGACCGATATTTGACACCGGTATTTTTCTAAGGAATCGATATGACCGATATATCACCGATATTAACTGCATAGGTTTACATACATTCATCCATACATATATACATACAAATATTACAAATCGTTGTATTCTATTTTTTTTCCAGAAGTTGTGGACTATTTGTATAATGTCTGGCTGAAAGAGTATAAAGAAAAGTTCGTTTCAGCTTGGACTAACACAATCCCCAATTTGGGTCAACATACAACCAATAGAGTTGAAAGCTAGCATTCTAAGTTTAAGAGATACATTAAAGGGCCAAACAACTCGCTCCATAGACTTGTGTGGCTTGTTGGCAAAGTTGTAGAGTCACAACACATAAAAATAAAACTTAGTTTTCAGGAGAGCAAGTCCGTGCAAATGGGGGACCACAGAATACCGTTTTTTGATAACCTACACGGTAATGTTTCCAAAAAAGCCTTATAGTTGTTGCTTGTCGAGAGGAAAAAGCTACATGCGATGAGGGTAGCAGGGGGAACTTGTGGCCACCAGCTTTTTACAGGTTGTGGGTTGCCATGTGCTTGTCAGATGGAGTGGTGGGAAAGTACAGGTAATATAACAACTATAACATATACTTCGAACCATACAATATATAATCATCATTATACTTCATGTTTTAACTATGATTCTTGAAATACATATTGCAAAATTCCACTTGCCGCGATAGACAAATTCTGGATAAAACTTGATTTTTCGACAGAAAAACTTAATCAAGACGATTGTAATCTTCAGGTGGAATTGGATAGAGTCACACAAAAACTACAGGCGCAACCACCTATAGTGTTAAAAAGTATGTTGTCGAAGATAAAAGCGGTGGTGAATCCAAGTATGACTTACCATCAACCGCCTAAGGTACAACAAGATACCCGGGGTTGAATTAGAGGAAGTTTGGGTTGACGAAATGGATGTGGAATAGTTACCCTTTCATATTAGCTTTGGCTGCCAAGTAATTTGGTTATGTTAGTTGCTTTGTGATGGTGGTTGATTGAGATGTAAACTGTGTGATTGCTAACAGACATATTACTGTGTTTCTTGTCAAGTTCATGGTGGTTGACTGGGTATTATCTTTTGCCATGGAAATTGATTTGTTGTTTCAGTTTATGTTAGTAGCCTGTAGAGTAGATGAGAAAACACAAAACATTGGGCAATTTTCTTCTCTAAATTCCAAAACGAAATTACAGAACTTAAATAACCTATGCAACATAAACTAAATGCACTTTATTTGGGAACATGGGAAAAGAGATGGGATCATGCATGTGGGAGCTAATCTCCCCACTAACAAAACTACTAAAATGACATGTGCTAAATATTAATTCATTTTGACTAATTCTGGAGTCCACTGACATACGGATCCACCATTTCTGTAGTAGCTTTTGGGCCAGCCATTGGCATCGAACTGGTCTTGGTCTTGTGGTTTTGGGACTCCGAATCTAGGCACGTATCGGTTTAGGACTTTACGAATTTGTGAACCTGCTTTTTATTTTGTTTGGACTGTGTTTCATTTCCATTAGTCCATACGTAGTGGTCGGGTGAAGGTGGCGTGAATGTAGCCGCTGGCGCTCCATAGCGCCGCGGAACCACTACACCTCATTTTATCAAAAGTTAGGTGGTATTATCACTACACATGGCCTTAGAATGGTGAAAGCGTGTCCCAAGTGACTAGATAGATTTTTTTGTCCTTGTTATATGTTTTTCAAATGTATTAAAAGTTTTGTTCAGTATTTTAAAAATGGTCTGTTTTGACCCGTATGCATTTTTGTCAAAACCCCATTTATGTGACCTGTAATCTAATGGTCTAGTGGTATGGTGTTTGCCTCTGACAAAAGTGGTTTGGGTGTTAAAAAAAATTAGGAATTGTTGTTTGAAGAAGCAAGATGGTTTTGTAATCCATGCCTTTTGGTAGGAAATATGCTTGGGGTGTAGAGGTTGAAATGAACATTCTTACCAACCGATGATGCTATTAAATTGATCATGATATTTTCCATGAGTTTAGATATTGAATCATCATACAACTCATCATATCACCCAGTTATATCATACACTCATGCCATTGAACGACATTTTGGGTGCGTTTGGTTCGTGAAATTCAATGTAATTCAAAGGAATTGGAAAATGAATTTCATATATCTAGGGCTTTTCCTTCCAAATGAATTGAGGATGATATTAGGGCCAATAGTATGTTAAAGTTTAACTAATTGATTTTAGTCACTATCGTGTTCCCTTCATATTGTAACAATACTCTGTATTTGGACTTGTAACATTATCCAAACCATTACTAAAAACCGAAATCCTAATACGAAAATGATAAATGGACTTCAAACTAATAACATAAAGCGTGAAGTAATTGTGGGATTTTCTATGAATTGGGAGCATGAAGATAAAAGTGATGACCAAAAATTAAGTGTAATAAGTACCTGGTCAAATCCGGAATGAAGTTGAGGACACGCCAATGGAGGACAAAAGCAATCACTAGTGAAATTTGAGATTGCCGAATTGATAGAATACAAAACTTTCGCTCGTATATCTATGTTGTTAGTTATATGAGTATCAACTAATGTTAGTGAGACGAAGATATAACTATTAACATATTAATGAGATGTTTTAGTTGAAGAAAATTAATATTTGTCCGCATCATTCTTTTCCTTTAGTGATATAGCTTCATCATAATAAGTTTTTTTATTTATGTATAATATGTTGATGTTTCTTTTAATAAATGCAAATTTCTTATCATCTACCATCCAACATTGAAATGCTTAGTTCATTGTTAGAACTTATTCCATAGGAGTGTGCACTATCTTGCGTTCTCCAACGTAAAAACCGGGTTCTTTGGGTGAAGACAGTGACCTGTCACTACCTAACATCAAGATCTCGGAAGTCATAGGTGGCCTATCTTTTGGGTGACGTTGAACACACAACAAACCAACATGAATTGATCGTAGAACCTGAGACACATTGATCGATTCACCTAGAGACTTGGCAACCAACTCAAGTGATCTGACTTCATTATAGAGCCCCCATGCATGTTAATATAATAGAACACATGTTATGTTTTTGTTTTTCACAAGGGCAAGGTGCTTTAAAAGAAATAAGCTACTTTTTTTTAGTTTCTATTTAGATAACCAACTTTATTTTGGCTAAGGGCACTGGGGGTGGGCTCGCGATGGCCAAACATCACACGTGAAACATAATAGAACACCACCTCACCGCCAAATTCCACGCGTGGAAATTATAAGTCGACTACTTGAGGTTTTCATTTAGATAACTAGCTTCTATTCAACATATTACCATATTCTGCATATGTATTATCTTAGTATAAGTCGAGTACTTGAGGTTTTAATCTTTAATTTTGACTGCAGGGACGGAGCTTAGTGGAAACCCGGGGGTGCACCCCCCCTCCCCCCGAATGTTTCGGTTAGAAGTGTAAAATTTCTGATTTTTCGTCCGAAAATTTTAAAATTATAAAGGAACCCCCCGCCCCTCTCTAATTATTTTGCCTAAATATTTATACAATATATAAATTGGGTCCCATGACTTTCCGCCCGCCGGAACTTTTAGTCAAGCTCTACCACTGTTTGAGTGGAATGTCTTATATAATTTTAGAAGTTTGAAAAATGCTTAAATTTCTAAGATACGAACATTATTCAAAGGTTTAAAACAAAAAATGGCCGAAAAAAGCAAAATAGATTAAGAAAACATTTTGTGAGTGCAAAATGGTAGCAAGGTTGTTAAAGGCAAATGGTCAGAAAACCTGCCGCAATGGCACTATCATAAAATTTCCGCAATTGCACTATCATAAAACAAAATGTCACAACTAGACAGTGGCAAACAAAAGAAGTCGTAACATTTGTGACCGCTCTTATGGTTCAAAATTCGGTCGTAAAATATACCAGCAGTCGTGGAACCCAGTTTTCGAATAGCGAGGGAAAGGTGAATGTTGGAGCTACTCTAACCTACATGATAGTGATGTGAAAACATTTTTTATCACCTTCTACCTTACCAAAAAATTGTAGTACTTTTAATATATTCATCGAATTCCCAAAAAAAATTGTTCCAAGCAGGGGCGGACTTATGTACAAGTTATGGGTTCCCAGGAACCCATTCGGTTTTTAATTTTTAGTGTAAATATGTATAGTAAACTAAAAAGGAACCCATAAATAAAATAAAAGGGGGACCCATAAACTAAAAGCTTTGGTGGTTCACTGGATAATGCGCTTCCTTGTTTCGTTGACACCCGGGTTTGAATCCCGCGTTATGCGTTTTTTAAGATTTTATTTCGTTTTTTTAATTTTTCCTTTAATGAAAAACCCATTGGGGTTACACTCACACAAAAGAAAACGTAGCAGAAGAATAGAACAGAGAAGTCACAGTGCAGAACAAGAAAACACCGCCACCACCCCCCTCACCCTCTCCGGCGACCACCTCCTCTCCTCCGGTTGTCCTTCTTCGGTGTCCCTCTCCGTCTCTGGCCGTCTTCCTCCGCTCCACCTCCGGCTGTCCTCCTCCGCTCCACCTCCGACTGTCCTGCTCCTGATACCGCTTCTTGTTTCCACCATTCCAACAGCCTTCAAATTTCACTCGTCCTCATACTCTCTCAGGTGTGCTAATGTCAACTTTTAACTTTTATTGATGTTTTAGTGTTAATTTTAACCTGTTCGATGTTTTAATCTTAATTTTGCCATTTGATGGTTTATGTTGTTTTGTGGAAACTTAGAATTTAGCCATTTAGGGATGTAAAATTTAAAGCATTGTGTTTTAATCAGTTTGAATCTAATATGTGAATGTTGTGAATATGTGATTTGTGAATATGAATTTGTGATTTTAATCCTGTTAAAACTTGAACCAGTTATCAAAGCTAATAAGAATTGGCTTGATTGAGTTCTTACCATTCAACCGTGTAGTGATTTATAATTCTTAGATGTAATGCATTAACGAGTTATCAAAGTTAATAAGAATTGACTGGATTGAGTTCTTACCATTCAACTGTGTAGTGGTTTATGATTCTTAGATGTAAAAGGTACTTTATAATCAACAGTTAGCCGCAAGTTCTTAAATAACACGGATATCTAGAGACTTGCTATGGTTGATTAGTGACCAAGGGTTCACTAATCAAAGGGACACTTTTAGAGTCTTGTACTTCTTTTACCAAAAGGAAAAATAAGAGTCCACAATTTTCAAAATGGGAAACTATCTAAAACAAGGTCAAACAAGCTCTTCTATGACATTTTTGCAATAATATGGATTATGAGCAAACTGAATCTAAGCAACATCAGCTATAGACAAACTAAAAGGTGAGTTGTGCACTGTCAATATTACTTAGGACACTATCAAGGCATCAATCAATCAAATAAAATAGCTGATAGTGATGAAAATAATTTTCTACTTGCATCATTATACTATATTTTTTCCCTGAACGATCCGATCCGTCTCAAACCGAATATCTTAACGTTTGGTTGTAAAAAAACTGACCACCGAAAAAAGTGAACCCATAGGAAAAAAATCCTGGATCCGCCACTGGTTCCAAGTTATCACAAACTGTCATATCATCTCATCGTATTTACACCACAACCAGGAGATTACCTTTATTGTTTTGAATTATCAATCAAAATTTTTCAAGTTGATTAGTTTTATTGGTGAAAGCAAAGATAGTTATAAAAAAACAATGCCTTCTACACTTTTGTTCAATTTGCATTTTTAACACTGCAAGGTCAAAACTTAGATGTCCTATAAGGTTGTTGTGGTGTTCTTTGTGGATGAATCCTCTATTTTTCTCCACAGACACACGATTTCCAGCACCACCACGCCAAAGCTATATACATCTGATTTGATTGAAAAGACACCGTTTCCTGCGTACTCTGGCGCCATGTAGCCACTGTGACGAATCAAAGTTAATGCAAATGATTCATTGATAAGCTAGAATGAGATGAGGGTACGTGAATCTCACTATGTTCCAACCACTCTTTTTGTGTTTGCCTCTATCTGATTACCTCCAAAACTTCTAGCCATGCCAAAATCTGATATCTTCTGGTTCATATCCATGTTGAGCAAAATATTGCTGACTTTTAGATCTCTGTGTATGATTCTAGGTCGAGAATCCTGGTGAATATATTAACATGTAGGCCAATCAAGGAATTTGCTTTGAGTAAAGAATCAAGACCTTTGTTTGGCATGTATTCATCTTACTCCCACTTTCTTTTAAACATTCACCCTCATTTTCTTATAAAAAAAATAATGGGTTCCCCATCGGAAGATTCTTTCACCGATATTTACCGAAAAAAATTTTCACCCGAAGAAATCGCGGAGGAGGAAAAAGCGGTTACGAGTTCATGTGCTCTCTCGATACCAGCAATGGAACACGTTCGGCGTTCTCCTCCACGCCCCATTTTGAGGCGCACCTTTATCTTGCGAGACCGTGAAACCGCGAACGAGCGTTTGATGAAAGACTATTTTATAATAACTTTCCCAAAACCCTTAACATGCTCCTACACGTCCTAAAATACACCCCGTATACGAAAAACGAGCTTAAAATACCTTCATTTTAATAAAAATCAAATAAAAATAAATATATAAGGGTCTCGCGGGCCGCCACCCGGAACCCTCTAGTTATCACGGGCCGCGACTCAGTGACACCAGGCTGAACCTGGTTGCGCCACGTGTCCCAGTCTCGTGTCAAGCCTAGCCCTTGACTCAGCCAAGCTTGGACCTAACCTATACAGCTCGCGGGCCGCGAAGGCCCTCATTAAAACTTTCTCTGTCACACCCCGACCGCGTAAAACAACAAACCGCGGCGGAAACATCGGGGAGTCGTGTGGCAAAATTATTGTTTCAAAACACATGATAAGTAAAGTTAAGTTTTACAAGTTTAAATTATTACATTGTCTTAGTTCGAACGAAACACACAACATAAAGACGATAACTTTCTTGATTTTAAATTTCTAAGGCCCAAGTCGCCCTAAGTGAAGCTCGCTCACATCAAACATTCTCTCCTGAAACATATGTGAAAGTAAATACGTCAGCATAAAAATGCCTGTGAGTAACATAGGTTTAGTGTTGAAGATTCATGACTTTGAAGGTTAAAAGAAGTGTTTAGTGAAAAGTAGTCATGAACCTTATAAAATCATTTTTTTTTTTTATAAAATAATATGTAATTCAAATGATATAAAAGAATGATGTATGATTAAGTAAATAACCAAATGAAAATAATGTGTATAAAATATGTCATGTCTTGTTCTTGTTGAAGTGACTTAGATAACGCCACGATATATAACATAATAAAAGCACTTATATATAGGAAGTACCAGCGGCGTATCCACCATGCTTTTATCATATTACACACGTCTCGTTATTTAAATCACTTATTAATAACCATGAAATAATGTCTTGTTTAAATGTCATGTCATGTGTAACCAATGTCCAATGTCAAATGTCCAGTATAAACCATGTCTTGTATGGCGAATAAATAGCATTTACTCAAGCCAAATGCATAATGTCATGTATAAACAAATGTCTTATGTAATAAAATGTCATGTACAAAACAAAGTTTTTGAATTAACAAAAGTATAAATCAAAAAGTTATGTTTTGAAAACCATTGCTTTTATCGATATGAACATTTATACGGTTTGTCTATCGCATACACTAAAGCCTTGAGACTGTCGGATAAACCCTTATCAGGATCAAGGTTTATCAAAAATGTATTCGGATTCTGTCATTCCCCTTCCGAAATTCCTAGAAAGCGGGAACGGGATTTGTCAAGTCCTATAGCGCTATTACTAACCCGTTAAACATACCAAATGTCCTTTTCAATGTAAGCATGTCATGAAAATGTCTTTGTAAAACCATGTAATAAACATACTAAGTCAATATGCCAATAAAATGTCTTTGAAACCAAATTTAGGGTATACTAAGTCAATATACCATAAAAATGTCTTGAAAATTTGGATTATGTGTACAATGTAACAAAATATGTATAAAGTCATGAAAACGGAAAGTAAAGTTATGCACATATGCTTCACCCCAAAACATTTGAAAAACGTAAAATAGGGGAACTATGTACTCACCGTTGGGTACGTTTTTATACGTTAACACAATCCCTCAAATTGTTTATTTGTCCTAAATTAAATAAGAACGATTTAATAATAAAAAACTCACAAAAATACCTAAGTTTCTCCGATACTTAGAATTTTCACATAACTTTGAGATTTTCTCGGAAAGTTATTATTTTTTATTATATTGGTGTATTTATATATATATGAGTTCATATATATATTTTAAAAGCTTTGCGACTTGAACGATTTTATTGGTGACCCTCATCATGTTATAAGCAATATATCTACGATTTGCGCATCGTAACACACATAATCTTGTCAACTATATACATGTCATCATACACATATTTTAAATCACATAACATCTTGTAACACATAAAACTTACCCATGAACAACCCATTCTAGTGTACATTGAAAAACGCGTATTTTAGAGATTCGGTAACGTTTTTGGGCGTCGGAAGTCACGTATGACTAACCAAACACCAAGTAAACTTAATATAAGTTAAAATACTTATTTTTATATAAAAAATATCAGTTTACTTACTGATCTAAAACAGTTTTATAAAAATCCTCCGAAAAGCCGATTTTTAACCGTTTTACCGCATAGTTTTGCATCAAACGTTACCCTAACCATCTCAAATCGTAACGACTTGATATCTTAACATAACCCATGTTATTTACTGAATAAAATAGTGGTTATACTCATGATAGTGCAGGTCTCACATAAAGCACACAAATCATGCAAATTTCACATATTTTACCACTTTCTAAGCTATATGTACAACATGCAAAGCTATCAAACCTATGACAAAGTTTCATGCCATTATAATATACCAAATAATGTTATTTTTAGTGTTTATAATCTGTTGTAAAACATTTTTGTCATATAATCATTTTTTATCTTTTCTTGAGCTTTAAATCAACATGTATTCTTATGTACAAGTGTCTAAAGCACACTATCATATCATCATCATTTCATATGAATTTAAATGCATCAAATATGTAATTTATTCATGTTTACTTACTGATTTAATTGAACATTCATCATATTATACACAAATCATCAAACACTTGCATTTAAACTATCATTCAAGAACAAGCAACAACTTAAAAATTCTCAAATATGTCTAATAAATTTTTGGCCATTTACATGTCAAAATACTAGCATTATTTCAAATTATAACTCATTATTCAATCACTCCTTTATATCTCTAACATATTTGCACATAATCTTGTTCATGCAAGCAAACATCCTAAATAAGTATTTATAAAAAAACAACTCAAACTCAAATCTCATACACACACATATATATATGTACGGTTATATATATACATATATATACCACCATTTTTTTATTTTGTATCAAGACCCATTTCTTTTTAGATTTCAAGTTTGTGAAAAATTCCAAGATTCAAGAGAAACTTCCAATCATCAAAAACAACCAAGAATCAAGTGTATGATTTAAGCATAAACTTTATACCTTCAAGATTCAAGTGAGTTTTTGATGACATTTTGATGATATGGAGCTTGAAATTACTTGAAAACACCTTGGAAACTCCTTTGGATCTTCACACCAACTTGAAATTAGCTTGAAATGGAGTTTGATCTTGAAGAACAAAGTTGAAAAGTTGAAGATGGGAGTGGTGGTGGTGTGGACGGTTTGGGAGAGAGAGAGAGAGAGTGAGGGAGATTGCTTTGATTTTGTGTGATCTTGAAAGATATAAATAGAGATATGGAAGATACGAAGATATTGCATGCATCAACAAGTGGCAAATGAAAGGAAAAGAAGTGGGCACATGTCTTCATACATACATACACGAAATATACACACACATATATATATATATATATATATATGCATAAAATACACATAAATGATATATGTAGGTTAAAAACAGGTGTTTAACTGGATACCGGGTATTTTATCTAGCGTTTAAATACAGGGTTATGGCGTTCTAAATTACTTTTATTATTCTATAAAAATAAACTCACCAAAATATTACTGAAATAAATATCAGTTGCCGAGACTGGCTGTGTTGTCTGCGTTTTGCAGTAGAAGCACTGTGTTACGCAGTAACAAACGGTACGCGCTTAAACTTGAAAAATAACGTTTTTAAGCGTTTTAATTTATTTTTCAACACGAACATGATTAAAAATAAAATTTTAATCATAACAGAATATTTTTTGGATTTAAATATTATCCGGGCGGTCACCAACGTTCGTTTCGCAGTTTTGTCGCAATTAGTTCTAAAGTTCGAATAAACATGTTTTTGCCATACTGAATCCTTCGAAACTTATTTCTAAGTTATATAAAGGGTATTTAGGGTATGTTTGGCTTATGTCACAGTTTCAGAGTGTATGTCGCGTTAAACTGATTATGTTTACGTAATGGTTTATGATTTCACTTCCAGAACGGGTTTGAGAGTTCAGAATTGAACAATGATTGAAAATGTACTAATGTCACAAATAATTAAACAAATATTGAAATTAAAACACCATATTTTATTAAATACAAAGTTGTTCGGAACAGTACAAGGATTAAAATACACAGATGTCACAGTCTCCCCTACTTTAGGAAATTTCGTCCCGAAATTTAATTAGAGGAAACTTGTGGGAAAAGGTGTGGATATTTCGCCTTCATTTGATCCTCTCATTCCCAAGTAAACTCTGGGCCACGTTTCGATTCCCAGCGAACTTTGACTATCCGTATGCGCTTGCGCTTGAGCTTCTTGACTTGATGGTCCAATATTTCCACAGGTTTCTCGACGAAGTGCATCGTGTTGTCGACATGAATTTCATCAAGGGGGATGTGGAGGTTTTCATCAGCCAAACACTTTTTCAGATTGGACACGTGGAAAGTTGGATGAACATTTCCAAGTTCAGCAGGCAGTCCAAGTCTGTAGGCTACTTTTCTGATTCTTTCAACGATCTTGAATGGTCCAATATATCGTGGTGCAAGTTTTCCTTTCTTCCCAAATCTGATTACACCTTTCCAAGGAGATACCTTGAGTAGGACGAGATCACCGACTTGGAATTCCAAAGGCTTGCGTCGTCTATCTGCGTAACTCTTTTGACGGCTTCTAGCTGTTAAGAGGTTGTCGTGAATTTTCTTGACTTTGTCTGTCGTCTCCAGAATGATTTCAGGTCCGGTGACCTGAGCTTCACCAATCTCATTCCAGCAGACCGGTGAACGACATTTTCTACCGTTTAAAGCTTTGAAAGGAGCCATGTTGATGCCGGAGTGCTAACTATTGTTGTAGGGGAATTCAATCAATGGTAGATGCGAATCCCAACTACCACCAAAGTCGATCACACAAGCTCTAAGCATATCCTCCAATGTCTGGATTGTTCTTTCAGATTGTCCATCCGTTTGAGGATAATAAGCTGTGCTCAAATTGAGTTGGGTTCCCATAGCAGATGTAGGTGCCCTTGATTCGTATGGATCTTCACAGAATTGTCAATCCAATCAAGAGTGCGGAATCCTCTTGATCAGAATATCACAGAAATGAGTAGACAAGCAATTCACAATCAAACTGGGTTTCTATTGATTATCAATCTCACGAATTAAAATCAATCAAAACCCTAACAACCTAAATTTAGTCCAAGACCTGTATCACTCAAAAAATTCCTCACAAACTCTGTTTTGGTTAATTAACCTAAACCCTAAAGCAAAGCCTTGTTTATATAACACAAGGTTGCTACTTGGGCTAGGATAAAACCTCATGGGCTGCGAATTTTCCTAAGCCTAATTCGCCCCCATACACCTAATTGTGTGGGTTTGGTTAGCATGAACATTTCAAGTACCATTACCGTATGATACGTTAAGGTAATTTTATTACTGATATACTAGTGTGTCCCATTTCAGGATATACCCCCGCGATCAAGGTATGCACAAAGATTTATCGTAGTAGGTGAGTATACTGAATTCATCCGTTTTGTTTTTCAACGTTTAGATAATTGGTGATCAGGTCTGTACTTCCGTACATCAAAGAGACCAAAATATCTAACGAGGGCTAAGACAAATACCATTTTTGGTACGATTTATGCATTTTGCGCTTTTTGAATGACTCTCTAGGAGAGCTTCTTCATTTTCAAGGTTTTGGCATTTTTTGCTCTTTTAAGATATCCTGGCTGTGCCTAGGTCAGCATGTATCTGGATACAGTAGAAGGACAACCCTGATATCCCTAGATGAAATAACAGTATAAAGACCCAAAACTTTAGATTTTGGCTATCTATCAACACAAGATTTAAGGTCATTAAACCATACACCACTGATGTGTTCCTCACTCATACTCAGTTTATTTAGGTTTATATCACATTGGTAAGTTGATTATTTCATGCTTTTTGCCTACTGGTACATCATATGATGAAGCTGCTATCACACTTAAGCAATTTAATTCAGTTTGAGTGTGACAGTCTAACTTGCTGATGTACTATCATTTCCTCTTTTTCACACAGTGATAACTCATTTTTGATTTTCTATTTTTTTATGTTTTTTCATTTTTTCAATGTTTTTGGATTTTTGTGGTTTTCAATTTTTTTTTTATTTTTGATTTTTAAGAAAACAATAAAATATTTACAAAATTCTTATGAAAAACCAGTTATTCAGGATTCCTCATCTCGTTGAGTTCGATTAAATGTTCAAAGCGAGCCCTGTCGAAAGCTTTAGTATAAAGATCTGCCAGTTTATCTAGTGTGTAGACTTAACACTTTGAACTTCAATTTAAATCATTTAATATTCACATGTTCACCATCATATATTTCAAACTCTGTCAACAATCTCACATCCCCCGTCATGTGCCTGAAGCAGCCACTATCAACATAAGTTGATAATCCTCCTTTGCAGCTCCTGCACACACCAACTAAGAAGTTAGTTAGATTGGGGGACCCAAGCCTTAATGGTCTTGGGTCGTCCAAATTCACCAACCACTTGAACATCCATCCAATATCCATTACTCCTAACTGGAGTCTTGGATCTCAGACTTGTTGATGGAAATGGGTTTTGATATCCATAAGGTCTCGGGTCCTGAGGGTTCCTATATATGTTTGGACTATTTGACCTTTGAGAATTTTGATTTTGATATCTTGAATTTTGATTCCAAGAAGCTTGACTGTTATAATTTCTAAAGGCATTGTTATAAAAAGTTCGACCACCATTATTTTGGTATCGATTTTGATATTGACATTGACTCCTGAAATAATTAGAATTATAATTGTTCATTCTTGGTGAACTGCTTCTAGGTCTCTCATATCTGCCTGGTGGAGATTTAGGCTGAAATCTTGGTTGATTTCTTTGAAAACGAGGAACTTGTGGAGTTCCTTTTTCAGCCTTATCTACACCAACAACAACATTCTCTGGTTGCTTAGGAGCAGATTTCTTTGAAGAGTTAGACTCTCTCTCCTTTTTATCACCACTCTTCTCTGGTGACTTCCCTCTATGTTTCTCACTTACTTGTGCTTCAATCTTTTTGTTAGGACAACAACTAACTACATGTCCCTTTGTGTGACACCTGAAGCACGATCTCCTTTTCAAAGACTTCTTAGCTGGAGTCTTTGAGGTAGATCCCTCATCAGATGGTGATGATCCCTTGGATGAATCTTGTTTAGTTTGCTTGGATTCAGATATTTCTTTGTTTTTATTTTTAGAAAACTCTACATTCGATTCGTTTTCAATAACAGTGGTTTCGTTTTTCATATCACTACCTTGAACAAAATTAATCTTTTTAACAAAAGCTTGATTTTTACTCTTAGGCGGTGAATTTTTCCTTTTCAAAGGTTCCCTGTTATTGTTCTTCTTAGCATCATCACTCTCAGATCCATCACTTTGACTTGATGCGAAACTACTTGGTGCAGTTGACATAAAGTCTATTAGCTCATCTTCATCAGGAAGGAATGAATAATCATGACTAAGAGGAGGTGGAACTTCATTAAAGCCCTGGAAGCCCACACTAGTCTTGTCATTACTCTTCTTTAACCCACCCATCATGTGTTTCATAACAAAAGTAGAGTCCCTGAGTTGACCTAATTTCTTTTCAAGTTCAACAATTTTGAGTTGTGCATCTGACAACTCTTTGCATTTTTCAGAAATCTCTTTTGTTTTCTTAGTCATCATGTCATGAGCTAAGTTTATGACTTGATGTTTTTCGTTTAGTTTGCAGGTTAAAGCTTCAATTTCAGCTTCATAACCTTTTATCTTATTCAAGTATAAAGATTCGTTTCTTTTAGCAAAAAAGTTTGACTCTTTTATGTTCGACATCTCGCTTACCAGACTTTGGTTTTGTGTTGACAACCTGTCAATCTCACCCTGTAAGTCATGACATCTTAAACACACAGAATTAGATTTTACCCCTTCCTCATGAACTTCTGTGGTTTGATCAGCAATAACCTGTTCAGCTTCACTCTCTTTCGCTACTTCAGCATCCACTTTTTCTTCAGCATTCTTCACTTTAGCTTCAGCATCATTCACAGTAGTTTCAGCCTCATCAACTGGCACTATCTCTGCCATGAATGCCTGAGAGGCATTCTCATTATCTTCCAGATGAACACTCCCATCATATGAACCTTCACGTACTGTAGAGATCAAAGCTTTATTCTTTTTGACATCTTCATTTCCTTGATACCTCTTTTCTAATGCATCCCACATATCCTTTGAATTAGTGTACTTCTTAAAGGTATGTTTAATGCTATCAGGTAAGGACATCTTTATAGCAACTAAGGCTCTCTTTTCAGCATCATACATCTTTTTATCAGACTCTTCCATGTTCACATAGTCTGTTCTACGTGGTCTACCCTCAAAGTCGTATGTTGGGTTTGTATACCCATCTTCAATACATATCCATATGCGTGCGTCCTGATCTTTAATGAAGGATTGGAAGCTGTCCTTCCATGTAAGATAATTCTCCACCTTCATCATCTTAGGTGCATTCAAATTCCTCATGTTCGACATTTTAACGCAACAGACTGGTAAAACCGTACAAAATATATCTGAAAACAGTGGTTACCAAATTACACCGTTAGAATCATCTCGAAAAGACGAATCCAATGATATCTAATGTCGAAAACCAAATTCAGGATTTTCCAGAGTTTTTTTTTTGTCCTAAAAATGCGAGGAATTCGACGGTGCAGACGGTTCTATCAAACGAGCTACTGATCAATTTCTATTTGCGAAACAGTCAAATATTCTCGACGCTTGCCAACAAAAATTCCACCATTTAATTATGCTGTTAATTTCGCTGGTCTGTTAATTATGCTGTTAATTTCGCTGGTCTAATTATGCTGGGTGAATTTCGCAAGTCTAGTTCGCTGAACAAATTCGCTGTTAATTTTGTCTGTTAATTTCGCCGGGTAACCAGTTCGCTATTACGACGACTGGTAAAGTCGCTGAAACCGTGATAATTTCGCTGTGGAAAATTATACGGTTACCAAAGTCGCCTTTGGATTTAACTTCGCCGGTCACCGAGATATTAAGTCCCAAATTCGCTGATCAGTTAATTATGCTAGTCCAGTCTGTGAAATTGTTAAATTCGCTGATACACAAATTCGCTGGTCCAGTATGTCACACCCTGGCTTTTGCGGAAGCGTGGATTATTTTGGTATGACTTCTTAATACCATAGCAACAATCATAACAATGCTATACGATAAAAATACAAGACGTTCATCCATTCATTAAGTTTTAGAATACCACAACATCAGTGTTTGGAAATGTCGATACTTAAAATAATTTACAACCCATACTTGTCTAAAACGTGTTCATAAGACACAACAAAAGACTTCTAATAAAACGAGGTTTAAGACATGCAACCCGTCCAGGTAAGGGTTACACCTCCTGAACCTATTGCCCTGGATGACATCTTATTCAACGCAGCTTGAGTTATGCATACTTCGCCAGATCCGCTAATTCCCTGAAATACATGTAGTTTGAAAAATCAACATAAAGTTGAGCGAGTTCATGTGTAAATGAGTATGTAAAAACCTTTGTAATATGTCTGTATGTATGAAAATCCCTGGTATGTAGCAATTAAGGAAAAAGAGATCACCATTGGGTTGCAAAGCCAATGATATGTGTGAAGTGATGCAGGAAGACTCAAACCTAGCAGATTTTGGCGTCAGGACATAGTCACCTCATGGTCCACTCAGCGGACTCAAGAGTGGGGCTCGCTACACCCGAATAGATCTATCACTCATGTTCCCTCGGTCCTACAACGAGAATTAATGGCCTTAAGTGTTGTACCCACCACTCACATGATCTAAGTAGCAAACCCTCCTTAAGCTAACCATACCATGTATATAAAAGTCGGTAATAATTGTCGCATGTATTTCACCCCCGAAGTATAAAACTGAAAACAGTAAAGAGAAAAAGGGGGACATGAACTCACTGTATTGCTTCTTCGTACTTGTAACCCAAATCTCCGCGGCAAACACGACTACCTACAATGGTCTAACGTCTATTAGACGAACGGGTCGTGCCTTCTCTTAGTATTTATGTTTTTGAGTTACGATTTCTTGACATTATTCCAAGTTATAATCACTAGTTAACGTTTGGAGTAATTGCTAAACAATTTTTCATATTCCTACTTCTCAAGTATTTTAACTTCGTATTTTCCTTCCCAATGATGGGGGTATCTCATACATGTATTTTCGTATTTGTATATCTTGCCAAGTAATGGCGTCGTATTTCGGTGTATTGTTCCAAATAAAGATATGTTTATATATTCCCAATATATATTTCCAAAACCATATATTTCAAGTCTTACTTAAATATATATAAACTTATTCTGTTCAATCATGTATTGTCCCAGAATATATATATTTTTCTCAAAAATTATATATCTTCTAAATATACTAGGAAAATATATTTTTATCTCACAAAAACAATATATTTTCTCGTTGTCAAAAATATGATTTACTTGGTAATATTTACGAAATCAGATTTTCACTTCTTTCATTCCAAAAATAATATTTACCAAAAATATAGTGTACTGGTATATCCCGGAATATTTCATAAGTTACGTTTTCTTGTTCGGTTTCACAATATTACGTGTGTAACTTAAATATTTTATTCCTTGCAATTTTTGGTATTATTTTGGAGTTGTAATTTCCATGGTATTTTGTAAGTTATATTATTTTACCCTAAAATGATATAACTAGTTCACAAAATATACAAATAATCACACAAGTGTCTCAGTATAAAATATATATTCTAAATATATATTTACCCATTTTTATTGGCGAAAACCAACCTCCGATACTTTGTATTTCGTAACAAAATTTATGGCGAAGCTTATATTTGAAACGCAAGTTATAAAATATACTTGTAACACTTGTTTAGAAAAATATCTTCTAAGTGTTGAAATTTTAGAAAAATTTCGCCAGAGTTTCCTTTGTAAATGGAGGCGTCCATGCTTACTAGCATATCATTTTCTTTTCAAAAATTCATTCAATCAATTCTCAATCAACAACATACAATCTTTATTTACCAAACTAGTAAAAAACAAGCATAAACTATAGACTTATGAACTTGAAAGTTTATAAAAGTATGTAGTAACTTACTAGCATACTTTGTAAGTCTTGTTACCTTTAAAAATGTGATTAGTTCCTTAAAGACTTTATTTTTAACGAGTTTGAATATTCACAACTTCTAGTCATATTTTCTAAAAATATTTCTTTGTGAAATTTTCTTATTACACAAGTGTTCCTACACTTGTTTATCCACTAAAAATGTGTTAGGTTTATGTAAGATCCAAGTTTTCACTAAACTCATACTTTTCACTTGGTTCTTTCGAAAAACCACTCATGGATCTTTAGATCTACAAGATTATAACTTGTTGGGATTGAACCCTACTAGAGGAACAGATAATTAAAGCCAAAGCTGGATCAGAGCAATGGATCCAGAATAAGCAGATGTTACATACAAGTCTCTGCCCTTGATAGTGATTTCAACATCTGTTTACCACCTATCTACTGATCGTGCAAACTGCTGACCTACAACTGCTGATCAAGTAAAGGCCTGATGAAAGACTAAAGCTCTGCTGTTCAATCTACTGCCTTGAGTCAAGCACTGCTGATCCGGACAAGTACTGCTGGGTTCACAGTAGTGGAGGGATGCAGCAGTTGTTTATTCTGTCTTTATGTAATGTAATGTAATAGCAGTAGTTAGCATAGCAGTGTTTGTATTGATCAGAGGTTAGACTTTGTTAGGAGGTTAGATGTCACTTTCATGGTGACGTCAACTTAGATGCTCAGTGGTTTGCTAGTGCCTATAAATAGAACAGTGATCTGTACTGTTCTATTAGCTCTTTGCAAAACCGTCTTCTCTGCACGAACAAACACTGAGCTCTAGCTGAGGGGGAGTTTGTATTAAGCATTGCATTGTAATCGTTGTTGAAATTAAATTCAATCTTTCGGTTCTGTGTGAAAAGTGTTTAATCAAAGCAATACTCTCATTTGATTGTATGCAAAGTTTGTTTCCATCTTAATTCCGCTGCACAACTCATCCATCTTCATTTTAAATTCAAACGAAAAATACAATCAAAACCAAACTCAGATCCAACAATTGGTATCAGAGCCTGGACAGTCAAATTTGATTTAACAATCATTTTAACATAAATAGTTCAGCTCATAATAGTTGATATCGATAGTTTGTTTGGTTTGTTGAAAAACAGAGTAAGGTTTAATCACCATTATAGTTGATTAATCAGTGCCTGTAAAACAACAAGGATGACGTCACAATCACAAGATGATAAGAATAACATTGGCTCCCTTTTTAAACCACCCATGCTTAAACGTAATGAATACAACATCTGGGAGAGAAGGATGGGTCACATCCTTGCTCAACAGAACACTGGATGTTGGAGGTCTGTTGTTTTTGGTCCCCATGTTCCTATGGTGCCAAGTGCTGAGGACGCAAAGAAGTTCGTTCCTAAACCAACTGAAAACTATACTGAAACTGATTTTCAAAAGTTCGAACTCGATGGCAAAGCATTTAGCATTATAGCATCCGCATTACCCAATGAGATCTATGCTAGACTGTTACACTGTAACAGTGCCAAAGAGCTATGGGATGCGTTGAAGGAACAGTTTGGGGGGACAGAAGAAGTCATTGAGAACAATAGGGAAATCCTAAATCAGCAGTATGAAACATTTTGTCACATCAAGGGTGAATCACTGACTCAGCAATTTGAGCGATTCAGTTGTCTCATTAGTGAACTAAGGCTTGTTAAAATAACTTTTCCAAATTCAACTCAAAATAGCAGGTTCCTTAGGTCACTACCAGAAAAATGGGACACCATAGCTTTTGTCACTAGAAAATCAGCTGAGTTCAAAGATCTGACCCTGACCTAACTTCATGGTAGACTCCTGACCTATGAAAGGGAGTTGAACCAGAAAAAGAAGTTGCAAGAGTCTGGAAAAGTTGCTGATGATTATTTATTCAGTAGCACAACTCTTTTTGGTCAGGAAGAATCTAGTAGCAGTGGTAAGGATCAGGGTTTTGATCACTTCATTGATATAACTGCTGGTGGAAATTTTAACAACCCTGATCCTCACTCTTCAAATTATGCTTTTACTGCAAACGGTGAAATCCAGATGTCAGATAATTTGTGCTTTGAACTCAATGATTTGCAACATTTTGATCCCACTGACTTAGAAGAGATGGACATTTTGCATCAGTTGGCTTTACTTAGGGTAAGAACAAGCAAATTCTACAAAAGAACACGGAGAAAATTCCCAGGGTTACATGGGAATCTAAGGGTTGGGTTGGATAAATCGAAAATCAAGTGTTACAAGTGCAATAGGCTAGGTCATTTCGCTAGGGAATGCAGGAGTCAAACTACTGGTCCTATAATCACTCATCCTAGCTCAAACCCTAGACCTCAAAATCAAAGCACTGTGCACTATACCCAATATACCCCTGCAGCTCATGTTTACACTGCTTACTATGCTGCTGCCCCTGTGCCTGTGCATTATGTCCAAACCATTGTTCCACAAATTCAGTACGTGCAAACCCCTGTCCCTCAGGCACAAGTGCAAACTGTTGCACCTCAAATAGCTGCTCCAGCAGCAGTACAACCAGATCAGCAAAGCTTTTTCACTCAAGCCTTTGTTGACTGGAACAGTATGCCTGATGAGCTTGGTGATGAAAATTTTGCACTATATGCCTTTAATGAACCTTCTAATGATGAATTTTTTTTTATGGCATTAGAGTCAATACCAGAGGGGATTGAAACTGAAGGTGAACAGCTAAGTGCTGAAACAGTGGATAAGGTGACTGAAGCAGTGGTTACTGCTGTGGCTGGTGAACTACTGATGGGAGAAAGTTCAGGAACCCTGATTGAACCACTGACAGATCCATGGTCCGAAGAGGATAAAGAAGAAGAGGAAGAGAAGAAAGCAGGTGAGAAAGAAGTTAGAGCTGATGATGAAGAAAATCATCAATGTGATTGTGCAATGATGGCTGCTACCAAGGGAGCTTCTGCCTGCTTAGATAGCCTTTGGTATGTTGATAGTGGAGGCTCTAGGCACATGACTGGATGTAAAGCCCTACTCAAAGATTTCAAAATTCATGGAGGGGGTGATATATCCTTTGGGAATAACAGTAAAGGGAAAGTTCTGGGGTCTGGTACAGTACAGTACAGTCTGGCAATGTAAAATTTGAAAATGGCAATCTGATAGACAGTATGAAATTCAACCTCCTGAGTGTTTCACAAATGAGTGACAAGGGGTATGGGTCATTCTTCACAAAGGAGTGTTGTAGGATTGTTGGACCAGAAATGGTCAAAAAGATTGAAGCAATAATAAACACTGGTCAAACAAAACTTGTTGCTCAAAGAAGTGACAATGTTTATGTTGTTGATATGTCAAAAGAGTGTCCCAGAGCTGATGCCTGTCTGTTCTCAGCTACCTCTAACAAAGAGACAGAACTTTGGCACAGAAGACTGGGGCACACAAATCTTAAGACAATCACTGAAATTTCAAAAAATGGTTTGGTAAGAGGCCTACCACAAAAATTGTTTTCATGTCCTGAGTATTATGTTTCCTGTTTAAAAGGAAAACAACATAAAAGCTCTTTTAAGTCCATTGAAGAGTCCAAAACAATCCAGTGTTTGCAAATGCTGCACATGGATTTGTTTGGCCCAGTTCAAGTCATGAGTCTCAAGAAGAAAAGATATTGTTTGGTTATTGTTGATAACTTCTCTAGGTTTACATGGGCTTTCTTTTTACACTCAAAAGATGAGACTGCAGGCATTTTGCAAGACTTTGTGACACAGGTTGAAAAGCAATTTGACCTTCCTGTAAAAGTCTTCAGGAGTGACAATGGCACAGAATTCAAAAATAAGGAGTTGGATGCCTTCTGTGTGAAGAAAGGGATTGTAAGGCAGTACAGCATCCCTAGAACACTAGAGCAAAATGGGGTAGTTGAAAGAAAGAACATAACTTTGATTGAGGCTGCCAGGACCATGCTTGCTGATTCAGGTTTGCCGTTAACTTTTTGGGCAGAGGCAGTAAACACTGCTTGCTATGTCCAAAACAGAGTTTTAATAAACCCCAGGCACAAAAAGACTGCTTATGAAATTCTGTATAAAATCAAACCACTGATCTCTTACTTCAAGGTATTTGGCTGCCCATGCTTTATTTTGAACTTAAAAGACTCCATTTCAAAATTTGCAGCCAAAATTGATAGTGGTTATCATCTGGGATACTCAACCACTGCAAAGGCCTACAAAGTGTTTAATACACGGACCAAAGCAGTGGAGGAGACCTTGAATGTAAAGTTCAATGAACTTTCATCAATGAAAATCCCAGCAAATCCTGCAGATCTGTTTGATCTTGATAAATTCACTTTTGAAAATACTGCTGTCAAGACTAACAGTGCATGTCCATCAGAGGATTCAACACCAGACTATGGGTATGAAATCATCATTCCTCAAAAGTCTGTCAGAATGGGAAGAGCATCAGATGTTCAAAACAGCTGTCAAAGCTCAACCACTGCTACCGCAACAGTTGTTGACAAAAGTAGCCCATTAACCACTGCTTCCACATCAACAAACACTGCTGACAAAAGTCCCCAAACAGTGGATAAAAGTCAGCATGTGTCCACTTCATTACCCCCCATTCCACCACCTTTTGAAGCCATTGCTGGATAATCAAAGTCCCCAGCAGTGGTTAGCTCAGATGATACACATTTGCAGCCTTCACCAACAAATGCCATCATTGCATACCAAGGAGATTTAATCTACTTGAGATCTCATCCACCTGATCAAATCATTGGCAACATCAATGAAGGGGTGCTCACAAGAAGCCAAACCCAAAACATTTGTCTTTTTGCTGGTTTTCTATCACTCCATCAGCCAGTCAAGTACCAAGAGGCACTGAAAGACAACAACTGGGTAGAAGCCATGCAAGAGGAGCTCCAACAGTTTAAAAGACAACAAGTATGGGAGCTTGTACCACTGCTAGAGGAGGTTAGCCCCATTGGCACAAAGTGGGTCTTCAAAAACAAAACTGATGAAAGGGGTATTGTTGTCAAGAATAAAGCCAGGCTTGTGGTTCAAGGTTACATACAGGAAGAGGGGATTGATTATGATGAAACATTCGCCCCTGTAGCAAAATTGGAAGCTATCAGACTGTTCCTGGCCTTTGCTGTCAACCACAACATGAAGGTGTTTCAAATGGATATCAAAAGTGCTTTCCTCTATGGTACAATTCAAGAAGAGGTGTATATTTGTCAACCTCCAGGTTTTGAGGATCCATTTTATCCAGATCATGTCTACAGGCTAAACAAAGCCTTGTATGGCCTGAAACAAGCACCTAGAGCCTGGTATGAAACTCTTTCCAACTTCCTAGTCTCAAATGGCTTCAAAAGAGGTACCATTGATAAAACACTGTTTCTAAAATGGAGAGGGAAGGATTTAATGATTGTCCAAATTTATATGGATGACATTATTTTTGGAAGCACATGCAACAAAATGTGTGAAGAGTTTAGGGAACTCATGACAGTTGAGTTTGAAATGAGTGCAATGGGTGAGCTGCAATGCTTTCTTGGTCTCCAAGTTCAGCAAATGCAAAATTGAACTTTCATTCATCAAAGAAAATATGCTAAAGAACTTTTAAACAAATTTGATATGAATGATTGTAAATCATGCAGCACACCTATGGCAACAAATAAGCTTGTCATGTCTGATGAAAAGGATGAGCTGATTGACCAAACACTTTATAGAAGCATGATTGGGTCTTTATTGTACCTAACTGCATCTAGACCAGACATTATGTTTGCAACATGTGTCTGTGCAAGAAGTCAATCAGCCCCCAGAAAATCAAATCTCATTGCTGTAAAAAGGATCTTCAGATAAATAAAAGGTGCTCCCACACTTGGTATCTGGTATCCAGCTAATGGGAATATCAAGCTTTCAGGTTTTTCAGACAGTGACTTTGCTGGATGTCACACCACAAGGAAGTCCACATCAGGAGGGTGCCAGTTTCTAGGTGATTGCTTAGTTTCATGGCAAAGCAAAAAGCAAGCAGCTGTTTCAACATCCACTCCTGAAGCTGAATACATTGCTGCTGCAAGCTGTACAGCCCAACTCCTGTGGCTTCAAAATCAGTTGCTGGATTTTGGTATCACTGCCTTAAAGACACCACTCATGTTGGATAGCCAGGCAGCAGAAAATATCATCAAAAATCCAGTTTCCCATTCAACCACCAAGCACATCGACATCAGACATCACTTTATGAGGGATTGCTATGAAAAAGGTTTGATTTCTCTGCATCATGTTCCAACTAAAGACCAGCTGGCAGATGTGCTCAAAAAAGCATTAGATACTGCCACCTTTGAAAGCTTGGTCTCTAGGATTGGCATGCTAAACATGGAATAACAAGCAACATCTTGTTTTTCTATGAATAAAAGCATTAAAATGTTTTCAGAAAATCAAAAATCCATCCTTAAAAATAGCTAAAAATGAAGTTTTCATTAAAATCCTTAAAAGTCTGCCATAACCACTGCTTGTTCAAAAGTCTGTTCTACTTCAAAGTCTGTCCACTGCTGAAAGCCATCCTCTGTCCTCTCATTTCCTTGATAAACTCTGTTGTTCAAAAGCAGTGTCTTATCCACTGATAGTGAAAATCATCCACTGCTTCCATTTTACCGTTATAACCACTGCTTTCATCAGTAACTTTCATAAAAGTACTGTCCTTCATTTCATCAGAGGTTGGCATGTGGGCAGTACATAGTGGTCAGACCTTTTGTAACCGCTGCCATGTCAGCCTTCACTTTTTTTCCTCTATAAAACCCCCACTTCACATCAAAAACAGGGTTTTACTGTCGAATTGAATTCTCAAAAATTATCTTCTCAAAACAGTTTTTCTTCAAATTCCTTCACAACTTTCTTCGATCATCTTCTCGAAAATGACAAAATCGAAGTCATCTGCAAAACCCACTTCCAAAACAACATCCAAACAAGCCTCTCAAAAGGCAACACCCACTGAAATTCCACACAAACCATCTCACAATCTTCTGGGTCTTCTCACAAAACCCAGCACCACAAATATCTTCAACTCCATCATTGATACCATCTCTGCATCGAAGTACAAAACTTTATTAACAGCAGATGCACCAATTTACTTGACAACCCAAAGAGAGTTCTGGAAGAATGCAACCCTTGAAAAACAAGGAGACATTGTAATAGCTATCAACTCTTCTCTTAAGGGTAAAGCCGTCAAGATTACATCACAATCCATCTCAGAGGTCTTTCAACTCGACGATCAGGAAGGTAAAATTACTTTTCCCAAAAACGAGTTAAAAAATGATTTTCTGGAAAGAGGGTATAATGCAGAAGTGAAAAAGGACACCTTACAAAAAGGTTACTTCCCTTCTGCAACAAGGTTTTTATTTCATACCCTTCTAATGTGTGTTTCAAACAAAACCACTGCTTTTAATGAAATACCATTAAAAATTCAAAATCTGGGATATGCTATTCTTCAAGAAGAAAATTTTAATTATTCCCGGGAAATTTTTAATGATCTGGTTAAAAATGTTGAAACAAAATCATTCTTACTGTTTCCAAGATTTCTAAGCTATTATTTTGAAAAGAAATTCAGTAAGGATGATATTGCTGCAATAAACCAAGGTGACTCTTTACAAATGCACAGCTTAACTGTTGAAACTTTTACCAGAATGTCAACACCTTGCAAAACACAAGCAGAGGTGCCTGAGAAGAATTTAGCAGCTACCACTGCTCCTCAGGTATCTGCTGCTGAGCCCACTGCTCAAGGTGATCAAAGTAGCAGCACAACTGCTTTGAAACCCACACCTAAAATCACCAAAAAGCCACAGAAAAAGAAAAATCAAAAACCCCCCAAACCCATCAAAAAGGCAACTCTGGAGGATGAGATACCCGAGCAACTGCCTGTGACAAAACAAAAGTCACAAGAAACCACTGCTGCTTCTTCCTCACAGCAGCTGGTACAAATATCTCAACCCATAACCGAAACTCCTCCTGCTTCTTCTCAAAAAGAACAGGTTGTACAAATAGGGACTCCACAATATGATGCTCTGGAAACACTCGTATCCATCATCCACAGCCCAATGCCCGGGGCAAATTCTCTTTCTACACCAACCATCACATCCACAATTCCCCCAACAACTAAACTTCTGTTGGATGCAATTGATTTGAACCAGGCACTAACCAGTCCTTCTCAATCACCTATTAATGAGAATATACCTCAACAAATGATTGGGTCTGATGTATCAATCTTTACTAACCTACCAACACAACCTGAGGAGGTTACATCCCTTGAGTTACAAGTAACTCTTGGTGGTATTCCAAGTGAAGTAGCCACTACAAATGTTGAACCCACTGGTTTACATTTGGACAGTGGTTACATCAATAAGACTTCCTTGGAGGCAATTCCTTACATAGCACCTCTGCCAACCACCAGTGGATTTATTTTTACCACTGGCAACATCAAAAGGTTGTCAAGTGTTGAAGGAAGAAGACCCCAGTACCAAGAAAAAGGGGCATCAGTGGTTAATGTTTGGAGTACACTCCCTACCTCAACCACTAATAAATCCACTGCTAGTGGGAAATCAGATGATCCCATTAAATTGGGTGATGGTTTAAAATATTTGGAATTGACGGAACGTGTTGATAAACTGGATACTTCAGTTGCAGATATCAAAGAAATGCTGCAACAGTTGTTGACAGTACAAAAGATGCAATCCACTGTTGTTCCACCTCAAGCACCTGCTCCATCACAAGCATCTGCTACAAATGAGCTCTGGAACCTCTTCCAACCTTTTCTCCAACAACAAAAAGAAATGGCAGATCAGTAACATGAAATACATGTCCAAAAGCTGAGAAACATCATGGAGTCTAGGTTCAAGAACACTCAAGCAGACATTAAGGCAATCAAGACCCATTTATTGGAAACCACTGGCACTGCTCCTCCAACAGTTCTTTTCATTGATCAACTTCCCCCAGATAATGCCAAAAAGGGGGAGAAAATTCAGGAGTGGAAGAAGAAGGGAATAGATGATGGTCTTTACATTGAACCAGAAAAGGATACTATGACCAGAAAAATTCCCTTGCCAAATGGTAGCAAAAAGGTTGATGCTACCCAAGAAGCACTTGATGAAGGAGTAGCAAGTGTAAAAAGGGATAGAGCGGCAAAGGATATTTCAAGGTGGAATGAGGAGAAAAGAGCTTACATGGAGCTGTATGCGCAGGGTTGTTCTGAGTCAAAGGATACTAAAAATCCTAAGCCAAAAAGGAAACCTAAGTCCATCCCATCCAGAATTCCAAAGAATATTCCAAAACCACCATCCAAAAGCCATCAACATCAAACCTCCACCCAAACAGCTGTTGTAACTCCTGCTGTATCAACTACTGCTGGTACTTCAGAGGTTTCAACATCTGTTATCACTTCAACACACACTACAACCACTACTTTACCACCACCATCATCACCACCAAAAACAAACTCACCACCATCACTTCCTGCCAAAAAGAAGAAGACAAAAGATGTTACAACATCTGTTGTAATGACAACAGTGGTTGAAGCACCAGTTGTTTCAACAGCTGTTAGTCAACCACAAACCACTGCCACTCAAACTACCACCACTGTTCCACCCAAAGCATCATCAGTCCCTCCTCAAACAAAAAGGAGAAGGCTAATTCTAAAAGATGATGACACATCTCCACCACCAACATCTTCAAAATCTCTGTCACTTGTCACAATTCCAAAACCCATGCCTTTCTCTTCAGCTCAAATTCTAAAGCCATTACCTCCTGCTGGTGTGTCATTTCCTCTGGAACTCATTGTAGTTAGGGAAGAAATCAAATCCTTCTACTATGAGGATGACCCAGCTAAAAGGAGTTTGCCATCAGTTGAAGGATATCCCAGGCCTAACAATATTGAAGAATATTTGAAACTCAAGGCCAAGCAAGCAGAGGATATCTCAATAAAAAATAAACAAGGGAAATTTGATAGAGAATTTCAGCAAAATTATCAGTTTCTACTCACACAGGTCAGAGCTATGGAGTAATTTGCCAAAAATGTATGTCAGCAAATCTCAGAAAGGGCAGATGAGTCCTTGAGAAAAGACTACATTGAAAACATCATGACCTACAAGAAATACAAGGGGGAGAAATACATGTACAAAAACTGGACCATTCCTGAGCTTGAAAAAGAGGCAGCCAGGATTCAAGAAATGATCAAAAATAAGGTCAAGCAGACCCCTCCTGAAAAATTCAAACAGTTTGAAGCTGATAAGGTCTTAGAGTTGAAGAGAATGAAAGAGGAGCTGATAGCAGCTGATTATGGGTCAAAGAATTCTGTGACAAAGTGGGGAGAAGATAGGGTCAGGGCTACTTACAAAAAGTTGGAGGAACTTAGAAAGAAAGATCCAACGGTTCCAAAAAGGCCTGACTACTCCAAAGCAGAGGTCTCAAAAAGACCACCAAAGCTGCAAGTCAAAAGAACTACTGCTCCAGCTGGTGTTGCCATCTACAAAAGAAGGAGTCAAAACCACTTAGGTGCTGAAACAGTTCAAGATCTAACTGCTGGAAATGTCGTTGTAAAAGAGGGCATTAGATTAATGATGAAAGAAGATCCTGAACTGGAACAATCTGCAAGTACTGCTCAGCCAGTCATGAATAGGCCAGCATCTCCAAATACCTCTTCAAATAAAAATCTCCCAAGAAACCCACCAGGCTCAAAAGTACTAAAGTGGGAAACTGACAAACAGACCCATGTACTGACTATGTTCAGGTCTGATGGAGAAGTGAAGAAAATATCAAGGGAACAAGCACTTGGCCTAAGTCTTGAAGATTTGCAGGATCTCCTTGATCCTCCACTTAGCAGGGATGATGATGATACAGATGCCTTAACCTTTGAACTACAACTTAAAGGGCAAATAAGGGAACTGTTGATGAGGCAATAAAGTTCCACAATATTGAAGAGTTTTGGCATTATCTGTTCCAGGGGGAGATTGTTGGGATTGAACCCTACCAGAGGAACAGATAATTAAAGCCAAAACTGGATCAGAGCAGTGGATCCAGAATAAGCAGATGTTACATACAAGTCTCTCCCCTTGATAGTGATTTCAACATCTGCTGACCACCTATCTACTGATCGTGCAAACTGCTGACCTACAACTGCTGATCAAGTAAAGGCTTGATGAAAGACTAAAGCTCTGCTGTTCAATCTACTGCCTTGAGTCAAGCACTGCTGATCCGGACAAGTACTGCTGGGTTCACAGTAGTGGAGGGATGCAGCAGTTGTTTATTCTGTCTTTATGTAATGTCATGTAATAGCAGTAGTTAGCATAGCAGTGTTTATATTGATCAGAGGTTAGAGTTTGTTAGGAGGTTAGATGTCACTTTCATGGTGACGTCAGCTTAGATGCTCAGTGGTTTGCTAGTGCCTATAAATAGAACAGTGATCTGTACTGTTCTATTAGCTCTTTGTAAAACCGTCTTCTCTGCACGAACAAACACTGAGCTCTGGCTGAGGGGGAGTTTGTATTAAACATTGCATTGCATTGTAATCGTTGTTGAAATTAAATTCAATCTTTTGGTTCTGTGTGAAAAGTGTTTAATCAAAGCAATACTCCTGTTTGATGGTATGCAAAGTTTGTTTCCATCTTAATTCCACTGCACAACTCATCCATCTTCATTTTAAATTCAAACGAAAAATACAATCAAAACCAAACTCAGATCCAATATAACTTATTTTGATCTTTATTTTCCAAGAAAACACCCATTCATCCAAGTTCATAGTTTATGTGTGGATGATTCCATCATCCACAACATTCTTACTTTATCATCTTACTAGTTCATGTTTTTAAACATGATCTAGCAAGACCATATGATAATCCATATCATTTCTACTAGCAAACAACATTAAACAAGCAACATAACACAAGAATATCATGATTTCTTAATCATTTTAACACTACTTCATCACAAAGTTAGTTTATGTTCAAGACTTTGTTTATGGTTCTTTAGAGTTCTTATCATTTTGATCTTTAAATATCATTAACCACTTAAACAAAAGGTAAAATGCAAGGATCTAAGTTCTTACCACTAGCTCAAGGCTAGGGGAGTTCAAGTGTAGAAAAGTGGTGGATAAAAGAAGATAAGAGAGGTCCTTCAACTTCCGAACACACCGAGCTTCGTTGTATGATCTCTAACACCCTTGGATGCTCTTAGAATGGTTGTAGGAGCTTGAATGGTGATGGTGGTGGTGTGCCTTGGGTTCGGCCGAACAAGGAAGAGGGGGAGTGAGAGGTTTGTTGTTGAGTTGTGAAGAGGAAAATGATGGTGGACTAGTAGTTAAGTAGATAATTTTCCCAACATGTTATTATCCACTAGATTATGTGCACCCTAAGTACAATGCCATCTTATTAAACTAATCAAGAAAAATCAAGTGGGGATCCCACTTCTTGAACCGGCTTGGGTGGGGGGGGGGTAGGTTTCTAGTTGGGTTGCAATGGAAGTTAACCAATTTAGTTAGAAGATTAGTGAAATAATTAAGGGTTTAGGTGTTATAACATAATATAGTGTGTTAGGGTGTTCGGGGGCCCTAACTAGCTTAGAAAAATAAAAACAATGTATTTGACAATATTTTTGTGTTCCGGGTAAAGTCCGGTTGTTCGGTTGGGTGTTGTTCCGTTAAAGTGCTTAATTAATCCGTAAGGTGTCTTTTATAATACTTTTAGTGACACTTTTAATTCCCAACACTTTGGAGAGTATCTAGGACCATTTTGTCAAGTTTTTGCACATTACTAGCATAATTAAATGCTGAATTTTGTTATTAAGTGCAGAATTCTGCATTTAGAGTGTGTTTTAGGCATTTCCCGGCACTATAACTATCACCTAGTGGCGCAGTTTTATGGTCCTCACTTACCTACGCTCCCTACTAGTGTAGTACCCTGTCTCTGGCTCATACTGGCCGCAAAAACATTGTCTGTCAAGGTGCTGGCATTGTCAGCATGTTTTCTGTGTTATCCGCTCAGTGTGCTAACTGTTCTTTGTGCATCAAGTTTGTCACTAAAGTTTGTGTGTAATAAATGGACTGACAGTATGAAATGTGATGCATATGTATGTATGTAAAAGAAATCAGAAAACAGTTTAATCACAGTTGAAATCAAGCACAGTCATTAAGTACAAATTTAATATTAATTAATTGTACGGATGCATGCAAATTTTGTCACACAGTAAATTCAGAAACTTAATCTGTTCGAAATTCTGAAGATTCTCCAACACAAATCTGCAAAATCAGACAACCTAATCAGCTCAAAATTTTCAAAAAATATGAACAGATGGAAAACCACGAAGAACAGTCTTCGAATCTTCAAGTCTTTCAGCCAAAATTCTTCAAAATAATCAACCAAAAACTGTCCTGGAAACCCTGAAACCTGCAAAACAGCAACCAAACAAAGCAGAAGATCAAAACAGCCAAAAAATTTCGAAAATTAATATCAAACACACAAAAAATTTCGAAACCCTAATTTTTCAGGTTTCAAGGATTTCGAAAATTCTTTCTGTTTCTGCAGCCAACAATTCTGAACCGAGCCTTCAAGAGCCTAACGCTCTGATACCAATTGTAGGTCCCCTTGATTCGTATGGATCTTCACAGAATTGTCAATCCAATCAAGAGTGCGGAATCCTCTTGATCAGAATATCACAGAAACGAGTAGACAAGCAATTCACAATCAAACTGGGTTTCTATTGATTATCAATCTCACGAATTACAATCAATCAAAACCCTAGCAACCTAAATTTCGTCCAAGACCTGTATCTCTCACGAAATTCCTCACAAACTCTGTTTTGGCTAATTAACCTAAACCCTAAAGCAAAGCCTTGTTTATATAACACAAGGTCGCTACTTGGGCTAGGATAAAACCTCATGGGCTGCGAATTTGCCTAAGCCCAATTCGCCCCCATACACCCAATTGTGTGGGTTTGGTTAGCCCAAACATTTCTACTAACTATTACAAAGCTAAACCCGCTAACTGTTTATCGTTTAACTAATTACAAGATATCCAAAGACCAAATCTAAGCTGTTGTCAAAAATATGCACCAACAGCAGATTGCATGGTTCTCCAAAAGTGAGATGAGAATCGAGCATTTCGGTCAGATATAATTTTCAAAGGAACACCATGTCGGGATACAATCTCATCTACATAGATCTTAGCAAGCTTTTCAGCAGAGAGATCCTCAGAGATTGGCAAGAAGTGCTCTGATTTTGTCAAACGATCAACTACTACCCAAATGGCACCGTGACCCTTACTAGTGCGAGGTAGTTTGGTAATGAGATCCATGGCAATGTTTTCCCATTTCCAAACCGGTATCTCTGGTTGTTCCAATAATCCAGAGGGATGTTAATGTTCTGCCTTAACCTTCAGACAAGTAAGGCATTTTGATACATATAAGGCAATGTCTTTCATCATTCCCGGCCACCAAAACTGGGTTCGAAGATCCTTATACATTTTGTCTGCACTAGGATGGATAGAATAACGAGACTTATGAGCTTCATCCATAAGCAAGGTGCGGAGATTTTCTTGAATTGGAACACACAAACGGTCCATGAAATAATACAACCCATCGTCCTTCAGTTCAAGATGAGGCGTAAGATGATACGGTAATTCCTTACCCATCAAGTTCTGTGAAACACAAGTACGTTGACCTTGAGAAATGCGGGTTTGAATATCAGATCGAACTTGAACACAAAGAAGCTTGACTCATTCCTTACGACTTAGTGCATCGGCTACGACATTCGCCTTCCCAGGATGCTAGTGAATCTCGCAGTCGTAGTCGTTTAGAAGTTCTACCCAACGCCGTTGCCTCATTTTTAGTTCTTTCTGATCGAAGATGTGTTGTAGACTTTTGTGGTCAGTGAAAACCACACATTTAGTTCCGTATATGTAGTGTCTCCAAATTTTGAGAGCAAAAACCACAACACCTAACTTAAGATCATGAGTCGTGTAGTTTTTCTCATCGATTATCAATTGTCTTGACGCGTAGGCTATAACTTTATTCCTTTGCATGAGAACACAACGAAGACCAAGACCAAGACCAAGATTCGATGCGTCATGATATACGACAAAGTCGTCGTTTCCCTCAGGTAAAGACAACACAGGAGCGTCGCAGGGTTTATGTTTCAAGGTCTGAAATGCTTCTTCTTGTTTGGGTCCCCAATCAAAAGGTTTATTCTTCTGAGTTAAGGCTGTGAGAGGAACCGCAATCTTGGAGAAGTTTGCAATAAAGCGGTGGTAATAACCCGCGAGACCCAGAAATAAACGAACCTTGGTAGGAGTAGTCGGTGTATTCTAATCCTTAATCGCACTGATTTTGGCAGGATCTACATATATACCTTGTTTGATAACAATATGTCCCAAAAATTGAACTTCCCTAAGCCAAAATTCACACTTGGAGAATTTAGCGAAAAGTTGTTCCTTCTTTAGGAGTTCCATTGTTAGACCGAGATGTTGTTCGTGGTCAGCTCGTGTCTTGGAATAAATCAAGATGTCATCAATGAAAATGATGATGAACTTATCTAAATAAGGCTTAAAAACCCTATTCATTAGGTCCATGAAGACGGCAGGAGCATTCGTTAAACCGAAAGGCATAACAGTAAACTCATAGTGGCCGTATCGTGTGCGGAAAGCAGTCTTTTGAATATCTTCTTCGAGTACACGAAGCTGATTATACCCGGAACGCAGATTGATCTTCGAAAAACAAGTAGCACCCTGAAGTTGATCAAAGAGATCATCAATGCGAGGTAGGGGATATCGATTTTTGATGGTGAGTTTGTTAAGCTCACGGTAATCGCTACACATTCTGAAAGATCCATCCTTCTTCTTTACAAAAAGAACAGGCGCGCCCCAAGGGGAAAAGCTTGGACGAATAAATCCTTTGTCTGATAACTCCTGCAACTGTTTTGACAACTCTTGCATCTCAGACGGTGCAAGACGGTATGGAAATTTAGCAATTGGGTTAGCACCAGGTACAAGGTCAATACGCAACTCGATTTGATGTGCTGGGGGTAAACCAGGTAAGTCTTCAGGAAAAACCTCAGGATAATCCCGAACGACAGGGATGTCTTGAACAGTTTTACCCATGTCTTTCTCCTCTACGACACGTGCCAAGAAAGCCACATAATTATTTCGTAGATATCTATGAGCTTGGGTGCTAGACATTAGTTTAAGGCTACAAGCGGGGTTTTCTTCATGAACTTCTAAGACTTCGCCAGACGAAAGAGGTACACGAACAATCTTATCAAAACAAACCACTTCTGCACGGTATTTGGTCAACCAATCCATCCCTACTATAACGTCGACACTCCCAAGTTGCATTGGTGTGAGATCAATGGGAAAAAGATTATCGTTGAGGTTCAACTGGCAATTTCGAATGACGGAATCAAGTACAAAGGATTCACCACTGGCTAACTCTAATGTCAAGGGTTTTCCTAGTTTTGTTCTAGGCTTTTCAAGCAATGGTTCAAAAGCTAGGGATACAAAACTCTTGTCGGCACCCAAATAAAAAAGAATAGAAGCAAGTTGGTTGTTAACATAGAACGTACCGTTGACCACCTCATTGTCGGCACGCGCTTCATTGGCATTGATGTTGTATACTCGTCCACGAGCCGGGTTCGCATTAGCCAACTTCGGGCACTTGTTCCTGTAGTGAGTCAGATCTCCACAATTGTAGCAAGACCCAGGCGGAAAAGGAGGTCGTACAGGATTTGCTGGCTGTTGGGCAGGGTTTTGAACCACTGTAGGAGCCCAGTTGCCCCTTCTGACCCAGAAAACTGAAACGGTTTAGCCGAATTGAAAGTCTTAAAGTTGCATGGAACAGGTACGTTGTTATTGTTGTTTGCTTGGTTTAACTGAGTTACTAGGTTCGGGAGTACAACAACAATTTGCTGAGCGATCAAGGCTGCCATTGCGGCGTCTTGAGTTTGATCACGTCGAGGAGGCATCTAAAACAAAAGGAACACAAGGAAATGTGTGAGATTGACATAATACAATCAAAAGGAGTATTGAAAACATCGACAACACAAAGGAAGGTGGTCGTTTGTCCATCACTTAAAACAAACAAACGACACACAGTGACTAATCAAAGTAAATAGGTCTACATAATGCATAATGAAGACATGCTTTAGCCTATAAGTGGACACTCACCCCAAGAGTTCCCAGGTAAGAATGACTGGTCCGATTATGTGGATTTGTACGAACACTCTAGCCTTAGACAGAAAACTCAGGGTACAGGCATCCACCATTCCAGATTGCACGTGTTCACATTATTAAGACCCAAACATTGACGAGATTTGAAAGCTATAAAGGCGTAAAGCCTAAAAATAAATCATCAAAGGATAGATGATTGATTTTTAAATGGAATTGAGATTTGTGTACTTGTTTTGGTAATCACCTAAGTATAGGTGATAGTATTGTTTTAAGATCTAACCACAAGGTAACTTGTGTTAGGGTCCTAGAAAGGTTATAGTCTAGGTCAAAATTTTACTAATAACCTAATTCCCTATAACCATGAGCTCTGATACCAACTCTTCTGTCACACCCCGACCGCGTAAAACAACAAACCGTGGCGGAAATATCTGGGAGTCGTGTGGCAGAAATATTGTTTCAAAACACATGATAAGTAAAGTTAAGTTTTACAAGTTTAAATTATTACATTGTCTTATTTCGAATGAAACACACAACATAAAAGACGATAACTTTCTTGATTTTCAAATTGCTAAGGCCCAAGTCGCCCTAAGTGAAGCTCGCTCACATCAAACATTCGCTCCTGAAACATATGTGAAAGTAAATACGTCAGCATAAAAATGCCTGTGAGTAACATAGGTTTAGTGTTGAAAATTCATGACTTTGAAGGTTAAAAGAAGTGTTTAGTGAAAAGTAGTCATGAACCTTATAAAATATTTTCTTTTATAAAATAATATCTAATTCAAATGATATAAAAGAATGATGTATGGTTAAGTAAATAACCAAATGAAAATAATGTGTATAAAATATGTCATGTCTTATCCTTGTTGAAGTGGCTTAGATAACGCCACGATATATAACATAATAAAAGCACTTATATATAGGAAGTACCAGCGGCGTATCCACCATGCTTTTATCATATTACACACGTCTCGTTATTTAAATCACTTATTAATAACCATGAAATAATGTCTTGTTTAAATGTCATGTCATGTGTAACCAATGTCCAATGTCAAATGTCCAGTATAAACCATGTCTTGTATGTCGAATAAATAGCATTTACTCAAGCCAAATGCATAATGTCATGTATAAACAAATGTCTTATGCAATCAAATGTCATGTACAAAACAAAGTTTTTGAATAAACAAAAGTTTAAATAAAAAAGTTATGTTTTGAAAACCATTGCTTTTGTCGATATGAACATTTATACGGTTTGTCTATCGCATACAATCAAGCCTTGAGACTGTCGGATAAACCCTTATCAGGATCAAGGTTTATCAAAAATGTATTCGGATTCTATCATTCCCCTTCCGAAATTCCTAGAAAGCGGGAACGGGATTTGTCAAGTCCTATAGCGCTATTATATACTACCGAGCGGCGTGATCAATGTTAATGAATGTACTACTAACCCATTAAACATACCAAATATCCTTTTCAATGTAAGCATGTCATGAAAATGTCTTTGTAAAACCATGTAATAGATATACTAAGTCAATATGCCAATAAAATGTCTTTGAAACCAAATGTAGGGTATACTAAATCAATATACCATAAAAATGTCTTGAAAATTTGGATTATGTGTACAATGTAACAAAATATGTATAAAGTCATGAAAACGGAAAGTAAAGTTATGCACATATGCTTCACCCCAAAACATTTGAAAAACGTAAAATAGGGGAACTATGTACTCACCTTTGGGTGCGTTTTTATATGTTAACACAATCCCTCAAATTTTTTATTTGTCCTAAATTAAATAAGAACGATTTAATAATAAAAAAACTCACAAAAATACCTAAGTTTCTCCGATACTTAGAATTTTCATATAACTTTGAGATTTTCTTGGAAAGTTATTATTTTTTATTATATTGGCGTATTTATATATATATATGAGTTCATATATATATATATATATATATATTAAAAGCTTTGCGACTTGAACGATTTTATTGGTGGCCCTCATCATGTTATAAGCAATATATCTACGATTTGTCGTAATATATATACTTATTGTGACATAAAATAAATATCGTAACACACATAATCTTGTCAACTATAAACATGTCATCATACACATATTATAAATCACATAACATCCTGAACACATAAACCTTACCCATGAGCAACCCATTCTAGTGTACATTGAAAAACGCGTATTTTAGCGATTCGGTAACGTTTTTGGGCGTCGGAAGTCACGTATGACTAACCAAACACAAAGTAAACTTAATATAAGTTAAAATACTTAGTTTTATATAAAAAATATCAGTTTACTTACTAATCTAAAACAGTTTTATAAAAATCCTCCGAAAAGCCGATTTTTAACCGTTTTACCGCATAGTTTTGCATCAAACGTTACCCTAACCATCCCAAATCGTAACGACTTGATATTTTAACATAACCCATGTTATTTACTGAATAAAATAGTGGTTATACTCATGATAGTGCAGGTCTCATATAAAGCACATAAATCTTGCAAATTTCACATATTTTACCACTTTCTAAGCTATATGTACAACATGCAAAGCTATCAAACCTATGACAAAGTTTCATGCCATTATAATATACCAAATAATGTTATTTTTAGTGTTTATAATCTGTTCTAAAACATTTTTGTCATATAATCATTTTTTTTTTATCTTTTCTTGAGCTTTAAATCAACATGTATTCTTATGTACATGTGTCTAAAGCACACTATCATTTCATATGAATTTAAATGCATCAAATATGTAATTTATTCATGTTTACTTACTGATTTAATTGAACATTCATCATATTATACACAAATCATCAAACACTTGCATTTTAACTATCATTCAAGAACAAGCAACAACTTAAAAATTCTCAAATATGTCTAATAAATTTTTGGCCATTTATATGTCAAAATACTAGCATTATTTGAAATTATAACTCATGATTCAATCACTCCTTTATATCTCTAACATATTTTCACGTAATCTTGTTCATGCAAGCAAACATCCTAAACAAGTATTTATCAAAAATCAACTCAAACTAAAATCTCATACACACACATATATATGTACGGTTAAATATATATATACATATATATACCATCATTTTTTTTATTTTGTATCAAGACCCATTTCTTTTTAGATTTCAAGTTTGTGAAAAATTCCAAGATTCAAGAGAAACTTCCAATCATCAAGAACAACCAAGAATCAAGTGTATGATTTAAACATAAACTTTATACCTTCAAGATTCAAGTGAGTTTTTGATGAGATTTTGATGATATGAAGCTTGAAATCACTTGAAAACTCCTTGAAAACTCCTTTGGATCTTCACACCAACTTGAAATTAGCTTGAAATGGAGTTTGATCTTGAAGAACAAAGTTGAAAAGTTGAAGATGGGAGTGGTGGTGGTGTGGACGGTTTGGGAGAGAGAGAGAGTGAGGGAGATTGCTTTGATTTTGTATGATCTTGAAAGATATAAATGGAGATATGGAAGATATGGAAGATATTCCATGCATCAACAAGTGGAAAATGAAAGGAAAAGAAGTGGGCACATGTCTTCATACATACATACATGAAATATACATATATATATATATATATGCATAAAATACACATAAATGATATATGTAGGTTAAAACCAGGTGTTTAACTGGATACCGGGTATTTTATTTAGCGTTTAAATCCCGGTTTATGGCGTTCTAAATTATTTTTATTATTCTATAAAAATAAACTCACCAAAATATTACTAAAATAAATATCAGTTGCCGAGACTGGCTGTGTTGTCTGCGTTTTCCAGTAGAAGCACTGTGTTACGCAGTAACACGCGGTACGCGCTTAAACTTGAAAAATAACGTTTTAAGCGTTTTAATTTATTTTTCAACACGAACATGATTAAAAATAAAATTTTAATCATAACAAAATATTTTTGGGATTTAAATATTATCCGGGCGGTCACCAACGTTCGTTTCACAGTTTTGTCGCAATTAGTTCTAAAGTTCGAATAAACATGTTTTTGCCATACCGAATCCTTCAAAACTTATTTCTAAGTTATATAAAGGGTATTTAGGGTATGTTTGGCTTATGTCACAGTTCCGGAGTGTATGTCGCGTTAAACTGATTATGTTTACGTAATGGTTTATGAATTTCACTTCCAGAACGGGTTTGAGAGTTCGGAATTGAACAATGATTGAAAACGTACTAATGTCACAAATAATTAAACAAATATTGAAATTAAAACACCATATTTTATTAAATACAAAGTTGTTCAGAACAGTACAAGGATTAAAATACACAGATGTCATAGTCTCCCCTACTTTAGGAAATTTCGTCCCGAAATTTAATTAGAGGAAACTTGTGGGAAAAGGTGTGGATATTTCACCTTCATTTGATCCTCTCGTTCCCATGTAAACACTGGGCCACATTTCGCTTCCCAGCGAACTTTGACTATCCGTATGCCCTTGCGCTTGAGCTTCTTGACTTGATGGTCCAATATTTCCACAGGATTCTCGACGAAGTGCATCGTGTTGTCGACACGAATTTCATCAAGGGGGTGTGGAGGTTTTCATCAGCCAAACACTTTTTCAGATTGGACACGTGGAAAGTTGGATGAACATTTCCAAGTTCAGGAGGCAGTCCAAGTATGTAGGCTACTTTTTCGATTCTTTCAACGATCTTGAATGGTCCAACATATCGTGGTGCAAGTTTTCCTTTCTTCCCAAATCTGATTACACCTTTCCAAGGAGATACCTTGAGTAGGACGAGATCACCGACTTGGAATTCCAAAGGCTTGCGTCGTCTATCCGCGTAACTCTTTTGATGGCTTCTAGCTGTTAAGAGGTTGTCGCGAATTTTCTTGACTTTGTGTGCAGTCTCTAGAATGAGTTCAGGTCCGGTGACCTGAGCTTCACCAATCTCATTCCAGCAGACGGGTGAACGACATTTTCGACCGTATAAAGCTTCGAAAGGAGGCATGTTGATGCTGGAGTGGTAACTATTGTTGTAGGAGAATTCGATCAATGGTAGATGTGAATCTCAACTACCACCAAAGTCGATCACACAAGCTCTAAGCATATCCTCCAATGTCTGGATTGTTCTTTCAGATTGTCCATCCGTTTGAGATGATAAGCTGTGCTCAAATTGAGTTGGGTTCCCATAGCAGATTGAATGGTTCTCCAAAAGTGAGATGAGAATCGAGCATCTCGGTCAGATATGATGTTCAAAGGAACACCATGTCGGGATACATTCTCATCTACATAGATCTTGGCAAGCTTTTCAGCAGAGAGATCCTCACAGATTGGCAAGAAGTGCGCTGATTTTGCAAACGATCAACTACTACCCAAATGGCATCATGACCCTTACTAGTGCGAGGTAGTTTCGTAATGAGATCCATGGCAATGTTTTCCTATTTCCAAACCGGTATCTCTGGTTATTCCAATAATCCAGAGGGATGTTGATGTTCTGCCTTAACCTTCAGACAAGTAAGACATTTTGATACATATAAGGCAATGTCTTTCTTCATTCCCGGCCACCAAAACTGGGTTCGAAGATCCTTATACATTTTGTCTGCACCAGGATGGTTAGAATAACGAGACTTATGAGCTTAATCCATAAGCAAGGTGCGGAGATTGTCTTGAATTGGAACCCACAAATGGTCCATGAAATAATACAACCCATCGTCCTTCAGTTCAAGATGAGGCATAAGATGATACGGTAATTCCTTACCCATCAAGTTCTGTGAAACACAAGTACGTTGAGCTTGAGAAATGTGGGTTTGAATATCAGATCGAACTTGAACACAATGAAGCTTGACTCGTTCCTTACGACTAAGTGCATCGGCTACGACATTCTCCTTCCCATGATGGTAGCGAATCTCGTAGTCGTAGTCGTTTAGAAGTTCTACCCAACGCCGTTTCCTCATGTTTAGTATTTCTGATCAAAGATGTGTTGTAGACTTTTGTGGTCAGTGAAAACCACACATTTAGTTCCGTATAGGTAGTGTCTCCAAATTTTGAGAGCAAAAACCATAGCACCTAACTCAAGATCATGAGTCGTGTAGTTTTTCTCATGGATTTTCAATTGTCTTGACGCGTAGGCTATGACTTTGTTCCTTTGAATGAGAACACGACCAAGACATAGATTCGATGCGTCACAATATACGACAAAGTCGTCGTTTCCCTCAGGTAAAGACAACACAGGAGCGTCGCAGAGTTTATGTTTCAAGGTCTGAAATGCTTCTTCTTGTTTGGGTCCCCACTCAAAAGGTTTACTCTTTTGAGTTAAGGCTGTGAGAGGAACCGCAATCTTGGAGAAGTTTGCAATAAAGCGGCGGTAATAACCCGCGAGACCCAGAAATGAACGAACCTCGGTAGGAGTAGTCGGTGTATTCCAATCCTTAATCGCACTGATTTTGGCAGGATCTACATGTATACCTTGTTTGTTAACAATATGTCCCAAAAATTGAATTCCCTAAGCTAAAATTCACACTTGGAGAATTTAGCGAGAAGTTGTTCCTTCTTTAGGAGTTCCATTGTTAGACGGAGATGTTGTTCGTGGTCAGCTCGTGTCTTGGAATAAATCAAGATGTCATCAATGAAAACGATGATGAACTTATCTAAATAAGGCTTACAAACCCTATTCATTAAGTCCATGAAGACGGCAGGAGCATTCATTAAACCGAAAGGCATAACAATAAACTCATAGTGGCCGTATCGTGTGAGGAAAGTAGTCTTGGGAATATCTTCTTCGAGTACACGAAGCTGATGATACCCGGAACGCAGATCGATCTTTGAAAAACAGGTAGCACCCTGAAGTTGATCAAAGAGATCATCAATTCGAGGTAGGGGATATCGATTTTTGATGGTGAGTTTGTTAAGCTCATGGTAATCGATACACATTCTGAAAGATCCATCCTTCCTCTTTACAAAAAGAACAGGCGCGCCCCAAGGGGAAAAGCTTGGACGAGTAAATCCTTTGTCTGATAACTCCTGCAGCTGTTTTGATAACTCTTGCATCTCAGACGGTGCAAGACGTTATGGAGATTTAGCAATTGGGTTAGCACCAGGTACAAGATCAATACGGAACTCGATTTGGTGTGCTGGGGGTAAACCAGGTAAGTCTTCAGGAAAAACCTCAGGATAATCCCGAACGACAGGGATGTCTTGAATAGTTTTACCCTTTTCTTTCTCCTCTACAACACGTGCCAAGAAAGCCACATAATTCTTTCGTAGATATCTATGAGCTTGGGTGCTAGACATTAGTTTAAGGCTACTAGCGGGTTTTTCTCTACGAACTTCTAAGACTTCGATAGACGAAAGAGGTACACGAACAATCTTATCAAAACAAACCACTTCTGCACGGTATTTGGTCATTCAATCCATCCCTACTATAACGTCGAAACTCCCAAGTTGCATTGGCATGAGATCAATGGGAAAAAGATGATCGTTGAGGTTCAACTGGCAATTTCGAATGACGGAATCAAGTACAAAGGATTCACCACTGGCTAACTCTAATGTCAAGGGTTTTCCTAGTTTTGTTCTAGGCTTTGCAAGCAAAGGTTCAAAAGCTAGGGATACAAAACTCTTGTCGGCACCCGAATAAAAAATAATAGAAGCAAGTTGGTTGTTAACATAGAACGTACCGTTGACCACCTCATTGTCGGCACGCGCTTCATTGGCATTGATGTTGTATGCTCGTCCACGAGCCGGGTTCACATTAGCCAACTTCGGGCACTTGTTCCTGTAGTGAGTCAGATCTCCACAATTGTAGCAAGACCCAGGCGGAAAAGGAGGTCGTGCAGGATTTGCTGGCTGTTGGGCAGGGTTTGAACCACTGTAAGAGCCCAGTTGCTCCTTCTGACCCAGAAAACTGAAGCGGTTTAGCCGAATTGAAAGTCTTAAAGTTTCACGGAACAGGTGCGTTGTTATTGTTGTTTGCATAGTTTAACTGAGTTACTAGGTTCAGGAGTACATCACCAATTTGCTGAGCGATCAAGGCTGCCATTGCGGCTTCTTGAGTTTGATCACGTCGAGGAGGCATCTAAAAGAAAAGGAACACAAGGAAATGTGTGAGATTGACATAAGACAATCAAGACAAGTATTGAAAACGTCGAAAACACAAAGGAAGGTGGTCATTTGTCCATCACTTAAAACAAACAAATGACACACAGTGACTAATCAAAGTAAATAGGTCTACATAATGCAAAATGAAGACATGCTTTAGCCTATAAGTGGACACTCACCCCAAGAGTTCCCAGGTAAGAGTGACTGGTCCGATTATGTGGATTTGTACAAACACTCTAGCCTTAGACAGAAAACTCAGGGTACAGGCATCCACCCTTCCAGATTGCACGTGTTCACATTATTAAGACCCAAACTTTGACGAGATTTGAAAGCTTTAAAGGCGTAAAGCCTAAAAATAAATCATCTAAGGATAGATGATTGATTTTCAAATGGAATTGAGATTTGTGTACTTGTTTTGGTAATCACCTAAGGATAGGTGATAGTATTGTTTTAAGATCTAAACACAAGGTAACTTGTGTTAGGGTCCTAGAAAGGTTATAGTCTTGGTCAAAATTTTAGTAATAACCTAATTCCCTATAACCATGAGCTCTGATACCAACTCTTCTGTCACACCCCGACCGCGTAAAACAACGAACTGCGGCGGAAACATCGGGGAGTCGTGTGGCAGAATTATTGTTTCAAAACACATGATAAGTAAAGTTAAGTTTTACAAGTTTAAATTATTACATTGTCTTAGTTCGAACGAAACACACAACATAAAAGACGATAACATTCTTGATTTTAAATTGCTAAGGCCCAAGTCGCCCTAAGTGAAGCTCGCTCACATCAAACATTCGCTCCTAAAACATATGTGAAAGTAAATACGTCAGCATAAAAATGTTGGGTTTTTCATATGTTTATCAAAGTATTTCATCCATATGAAATTAAAACGCAGCGGAAAATTATTATTTAAAAACATGTTACTTACAAGATATAAAACTCATTTTATTATATGTAAAACCCAAACCCGGATCCATATACGAACATGCATGCTATCAAAATAAAACACAACCATAGATTGTTTAGAATACTACCTTCCAAGGAGTAAAGGGAAATGAAACGAATGATGCTTCTTGAACGGTTGCCTTCAAGTGTAGAAGACCTCAAGCCTATATACCCCAAGCCTTCCAACAAACACCTTGTGTTTAGCTAGGATTTGTACACTTATGAACTCACTTGAAAACCCCTTATGAAGACCAACTCTTGGCCGAAATCATCTAGGGAATTTTGAGAGTTCTTGCACTAGAAAATCACCTGAGAAAACCTCTAAGTTGGCACCCATGTTGGCCGATTTTTAGAGAGCTTTTTACAAGTCTTGCAAGTTCTTCAAGTTCATCTAAGTATTTATAGAACCATGAGAGAGAATTGCCACCCACCTTGACCAATCATGTGCTAACTTACACATGCAAGTGCATGAAACACCATTGGACCAAAATGGTCTTGGTTAGACCACCCAATCAAATCTTCTCTAGCACATGCATTTGCATGCATTTCTATTGGACTAAAATTTTAGGGAAGAACACCATGGGGGGGGGGGGGGTGGCGGCCTTGCTTTATTTAAAAAAAAATCTTTTAAATAATATAAGTCTTGTATTTTATAACTTTTATAAAATATAACATCATATGTTCACAAGACTTTATACAACTTTTATTAAGTTATTTAAACCATTAAATAACAAAATAAAATATTCTCTCAAAATAAATTATCCATATAATTTATTAGTTTGTCAAGTGCAATTATTTAGAAAACCAATTTCTAAATATTGTAAGTGTTAATATTTATTTGTTTGATCATATCACAAATAAATAATATAAGTGTTTGTCTAGCTTGTTATTGGGTATGACTCGACTTGGATCATAACGTACTAGCCACATCAATTTAATATGTGTCTTGGGCATACAGAGTCCAACAATCTCCCACTTGCACAAGATACATAGAAGATTGATGCAAGCAGTAAATAACGCCTAACTACGGTTTACTACCCCTAATACGTATGACTATATGTGCCATTCAATAACATCATCCCCTTCAAGTCCCTTACTTGAACATGATTTAGGTGAATCTATCATTTATCTTTTCGTTACAGATGTCATGTTAAATCCTGAGACACAGAGTGATCACTCTCTGTTGATTTAACTTTAGCAGGCCTTAGACATCTTACTCTCAACGAATAAGAGGAACAAATCCCGTCTTGACTACATACGTCTTTCACAATCACCTTATACCACACCTGAACTTAGCCTTATGTACTGTCATATTACTAACAGTGAAGAAAAAAGCCAAGGTTTAATATTTGGTGAATATCAAGACCCAATATGTATCTCAGGTCTGAGGATACTATGATATTCTCCTTTACTCAAATTTACTTATGATCAATAAAAAATGATTCCATGCAGTAATATTTGACAGCGAGTCAGTCCAATATTTGTATCCCACAAATATCTATGAACCTTAGCAGCAACGCCTTGCTCTATATTCATACTTCATGAATATCCACTAATCCAAGTTCATAATAGTCTTACATTCATATTTGTTCCCACAAGTATGATCGACTACGTACATTTAGAATAAATAACTTATTCACGGATTTAAACATGCTAAAATGGAACATAACTCAACATACCATAAAGAGTTATAATAATAATTGTTCCAATATCCAAATACAAAATAGATCAAATCCAGTCACTAGAATATCGAAGTCCTAAGGCACAAGTATGATCCTTTCATGCTTTGCCCGTTCAAGGAGCTTCATGAGTGGATCCGCAATATTTTGATCAGTATGAACTTTGCGAATACATATCCTTCCCTTTTTCAACTTCATCCCTTATGTAGTTGAAACTCTGCTCAATGTGTCTAGTCTTTCGATGTACACGAGGTTCCTTGATTTAAGCAATCGCACCTTCGTTATCACGAAGATCTCTAGGGGTCCTGAATGGTATGGACTACCCCTAGATCGGCAATAATTCATGTGGCAACTTCATATGAATTATCTCAATCAACGAAGCGGCGATGTATTCTGATTCTGTAGTGGACAATGCTACCCTGATTGTGATCGAGAACCATCTCGATCAGTTTGGAAACTCGTACCCATGTAACCCTTTACAACGAATTCCGAAACTCGCATCCCTGTAACCCCTTACAACGAGTTTTTCTTCACCAGATCTATATATTAGAAATATATCCTTAGTCCTTCTGAGGTATTTCAATATATTTATAACAGTCGCCCAATGACCGTTACTTGGATTTCGCTGGTATCTTCTCGTCATGCTTAATGTGCACGACATGTCCGGTCTAGTGCATATCATTACATACATAATGAATCCTACAGCAGACGCATATGGGATTCCTTTCATTCTTTCTTGCTCATCCTTTGAGCTTGGACATTGAGACGTACTCAATATTGTCCTCTCTTGAATAGGTAACAAACCTTTCATAGAGTTCTCTATCTTGAACCTTTTCAGGGAATTGTCAATGTATGCACTTTGGTATAAACCTATCAAGTGCCTTGATCTATCCTTATAGATCTTTATTCCCAAAATATAGGCGACTTCACCAAGATCCTTAATGGAAGAACAACTTCCAAGCTAGGTTTTTACACCTTCCTTGTTTGGAATTTCATTTCCAAATAGTAGAATGTCATCGACATACAGTACTAAGAAAGTGATGATTCTTTTCTAGCCTTCATATATACACAAGCTTCATCGACGTTCTTGATGAATCCATATTCCCTAATCTCTTCATCAAAACGGTGATTGCAACTTCTAGATGCTTGTTTCAATCCACAGATTGATTTCTTTAATTTGTATACTTTGTCAGGATGTTTTGGATCGACAAAACCTTCAGGCTTAACTATATAGACATCTTCCTCAAGATATCTATTAAGGAAAGCCGTTTTGACATCCATTTGCCAAATCTCATAATCATATTATGCAGGTATGGCAAATAATATCCTAATTGACTTTAGCATCGCGACGGGCTAGAAGGTCTCATCATAATCAACACTTTGAGTTTGAATGAAACCTTTTGCTACGAGTCTCCTATTATAAGTATCCAAGTTTCCATGCATATCTGTTTTCTTCCTGAAAACCCACTTACTTTCAACTATTTTGGAGTTAATAGGTAGTACAACCTATTCCCATACTTGGTTGTCATACATGGATTGCATCTCTACGTTCATGGCTTCAAGCCATTTGTCACAATCGGATTTTGACATTGGATCATGGTATGTGGTAGGTTCACCCGAGTCTACCACGTAGCATCCATCCATGAAAAATCCATATCTTTCAGGTGGACTACTAATTCTACCAGATCTGCGAACGTTTTGTGAGTATTGATCAACCACTTGATCATTTTCAACAACCTCTTGTTGATTGCTAGTTTTAACCAAATGTGTATCGGCTTGTGGTTCTTGATCCTCATCAAGTTCCATTGTTCTACTAATTCCTTCCACAAGGAACTTAGCTTCCATGAACTCAGCCTTTCGAGCAACAAATACCTTTTGCTCTGTTGGATCGTAGAATTAATATCCTATACCATCTTTAGGATATCCTACGAAGATACACTTACTGGATCAGACTTTCAATTTATTTGAGGTGTATAGCTTAACATAAGCTTTACAACCCCTTCCTTTAAATATAATAATGATGGAACCCTTCCATGCCATATTTCAAAAGATGTCATATCCACTTTCTTGGTTGGGATCATATGGGCCGTGGAGAGCCAAGCGTAACCCCAAAGTGATAGAGATAATGCGCTCCTAGCCATCATAGATCGAACCATATCTAATAGAGTTCGACTCCTCCTCTATCAAAACGAAGAACTTTAAAAGAGTTGATTTTGTACTTCACTTTTTGAAGATTCTAAACGTTTCAAAACTTCTTCTTTGTGTCAAGTACACATAACCTTAACTACTATAGTTGTTGGTAAAAGTAATGAAGTATCTTTCACCATTCCTAGTCATTGGCTTAAAAGGATCACATACATTCGAATGTATGATACCTAATAAATCTTTTGCCCTTTTCTACTAAGGGATTACTTGGTCATTTTACCTTGTAAATAAGATTCGCATGTATCAAATGATCCAATTTCATTTGTTTCCAAAAGACAATTCTTTCAAAGTGTTTACATGCGACATATGTTTATATGACCAAGGCGATAATGCCAAGGATAGGTCTTACTCAAATCCATTTTGAGTTTCTTGGTGATTGATTGGTACATTAAACTATCAAATGATGTATTATTATGAACCGATTCATAAATACCATTTGAAGGAATAAGTTTAAAGTAAAACATGTCATTCATCGATATAAATGTCAATGTTTGCGAACTTTAAGTCAAAACCATGTTGTCTTATAAGGGAAACTCGAATAATGTTCCTAGTCAAACTAAGACATTTTAAAACAATTTCCAAACCATTTGGAAGTTTCAAAACATAGTCTCCTTTCTTGTAATGTTTATTCCTTTTGAACCTTTTGCAATGAATTGCAAACATGAGTTCCTCATCCGGTATCTAATACCCATGTGTTAGAAGAAATAACATTAAGGTCAATATGTATCATTAAGATTGTACCTGAGGTTTGCCTAGCATCCCTCTTGTTTTTCAACTCTTTGAGATAGGTTGGACAATTCCTATTTAAATGGCCTATCTCACCACACTCAAAGCATGGATCGTTCATGGCAACCTTTGCCTTCTCTTCTTTTGGTTTCGGTGGTTCCGCTTTAGTCTTTCTTTTCTTTTTCCTTTTGATTTTCTCGTTACCGTTTGCAACATTTGCTTTGGTGTCGGGGTGATGCCCTTTCTAGTTGCCACCCTCATTGATCGTTAGAATGGATAAAACCCTTTTATCCATATCGAGCCTTTCGAGGTGATCAATGTGGCTTTTCATCTTAAAGACATAAGATGAGTCCGATTGGGTTTCCTCCATTCGACATGCATGAAGCGCTCGAACCGTTTCAAAGCGTTCTACTCTTAGGAACATTTCCTATAATTGGTTAATCATGTCGTATGTTCATGATGTTCAAAATCCTTTTGAATATCGGGAATCATAATTCCTAACATGATGCAAGAGGCTTGCGTAGTATCCTCGATATACTTAATCCAATCGTTATAGGCATCCTTATCTTCCATAAGAGGTTCACCGGGATTAGGATCGTTTTTAGTGATAGGTTACGAACGGTTTGGGTAATATTGTTAGCGGCCATCTACAAAATTTAACAAGGTTCAATTTTAGTATTTCCGATATTATTATATTTTAATCATTAATACCCTTTTGTGTCTCATAGACAATTAATAATTAAAATCTAGAATCCAACGTTACATTTAAATATTGGTTAGGTGACCTTTATCCCCCTATTTAAATTAACAAGGTAGTCAATGTTTGACAATTGCAACTCTTTGCAACTTCTAGCCATATGGGATCGGTTAAACATCTTTATGTTTAGTTGGCATGTTTAATCCCATCAACACCTTTTGTTCGCCATGTTTCGGTGACCCTAAGTTCATGGTTTCCAAATCAAGTCGTCCAACTTACACCCACGTGTGAGTTTATACACATAAGTGGTTAGGTGACCTTTATCCCATAGACATGGTAAACCTACCTCGAATATACAAGTTCCTTCAAATGTGGTTAGGTGACCTTTATCCCACAAAAGAGTTCCCAAGTGATTCGAGTGTTGTATAAAAGGATGGTGTTTGACTTGTTTTATAAAAGGGATTTTGAGTTTTCAAAATTCTAGTTTAGAAAACTTTATGTACCATACATTTGCATGCATTCAAATCCTTGGTACTTTTGTGAAAATAATTTTCAAGGTTCTTTTTAATAAAACCCATTTTATTATAAAATCATCAATTTTTAATAAAACCCTTTATTAACCATTTTAATGATTTTGTAAAGAACCAATTTTACGCTTGTTGTTGATTATTAGTTTGTTAAGCATGCATATCCAAATATCATCAAAACAATATAAATAAGCAACCACACAAGCACAACACATATATCAATAGGTGCATAACCATAGCCAACTATTTTGACAACACTTGTTCGCCGAAACAAGTGTGCCAAAAGGTCCTTCCTAAGGGGTGAATATTGACACAAATCATGTGTCGTTGAACTCCCACTTGATCCCGCATCCAAATGCTTCAAGTCTTCCTTTTGTGTTGTGATTTCTTCACCCTTTTGAGCTTCCAAAATGTCCTTTAATTCAGCTCCAAACTCCTTTGGACTTCAAAAATGTGTTTTGGTTATCGGGCTAAAATCCCGTTAAGAACCGTGAAGTCCCTTAGGCCCGAAAATAGCCAAAACCAAAACCGCATTTTTGTGTGCATCTTCTTTTACAAAATATATCCTAATACATTTTTCTAGTAAAATAAAATGCACCTAATTTATTTATTTACATGCCAAATGAAAATAAATAAATTACATAACTTTACAAATGGAAGAGCAAAAAAATAATAATTATTACAACCTTTGAAATAATTAAATACAAATCACAACCACAAACATTCAACATATTCATACAAGGTCATGGCTAGGTTATGAACACCAAAAATATATATATATCCAAATATATAAAATTAAAGAAGCAAAATGGTTTCCCTTTTGCAACCTACTTTTCGGTCAAGAATGAAAAAAACGAAAAAGTGGGGTTTTGTCCAAACAAACAAATCATCCAAATGACATAATTTTTCAAGATACTTTTATGCATGTATTAAAATAATCTTGAAAAACAAAGGGAGAACCATGCTAAAATTTAGGCCATAGGGTTTTCACCAAACCCGAAACCCGAAAATTTTTAATCTATTGAAGCATGCATTCATATAAGCGGCTCTGATACCACTGTTGGGTTTTTCACATGTTTATCAAAGTATTTCATCCATATGAAATTAACACACAGTGGAAAATTATTATTTAAAAACATGTTACTTACAAGATATAAAACTCATTTTATTATATGTAAAACCCAATCCCGGATCCATATACGAACATACATGCTATGAAAATAAAACACAACCATAGAGTGTTTAGAATACTACCTTCCAAAGAGTAAAGGGAAATGAAATGAATGATGCATCTTGAACGGTTGCCTTCAAGTGTAGAAGACCTGAAGCTTGTATACCCCAAGCCTTCCAACAAACACCTTGTGTTTAGCTAGGATTTGTACACTTATGAACTCACTTGAAAACCCCTTATGAAGACCAACTCTTGGCCGAAATCATTTAGGGAATTTTGAGAGTTCTTGCACTAGAAAATCACTTGAGAAAACCTCTAAGATGGCACCCATGTTGGCCGATTTTTAGAGAGCTTTTTACAAGTCTTGCAAGTTCTTCAAGTTCATCTAAGTATATATAGAACCATGAGAGAGAATTGCCACCCACCTTGACCAATCATGTGCCGACTTACACATGCAAGTGCATGAAACCCCATTGGACCAAAATGGTCTTGGTTAGACCACCCAATCAAATCTTCTCTAGCACATGCATTTGCATGCATATCTATTGGACTAAAATTTTAGGAAAGAACACCATGGGGGGGGGGGGTTGGCGGCCTTGCTTTATTTTAAAAAAAAAATCTTTTAAATTATATAAGTCTTGTATTTTATAACTTTTATAAAATATAACATCATATGTTCACAAGACTTTATACAACTTTAATTAAGTTATTTAAACCATTAAATAACAAAATAAAATATTCTCTCAAAATAAATTATCCATATAATTTATTAGTTTGTCAAGTGCAATTATTTAGAAAACCAATTTCTAAATATTGTAAGTGTTAATATTTATTTGTTTGATCATATCACAAATAAATAATATAAGTGTTTGTCTAGCTTGTTATTGGGTATGACTCGACTTGGATCATAACGTACTAGTCACATCAATTTAATATGTGTCTTGGGCATACAGAGTCCAACAAAAAATGCATGTGAGTAACATAGGTTTAGTGTTGAAGAATCATGACTTTGAAGGTTAAAAGAAGTGTTTAGTGAAAAGTAGTCATGAACCTTATAAAATATTTTCTTTTATAAAATAATATGTAATTCAAATGATATAAAAGAATTATGTATGGTTAAGTAAATACCCAAATGAAAATAATGTGTATAAAATATGTCATGTCTTGTCCTTGTTGAAGTGGCTTAGATAACGCCACGATATATAACATAATAAAAGCACTTATATATAGGAAGTACTAGCGGCGTATCCACCATGCTTTTATCATATTACACACGTCTCGTTATTTAAATCACTTATTAATAACCATGAAATAATGTCTTGTTTAAATGTCATGTCATGTGTAACCAATGTCCAATGTCAAATGTCCAGTATAAACCATGTCTTGTATGGCGAATAAATAGCATTTACTCAAGCCAAATGCATAATGTCATGTATAAACGAATGTCTTGTGTAATCAAATGTCATGTACAAAACAAAGTTTTTGAATAAATAAAAGTTTAAATAAAAAAGTTATGTTTTGAAAACCATTGCTTTTATCGATATGAACATTTATACGGTTTGTCTATCGCATACACTAAAGCCTTGAGACTGTCGGATAAACCCTTATCAGGATCAAGGTTTATCAAAAATGTATTCGGATTTTGTCATTCCCCTTCCGAAATTCATAGAAAGCGGGAACGGGATTTGTAAAGTCCTATAGCGCTATTACATACTACTGAGCGGCGTGATCAATGTTAATGAATGTACTACTAACCCGTTAAACATACCAAATGTCCTTTTCAATGTAAGCATGTCATGAAAATGTCTTTGTAAAACCATGTAATAGACATACTAAGTCAATATGCCAATAAAATGTCTTTGAAACCAAATGTAGGGTATACTAAGTCAATATACCATAAAAATGTCTTGAAAATTTGGATTATGTGTACAATGTAACAAAATATTTATAAAGTCATGAAAACGGAAAGTAAAGTTATGCACATATGCTTCACCCCAAAACATTTGAAAAACGTAAAATAGGGGAACTATGTACTCACCTTTGGGTGCGTTTTTATATGTTAACACAATCCCTCAAATTGTTTATTTGTCCTGAATTAAATAAGAACGATTTAATAATAAAAACTCATAAAAATACCTAAGTTTCTCCGATACTTAGAATTTTCATATAACTTTGAGATTTTCTCGGAAAGTTATTATTTTTTATTATATTGGTGTATTTATATATACATGAGTTCATATATATATTTTAAAAGCTTTGCGACTTGAACGATTTTATTGGTGACCCTCATCATGTTATAAGCAATATATCTACGATTTGCGCATCGTAATATATATACTTATTGTGACATAAAATAAATATCGTAACACACATAATCTTGTCAACTATAAACATGTCATCATACACATATTATAAATCACATAACATCCTGAACACATAAACCTTACCCATGAGCAACCCATTCTAGTGTACATTGAAAAACGCGTATTTTAGCGATTCGGTAACGTTTTTGGGCGTCGGAAGTCACGTATGACTAACCAAACACAAAGTAAACTTAATATAAGTTAAAATACTTAGTTTTATATAAAAAATATCAGTTTACTTACTAATCTAAAACAGTTTTATAAAAATCCTCCGAAAAGCCGATTTTTAACCGTTTTACCGCATAGTTTTGCATCAAACGTTACCCTAACCATCCCAAATCGTAACGACTTGATATTTTAACATAACCCATGTTATTTACTGAATAAAATAGTGGTTATACTCATGATAGTGCAGGTCTCATATAAAGCACATAAATCTTGCAAATTTCACATATTTTACCACTTTCTAAGCTATATGTACAACATGCAAAGCTATCAAACCTATGACAAAGTTTCATGCCATTATTATATACCACATAATGTTATTTTTAGTGTTTATAATCTGTTCTAGAACATTTTTGTCATATAATCATTTTTTTTTATCTTTTCTTGAGCTTTAAATCAACATGTATTCTTATGTACAAGTGTTTAAAGCACACTATCATATCATCATCATTTCATATGAATTTAAATGCATCAAATATGTAATTTATTCATGTTTACTTACTGATTTAATTGAACATTCATCATATTATACACAAATCATCAAACACTTGCATTTTAACTATCATTCAAGAACAAGCAACAACTTAAAAATTCTCAAATATGTCTAATAAATTTTTGGCCATTTACATGTCAAAATACTAGCATTATTTCAGATTATAACTTATGATTCAATCACTCCTTTATATCTCTAACATATTTGCACATAATCTTGTTCATGCAAGCAAACATCCTAAATAAGTATTTATCAAAAATCAACTCAAACTCAAATCTCATACACACACATATATATGTACGGTTATATATATATATATATATACATATATATACCACCATTTTTTTGTATCAAGACCTATTTCTTTTTAGATTTCAAGTTTGTGAAAAATTACAAGATTCAAGAGAAACTTCCAATCATCAAGAACAACCAAGAATCAAGTGTATGATTTAAACATAAACTTTATACCTTCAAGATTCAAATGAGTTTTTGATGAGATTTTGATGATATGGAGCTTGATATCACTTGAAAACACCTTGGAAACTCCTTTGGATCTTCACACCAACTTGAAATTAGCTTGAAATGGAGTTTGATCTTGAAGAACAAAGTTGAAAAGTTGAAGATGGGAGTGGTGGTGGTGTGGACGGTTTGGGAGAGAGAGAGAGAGTGAGGGAGATTGCTTTGATTTTGTGTGATCTTGAAAGATATAAATGGAGATATGGAAGATATGGAAGATATGAAGATATTGCATGCATCAACAAGTGGAAAATGAAAGGAAAATAAGGGGGCACATGTCTTCATAGATACATACATGAAATATACATATATATATATATATGCATAAAATACACATAAATGATATATGTAGGTTAAAAACAGGTGTTTAACTGGATACCGGGTATTTTATCTAGCGTTTAAATCCCGGTTTATGGTGTTCTAAATTATTTTTATTATTCTATAAAAATAAACTCACCAAAAAATTACTGAAATAAATATCAGTTGCCGAGACTGGCTGTGTTGTCTGCGTTTTGCAGTAGAGGCACCGTGTTACGCAGTAACACTCGGTACGCGCTTAAACTTGAAAAATAACGTTTTTAAGCGTTTTAATTTATTTTTCAACACGAACATGATTAAAAATAAAATTTTAATCATAACAGAATATTTTCGGGATTTAAATATTATCCGGGCGGTCACCAACGTTCGTTTCACAGTTTTGTCGCAATTTGTTCTAAAGTTCGAATAAACATGTTTTTGCCATACCGAATCCTTCAAAACTTATTTCTAAGGTATATAAAGGGTATTTAGGGTATGTTTGGCTAATGTCACAGTTCCGGAGTGTATGTCGCGTTAAACTGATTATGTTTACGTAATGGTTTATGATTTCCCTTCCAGAACGGGTTTGAGAGTTCGGAATTGAACAATGATTGAAAACGTACTAATGTCACAAATAATTAAACAAATATTGAAATTAAAACACCATAGTTTATTAAATACAAAGTTGTTCGGAACAGTACAAGGATTAAAATACGCAGATGTCACATTCTCGATGCGTGAGAAGGTGGCTAATCAGACCTATAAATAGGATCGATCGGCTTAAGTTGAAGTTCAAAATTTTTAATTCTCTCGCAACTTCTATAGACTATTATTATACCCGGGCATAATACCCACTAAAAAGCGAATCTCTGCCTCGTTGTAAGTATCATAACCCTCGGTTACGTATTAGTTACCCTGCCCGATTGATCGAGAGCTCCGTAACGCATGTCAAGGCTCTGCCTGACTCAGTCGTTGGAATTCTGTCTCGGGGGTATAGCTAATGTAAATCGGGTTATCTTACTAACATGTGTGCATTGTTTAATTTAATAGATTATAACCAAGAAGTTACCAGAAAGAAGTAGAATGATCTAAAATAGCAATGTGAGTACATTCACAATTTGTAAACTATTTTTATAAAACCTCAATTGTTTTAAAATATAATTAACAGTAACTGAGTATTTGTAATTCTACAATTACTGTCGTTATGTTGGGGTTTTGTATACATTACTTGTTACTAATACTGTGAATAGTAACATGACTACAAGTCGGGATTGACAGTATCGTGAGTGGTAATTTGGTAGATGTAAACAAAGGTTATTGCGGATGCCCTCAATACTGTAAAGTGATAAAAGTTGTTTTAATTATATTGGGATGCACTCGCCAGTATTTCTTGCTGATAAAACTTTTTAAAACGTGTTTCAGGTAACAAAATGTGAAAGCCAAATAGAAGCCAGCTGAAGAGCATTGAAGGCTTGGAAAAGTGGCTATAAAAGTTACCTAAACAAAAAAGAAGTTTTATTCGAATAAAATAGGGTTTATCCCAATAAACATATTACAATTGAAACTTGGGTTTTTTTCCAATGTATTTATTATTTATAAAAGTGTGGTATTTTACTCTAATAAACTATTTCCTAACTACAGTCCTGATGTTAATTTCTGCTGCCAAATTAATAAACATCGATACCACTAAATCAGGATCTTGCGACACAGCTCCCGGGGTAGGGATCGGGGGTTGCGATAGATAGTGGCATCAGAGCTACAACCACTGGTTTAAGCCACAGAAGTGGTCTGCTGACACTAATATTTTATCAAATATGTTAGGAAATAAACTATGTGACTATGTGCATACATGTATATTATTGTTTTGTGTTATTTGACAATCTGTTAGTTTACAGTATGAGTGAGCAAGGTACGTCGGACGCCTACCGTCATCTATGTGACTAGATAGTACTCATTCGGGGTACTCTGCTGATACAGAAGAGGAGATTTTCATATTTAAGGCGCAATCCGAGGAACCATTCCCTTCGAAAAAGAGATGATGGTTTAGTAGGGAAGCACACGAGAGAAGAAAGCGAATGAGAAAGTTACAGCAACAAAGAACCTTAGCAGCAGCCAATAGGGAAGTCAATGCCCTAACACAAGACTTAGTTAATAGACGTTTGGCAAACTTCCATATACTAGCTACCATTGCAGCCGATCCAAACCTTGATCAAATCATTGCACCACAACCATTGCCCTTATTTCCAACCTAACCAACGGAGATAGAGCCTAACCCAGGAAACGAATTCCCCATACCAGCATTTGACCCTGACGAGATACCTAGAATCCCAACACCTAATCCTCTAGCATATGATCCATGGAATGATGACCATAGGGAATACCAAGAACTTTACCCACAGGGAGATCTAATGCCAAACCCCATAACACAATACACCAACCTTAATCCTCTATGTTCAGGAGATACTAGACAACCCGTACCCATATGGAGAACCTATACCTCAGTACCCTGACCCAATACCCGCACCATTGCCATCCATGAGTGAAGAAAATGTGTAGGAATTCCGCATAGATGGTGAGGAATTAATGGAAGAAGGAGAGAGGATAAAACAGATAGGAGAAAAGCTCGTTTGGAAATACGACAAGCGAGAGATGCAGTTCAACCCATAATAATAGTAATATATATATATATATATATATATATATATGTATATATATATGTGTGTGTGTGTAGTTTGAAAAAAAATCAAAATCAACTAAAATAGATAACCTAATATCTATTGATGCATAACTAGTAGTGTGTTTACATTTCAGTTTGGATTGTAACAAATATATATATTAAAAAGAGTAAATGTCGCAATGCTCGACGATTTTGATCAATTTGTTTGTGTAATTGTTTGCATTAAATCTTATTCTGTGATATTAATACCTTAATTGATGAATTAGTACGTACGCAAGAAGAAAACCAGAGAAGGAACCTAGCCCATAAACCTACCCAAGAATTTCGTTATGGAAATAACTATTGTGGGAAATGTACAGGTTCTACTTCTGCATCTTACAGTAAGTCCTGATAAGAAGCATACAAGAAAATGCTCGACATACTGCAACTTTTGCAAAATGTCTGGACACAAGGAAGAAGACTGCAGGAGGAAACCCAGCAACAAGCTATGCTTCAACTATGGAAAGATGGGGCACATCAAGCCGAACTGTTCGAAATTAGCTCCAGCAACAAATAACAAAACTACCAAGAATGCCCGAGCATTTGTTCTGACAACTGAAGAAGCCAAGATGATTTCGGTTGTGATTGCAGGTACGCTTTTAGTTAATGATATTTTTGCTTAAGTATTATTTGACTCTGGTGCGAACCAAAGTTTTATTAATACTTCGTTTTGAAAAATTCTCAATCAACCATTAACTAAACTTCAACAAGAATGTTTGGTAGAAACCGCAAATGGAGAATCCATTAAGACTACTAAAATCTTGAAGGGAGGAAGAATATAAATTTTAAATCATAATTTTATTGCTAACTTGTATCCAATGAATCTGGCTGGATTTGATATCGTATTAGGAATGGACTGGTTAGTAGCTAATCATGCCAGTATTTTATGCGATCAAAAGTTAGTACAAGTAAATTCACCAAGGGATGAAAAGATCACAATTAAAGGAGATACGCCAACTAATTCCACAAAATTCATCTCTGTGATGAAAACAACAAGTTATGCAAGGAAAGGATCATTAGTGTATATGATTTCCATAATCATTAACACTAAAGGAAAAGAATTAAAAGATATTCCCATAGTATCTAAATTCTCAGATGTTTTTCCAGAATAGTTACCTAGATTACCGCCAGATAGAGAGGTTGAATTTAGAATTCACCTATTACCAGGGACAACACCGATTGCCAAAGCACCTTACCATTTAGCACCAGCAATGATGCAAGAACTGAAGAAGCAGTTGGACGAACTTCTGGAAAAAGGTTTCATACAGCCTAGTTCATCTCCATGGGGAGCACCAATCTTGTTTGTCAAGAAAAAGGATGGATCGATGCGCATGTGCATTCATTACCGAGAATTAAACAAGGTCACGATTAAAAATCGGTACCCACTACCATGAATCGATGATCTGTTTGATCAACTTCAAGGAGCTCGATTCTTTTCTAAGATCGATTTATGCTCATGATATCATCAATTGAAGGTACAGGAAGAGGACATTCCTAAAACTGCTTTTCCAACAAGATATGGTTATTATGAATTTACAGTCATGCCATTTGGTTTAACCAATGCCCCAGCTGCATTTATGGACATGATGAACGGAATATGTAAACCATATCTGGATAAATTCATAATCGTCTTTATAGATGATATTCTTATTTACTCTAAGAGTAAAGAGGATCATGCAGAACATTTGTTTATGCTTTTAAATTTGCTAAGAAAAGAAAAACTTTACGCTAAATTTTCAAAATGCGAATTTTGGTTAAAGGAAGTGCAATTCCTAGGGTACCTAGTTAATCATGAAGTAATTCATATGGATCTCACCAAAATCGAGGCGATTACTAAGTGGAAAGTCCCTGAATCACCAGCGGAGGTGAGAAGTTTTCTCGGACTAGCAGGTTATTATAGACATTTTATTAAAGATTTTTTCTAGAATAGCCATTCCCTTAACAAAATTGACATGCAAATCAATTAAGTTTGAATGGGGACCAAAACATGAAGAAGCTTTTAGGTTTCTAAAGCACAAGTTAACCAACGCACCCATACTAGCATTACTAGAAGGAACTGAAGACATGATAGTCTATTGTGACGCCTCTAAGTTAGGTTATGGATGTGTGTTGATGCAACGTCAAAAGGTTATAGCCTATGCCTCTAGACAACTTAAGAATCATGAAGAGAATTATACAACCCATGATTTAGAGTTAGGAGCTATAATTTTTACCCTTAAGATTTGGAGACACTATCTTTATGGTAGTAAGTTTACTGTTTTCACCGATCATAAGAGTCTATGATATGTTTTTGGGAAAAAGGAATTAAATATGAGACATAGACGCTGGATGGAGATTCTTAGTGATTACGATTGTGATATCCAGTATCATGCAGGAAAAGCTAATGTAGTAGCTGATGCTTTAAGTCGAAAGTATCATGAAAAGCCAAGAAGAGTACGTTCTCTCAAGTTAAATTTGTAGATAGATTTAAATGAGCAAATTAGAGAAGTACAGGAATCAGTAATCAAGGACGATACTGAAAAGTTAAAAGGAATCATTAAGGAATTAGAACAAGGAACAGATGGAATTTGGAGATTCCATAAGAAAAGAATCTGGATATCCAAACAAGGAAACCTACGCCACCGAATTTTAGAAGAAGCCCATAAGTCTAAGTATACGATACATCCTGGTAATGATAAAATGTATCAAGACTTAAGAAAGAATTCTTGATGGATAGGAATGAAAAAGGATATAGCAACCTATGTTGCTAAGTGTTTAACATGTTCACAGGTTAAAGCTAAGCATCAGAAACCCTCAGGTTTACTGCATCAATTAGAAATGCCAATATGAAAATGGAAATTGATAACGATGGACTTTGTTACTAAATTACCCAAGACACGAAAAGGTAATGATGCAACCTGGGTGATTGTAGACAGATTAACCAAATCTGCTCATTTCTTACCTATGAAGGAAACTTTCAGCATGGAACAATTAGCTAAGTTATGTGTAAATGAAATAGTTTCATTACATGGAATTCCATTATCTATTGTTTCTGATAGAGATAGTCGTTTTACTTCTCATTTTTGGACTAGTTTCCAGAAAGTAATGGGAACCAAGCTAAAACTAAGCACAACTTATCATCCTCAAACGGACGGATAAAGCGAAAGAACAATCCAAACAATGGAGGATATGCTTAGAGCTTGTGTAATTGATTTTGGAGGAAATTGGGACGATCATTTACCATTAATAGAATTTTCCTACAATAAAAACTATCATACAAGTATTAATGCTGCACCATTTGAAGCACTCTATGGACAAAAGTGCCGAACTCCAGTCTGTTGGGCAGAAATTGGAGAAAAACAACTCTCTGGACCAGAGATAGTACAAGAAACAACAGACAAGATTATTCAAGTCAAGGAAAGACTAAAAGCAGCACGTGATCGTCAGAAGAGTTATGCTGATAACAGACGAAACAGTTGGAATTTCAGGTAGGAGATAAGGTATTATTAAAAGTTTCTACATGGAAAGGAGTGGTCAGATTCGTTAAAAGAGGAAAAGTAAGCCCCAAGTATGTTGGACCTTTTGAGATTATTAGTAGAATAGGACCAGTAGCTTACCATCTACAACTGCCAGAGGAAATGGCAGGAATACATGATATATTCCATGTATGTAATCTCAAGAAATGCTTAGCAGACGAAATATTAGTAGTACCTCCTAAGGACATAGAGGTAAATGAAAAACTTAAGTTTATAGAGAAACCGCTACAGATTGAAGATAGAAAGATCAAGAATCTCAAACACAAGAGATTAGTTCTGGTCAAAGTGAAATGGGATTCCAAGAGAGGACCAAAATACTCGTTGGAGCTTGAAGCCGAGATGCAATGGAAATATACACACCTGTTCCAGTTGACCTCAAGGATGAGATCTAAAACAAGGTGGGGAGGATATAACAACTCTCCCAAAACCCTTAACATGCTCCTATACGTCCTAAAATAGACCCCGTATACGAAAAATGAGCTAAAAATACCTTTATTTTAATAAAAATCAAATAAAAAGAAATATATAAGGGTCTCGCGGGCCGCGACCCGGAACCCTCTAGTTATCACGGGTCGCGACTCAGTGACACCAGGCTGAACCTGGTTGCGCCACATGTCCCAGTCTCGTGTCAAGCCTAGCCCTTGACTCCGCCAAGCTAGGACCTAACCTATACAGCTCGCGGGCCGCGAAGGCCCTCATTAAAACTCTCACGGGGCCCGAGAAGGTGACTGACCAGACCTATAAATAGGATCGATCGGCTTCAGTTGAAATCGTTCAAAAATTTTAATTCTCTCTCAACTTCTGTAGACTATTATTATACCCGGGCATAATACCCACTAAAAAGCGAAGCTCTACCTCGTTGTAAGTATTATTACCCCCGGTTATGTATTAGTTACTCTGCCAGATTGATCTAGAGCTCTGTAACGCATGTCAAGGCTCTGCCTAACTCAGTCGTTGGAATTCTGTCTCGGGGGTATAGCTTACGTAAATTGGGTTATCTTACTAACATATGTGCATTGTTTAATTTAATAGATTATAACCAGGAAGTTACCAGAAAGCAGTAGGATTATCTAAAATAGTAATGTGAGTACGTTCACTTTTTGTAAACTATTTTTATAAAACCTCCATTGTTTTAAAATATAATTATTAGTAATTGAGTATTTGTAATTCTATAATTACTGTCGGTATGTTGGGGTTTTTTATACATTACTTGTTACTAATACCGTGAATAGTAACATGACCACATGTCAGGATTGACAGTACCGTGGGTGGTAATTTGGTAGATGTAAACAAATGTAATTGCGGATGCCCTCAATACTGTAAAGTGATAAAAGTTGTTTTAATTAAATTGGGATGCACTCGCCAGTATTTCTTGCTGATAAAACTTTTTAAAACGCGTTTCAGGTAATAAAATGTGAAAGCCAAATAGAAGCTAGCTGGAGAGCACCGAAGGCTTGGAAAAGTGGCTATAAAAGTTACCTAAACAAGAAAGAAGTTTTATTGGAATAAAATAGGGTTTATCCCTATAAACATATTACAATGGAAACTTGGGTTTTTTTCCCATGTATTTATTATTTATAAAAGTGTGGTATTTTACTCTGATAAACTATTTCCTAACTACGGTCCTGATCTTAATTTCCGTTACCAAATTTATAAACATCGATACTACTAAATCTGGATCTCACGACCCCGCTTCCGGGGATGGGATCGGGGGTTGCGACAATTTTGATCCCACACCTGTTCACGAACCCAATATTTTTAGACGGCGGTTTCAGATGAGCCAAAGATTATTTTTGAGCATTAATAATGATTTGGAAGCTAAGTATGACTTCTTTAAACAAAGAATGGACGCGAGAGGATATCTAGGGATCACCTCAATTCAAAAGGTAACTTCTACTTTATGCATCCGGAAGATGTAGTTGAAGGAACCTAAGCAACAATGAAGAGAGAATCTTAAATGCTCAACTATTGCGATCTGAGGATATACATAACACATTAAAGACGAATTTGGTCGAGCATGCTTGGGCGATTCGCCTAATTCGACATGATGGTGACGTCGAAGAAAATTCCGAGGAAGAAGAAGTTGAGGAATTCGAAGCCGGGAACTTTAAAAACATAGGTTTAGATGAGGGAGAAAATGACGAGGAAGAAGGAGAGAACCACGATGAAGACGAAGAATAACTGTAATGCTTTTTTTTATTGTAATGTTTTTTTTAAATTTAATAAAAGTGTTTTTTATATAATTTAGAGATTAAATGAAAAAAATAGAAAAGTGTTTTTTAAATAATTAATAAAAATAAAAATTAATGATTAGGTAATGATGGGTAGGGGCTTTATGACTACACGCTCTAGTGATATAACGCCCCATAAAACCTCTCTATGACGTGGCATGCCACTTGTTGCATAACGCTCCCAAAGGGGCTTTATGACTACACATTACCTAAAGGACCAAAATACAGTTATAACAAATTAAAATTTGTTCCCACCTGTTCTCACAGTAACACATGATCACATCATATGTATAACATCGAGTTACATAAGTACCTTGTAATCGGGACCAAAACCGACCTATCCAAGTTTGTTGTTCTTTGAAAAGTCGTCTATAGCTTTAAGTAGGTAGATCTACATATTCTTCATCCATTCTATTTTCAAGATCATGTTCAAACTCATTTTTGGGTGTTCCTGTGTAGTAGGCCATTTATGTAACAAAATGATTCAGTACATTTTGGGGTATATTTAACGGTTTTTATTATGACAATAAAACATAATGTGAGCCGACCGGTAGAGATTATTCAAACTTCATACCATGTTGATGTCGCTTCTTCCTATGGAAACGATAATATAAGCATATTGAAAACCAGGATGACCAAAACAACAACTAGTATGGGTACCATAACTCGTACTTTTATCCCTTCACTAATTGAGCTTTTCCTGTTTTCTATAGAGTTTGTACCAAAACATAATGTTTGTGTGAAGATGAATTCTATAAAAATCAAAATAAAATTATTTATTTGGTTTACCTAACTCTGAAGGTAGCATTCGTATACAAAGACTGCCCCCGTTTTCAGCAAATGTTCTGATATCAATCAGTTCCCCGAACCAGAACAAGCAACCACTCCCCGTCACTGAGATGTTCGAATTTGTGTAAGCAGTACAAGAACAATTGCTTTTCACATCTTCTCACATTCCATAAGGGTCATGGTCTGGTTATACCATGACCCCTGAGTGTCGGGCAACTTCAAGTTGGAATATTTGTTGAACCCTTCTTCCGGTCCATAATCCAAAGGGATAGTACGTTGACACCCTTGTGACCAGTATCCACCCTTCCACTGGTCAGGAGATCTTAGTTCAAACCCCTTCAAACATTCACAAACCTGGGAGTTATCAATGTTGCAGCTCCCGAATGGCCACACCGAGCGCATCGATCACAGTTATCGCTAGATAGGGCTTGATAAAGGTTCCATTCTTGTTTGCTATCAGTCAATAAGAAGAACTCCATACGTCCATCTGGTTGTAACACCAACCTCATTGAAACAGAAGTATTTATATGCTCATTCCGGTAGAAAATTTTTGTTTAAGGTGAAGTTGTAAACCAAGTTTGGTCTCAAATTAGGGAGTTCGGTATATCTAAGTCCATTCCATGGACCTGTCCAAAACATTATGCTCGTGTCGTCCATTAGGATCTGCTGAAGATAACCTCTTTTATCAATCCTATAAGAAAAATTACCGGAAGAAGGATCATTGACGGATTTCCATGACGTGAGGCTCCATTTACCCCCGGTAACCAAATTCCAGCCATACTTCATTTCGGGAAGAAAAGTGTCTGTCAAAAAGTCAAAACTTTGCCATATGGGATTTTCTTGATCACCATCCTCATAAATTATAAAGTTGCATGTATCTAGAAGCTCCCAATCGGATTCATCACCGATGTTCTTGATGGTTTCGCTGACATCCATAGGATATTGCCCGTGGTGACATCCTGGAGAACTAAAACTCCCTGAAGAGTGAGAGTTAGCTCACCTGAGGTATCTGTGAGTGGTGTGTCCCGATTGTATTCGCAAAGAATTACACCACCCATGATCTGGAATTGGGTGCTGTTGTATTCGCATTAAAGTTATTTAGACCTTACTTATATGGTACAATGTGTATTATATACACGGACCATAAAAGCCTCCAACATCTGTTTAATCAGAAAGATCTTAATATGCGACAACGTCATTGGATGGAAACATTGAATAGTTATGAATGTGAGATTCGTTACCATCCCGGTAAGGCAAATGTTGTTGCCGACGTCTTAAGTAGCAAAGAAAGGATTAAACCAATTAGGGTTAATGCTAAAAGCATTTAGCTATGAACTAGCTCGAATGAAAAGCAATTAAAAGCTCAAAAGCAAGCCTTGTTAGAAGCAAATGCTTCTAATGAAGGATTAGGTGGAACTGTTGAGCAGTTAACACCTGGAAATGATGGAATCCTAAGATTAAATAATCGCATATGTATTCCTATCTTCGGAGGACTCAGAGATCTGATCCTCTAAGAATCTCATAATTGCAGATATTCGGTACATCCCAGAGGAGACAAAATGTATATGGATATGAAAAGAAATTATTGGTGGATGGTTATGAAGAAATCCATAGCCACCTATGTAGCTAAATGTCTGACGTGTTCGCAAGTTAAAGCTGAACACTAGAAACCATCAGGACTGCTGCAATAATTTGAAATTCCCACTTGGAAATGGGAGATGGTAACTATGGATTTGATTACCAAGTTACCAAAGACCAAACATAGCAATGACACGATTTGGGTGATAGTCGACAGACTGACTAAGTCAACCCATTTTCTACCAGTCCAAGAAAATTTTAGTTCTGACAAATTGGCTAAATTATATGTGGACAATATTGTGTCCTAACATGGAGTGCCAGTATCCATAGTATCTGATAGAGATACTAGATATACATCTCATTTTTGAAAAAGTTTTTAACAATCTTTGGGCATGCGATTAAATTTTAGTATGACTTACCATCCACAGACTAATGGTCAGAGTTAGCGTACAACTCAAACATTAAAAGACATGTTGAGAGCATGCGTCATTGATTTTAGGTGGTAGTTGGGATGATTACATAACCCTAATTGAATTCTCCTACAATAATAGTTATCATACGAGTATTATGGCCGCTCCATTTGAAGCCTTGCATGGTAGAAAATGTAGAACGCCCATTTGTTGGGCTGAAGTTGGAGAAAGCCAACTGTCAGGACCTAAGATAGTCCTGGAAAACACGAACAAGATAATACAGATCCGTGATAGGCTCAAAGCTGCCCGTGATAGGCAGAAGAGCTATGCTGATAAGAGGCGAAAAACTCTTAAGTTCCAAATTGGGGACAAAATTTTATTGAAAGTATCACCTTGGAAATGTGTTATGAGATTTGGAAAGAAGGGCAAGTTGAGCCCGAGATACATTGGACCATTCGAAATAATTGAATGTGTTGGTTCCGCAGTGTATAGACTTAAGCTACCTAAGGAACTCAGTGCAATCCATGATGTGTTCCACATATCAAATTTGAAGAAATGTCTAGCTCATGAGTCGTTAGCTATGTCGCACCATGTTGTGCAAATTGATGAACTTGAGGTTTATTGAGAAACCGATTTTGATCAAGGATCGACGAGTTAAAAAGCTCCGTAAGAAATTGATCCCCATCGTGAAAGTCAAATGGGATTCCCTTCTTGGCCAAGAATATACATGGGAGGTTGAAGCAAATATGAGACAAAAGTACCCCTATCTATTTGAATATATCTCAAGGACGAGATTTCTTTTAGAAGGGTGATGATGTAATACCTCGAAAATTTATATCGAACCATATGGCAACACATGTCCAATCAAATCTCAAATATACAAAATTATTTGGATGAGAGGGACTATATATGTAAAATTGTGGAAGATTGGATGTGGAGGGACCGTTTGTGACAAAATGCCAAAATTGTGGGTTCTGAAGGATCCTTACGGACCACAAGGCATATGCCTTACGGACCGTAAGGCAATTATTAATAATATTCCAGATAGTTCTTTACGGACCGCAAGGCTTATGCCTTACGAACCGTAAGGTATTTGAAATTGTGACACTCTAGGTTTTTCCGAGCAAACACCCTGTAATTACTTTGTGCGTATATATATATGTTATTAAATGAAATTGGTGAATCACCTTAGTGTGCTATATGATTCTTGATCAAGTTGTATGTGTATGTAATATATATTTATGCGTATAAGTGAACCAAGACCATGAACCCGACTCCACTCGGTCTCGAGTGAACAACTGGGCCGGTTGGGCCGTGCACCTCTAAAGCCCACTCGACTAACTTGGGTTGAGTATAAAACCTCATTAACCACCATTTGCACCAAACTTTTCCTCACACACACTCCTCCTTTCTCTCCCACTAAAAACCCTAACAATCAAGCTCACCTCCTCCCCCTCTCTCTCTCTCTCTCTCTCGGATTCAATCGACAATAACAAGGAGGATCGGTCAAGCTCATCATCACCACTCGGACGCTTCCTTTCCTCACTTTCTTCCATAAATCGGTGCCCTTCCACAACCGGTTAGTACCTTAGATATTCACTATGTGTTTATATGTGCTATTTGCCTTGAAGGATTGAAATGATGGATGAAATATGTGAACTCTTGCATGATAACAAAGTGATAAGATATTTGAATGATAAATGATGGTTAGTGTAGGGTGTTTATTGTTTAGAATAAATGTTTACATGATCCTTTTTAACCGAGTAGCATGATATGCAAGGCATGTGCATGTTTTGATAGGAAATTGTTAGATAACATGCAAGGTTGATAGGACCATAAGAGTGTGTATGCGTATGTTTGTAATCCGAGGAATGTATGTTAGATTCAGGAATCGATGATGCTGATTTGAGTATATGCTAGGATAGGGTTGTTTGAATAATCATGTTTATGATGAAAACCCTAATAAAGAACAACATGAATGTCATGAAAATATTTGAAATATGCTTTGTTTGATCTATTTTGATTTGCATTTAGACAAAGAAACATGTTTAGGGAATTTCTATTGGATAGTACACTAGATTATGCATATGAAATTCTATTGGATAGTACAATCGGATAGTTCTAGAAGGTCTCGGTCATCAGGTGTGCAAGTCGAGACCACCAGTCTCGACTTGAAACCATCTCATGACAACTCGAGACCACAGCAGTCACGACTCGAGATCATGTCCAAGTACTCAAAGCAGACTCCAAGGACTCGAGACCATCTAGGTCTCGACTCGAGAACCCATGATCTCGACTCGAGACTAAATCCGGGACAATTGAGGTTGCGACTCAAGCTAGTGTGACTCGAAACCACCCCACTACAAACCGAGACCATTCGGTTGCGACTCGAGACCACTCGGTCTCGACTCGAGACCACCTTGTCTCGAATGGGCTGCTTGTCTCCGATATTGGGCCAAAAATGTGTGGACTGTGCATACCGTTCTAATTAGATTCTGTGATGCTGTTAATTGTTAGTATGATCGGATAGGCCCAATACACTCATATGTTTTGTATGCTATGTGTTAACTACGTGTACCATATACGTGATTACTTGTGTCCGAGCCTGACCTATACTGGTAACCATTTAGGACGTGGTGACCAGCATACTTAACCAAGAAAACTAAACTGCCGAGCAACCCAAGGTGAGTTCACAACTAATAAAGCATGCGTTCCCGGTGGTTGGGAAACGGAAACTTAAACAACGCTATCCCCTCGTAAGGGATACAAACCTACTTCTCTCCCCTTAAATGGGGCTTTTAGTTAATTACTGTTTATACTGGATGCAACAAGCAACACTAAACAAAACTCTATCACTCAAGTCCTCACTTCTTAATACCGATTAGTCGCCGGGGTCAGGCGAACGGGTTATTAGTTGATAGCGCTATTTAGGTCTCACCAACCTCACACCGTGCCCGCGTATGGGATCGGGCGTGAACTAATGTACTCTGGCAACCGTCAATGATGATAGAACATTGACAAACGGGGCACTCTACGGAAACGTACGGATGAATAGTATTCGGTATTGTAAAAACAGTTTAGTCGCTTACTTATGGGGTAGCTCCCCATCGCATGTATAAACGGATAAATTAACTGGTGAAACATGTTTTTGGTAACTAAAACTGGACAACTCGTGGACTCGCCAACATCTTTGTTGATACCCTACTGCATGCTTTGCAGGTACCAAGTGACTCAGGAGCTTGCAGCTTGGGGATGTGTAGTGGTCGTTTAGCGCGTGTGTGGGTTTTAAATAATCTGAACTATGAACCTTGTTTTGAGACTGTTTGGTTTATGCTTCCGCTGTTTGTTTAAACTGTTATTTGAACTTAAACTTTTAGAACATTAAAAATATGGTGTTTACTAACTACGGTGGTTGGTGAATACCTTTACTATTAATTCATGCTCAGTATAATTGGTGGCTGGATCCTGGTCAGTCACGCCTCCAAGCGGTAGTACTCCGCATGTGGATTTTGGGGGTGTGACAGGTTGGTATCAGAGCCATTGGTTATAGTGAACTTGGTTTTAAAAAGAAGAAAGTCTTTTTGAGAAAAACCAGACTATAACCCGTGACTCGCAACGACACTACACTCCAAGGGCAAGACTCAGCATATTAGACCTCATAGCTCGGACTTGTGTTTACTTGCTTGTTTACTTTATGTCGTTGTTCTCTATACATACTAGTGTGCCTAATTAGATAGATACACATCCTTCTTCTATCTCATTCACGCTATGTTACGACATCGCACTCATACTGTGTATTCTGGGCATGAAGACAATGAGTGGACGCGGAAGAGGAAGCGTTAACATGACTCAGGCTCAATTCGCTAACTTGCTCAACACGGTGGCTGCAGCTTTCGCAGCTCACCCTGGAGGTAAACTCGTTACTTTAGGATGTTTAGATCCTACCCCCACATCGTCTTTCCACCTCTAAACCTATTCGCTTCACTTCTCACAACAGGTCAGCCTGCGCCTGCACAGCAACGTGTTTGTACTTTCAAAACCTTCATGGATGGCAAGCCTCTCCCTTTCAACGACACTGAGGGTGCCATAGGCCTTCTACACTGGATTGAAAAGGCCAAAGCTGTCTTTGCTGTCTGTGAGTGCCCCCTGCTAACTAGGTAAAGTTCGAGACTGGTACGCTTGAAGGAAACGCGCTTTCATGGTGGAAAGCACAGATTCAGATGCTTGGTCTGGAAACTGCTAATGCTACTGCGTGGGAAGATTTCAAGGACATGATCAAAGAGGAATACTGTCACAGCGATGACATCCACAAACTCGAGAACGAGTATTATGAGCTAAAGATGGTTGGGTCAGAGATTGAGACCTACACCAAGCAGTCCAACGACTATGCTGCACTTTGCCCAAACATGTCCCGACCTATGTATCGAAGGATCGAATTGTACATCAAAGGCTTGGTCCCAGAAATCTGGAGCCATGTGACCTCAGCCAACCTCAATACCATACAGCCCGTGGTTCGTCTTGCTCACAAACTCACCAATCAGGCTGTGGAGGAGGGCAAATTGCCCAAGAGGATCAGTGCTACTGCTGGAACTTCTAGCGATAACAAACGAAAGTGGGATGGAAGTCAGGGAAAGGATACTAACCCCACTCAGGCCCCAGTTCAACAAAGGAAGACTGAAAGCAACAAGGGCCCTCAGCAACAGGGTGGCTATTGAGGAAACCACCCCAAGTGTAACAAATGTAACCGACACCAAAGTGGGCCATGTGGCAAAAGTCAGTGTCAGCGATGCAACAAGATGGGGCATGAAGCCAAAGACTGCAGGAGCCCGCTTCCAGCTAGGCAGAATCAACAACAACCACAACAGCAACAAGGAAACAATCGTGGATGCTTCAAGTGTGGAGCAACAGGGCACATGCGAAAGGATTGCCCTGAACTGGATCAAAACAACAACAATCAGGGTGCTGGGAACAATAACAACAATGCTGGGAATGGTGCAAGAGGAAGGGCTTTTGTGATTGGAGCTGGAGAAGCAAGGAATGACCCCAACGTTGTAGCGGGTAAGTTCCTACTTAATGATCGTTATGTTTCCATACTATTTGATTCCGGAGCAGATGCTAGTTATGTATCTCTACGTATTAGCAAGAAACTTAAGTCCACTCTTACGCCTCTAAGCTCTAAGCACATCGTTGAAATAGCTAATGGTAGAAACCTCGAGGCCTCATCATTGGTATGGATTGGTTATCCAAACATCGAGCTGAAATCCTCTGCCAAGAGAAAGCTATTCGTATTCCTCGTCCCCCTGGCAAACCTCTTATAGTTCAAGGCGACAAGAGCGGAGAAGTCACAGGCATCATTTCATTCTTAAAGGCCCAGAAGTGCCTACGAAAGGGGCACACCGCTATCTTAGCACTCGTTGCCGACACACAGAAAAAGGAAAACAGGATTGAAGATTTTCCAGTTGTACGCGACTATCCTGAGGTATTCCCGGAGGAACTACCTGGACTCCCTCCTCACCGTCAGGTCGAATTTCAAATCGAACTAGCTTCCGGAGCAGCACCTATAGCTCATGCACCTTATCGACTAGCCCCCGCGGAACTCAAGGAACTTTCTGCTCAACTACAAGAGCTCTTGGACAAAGGTTTTATCCGTCCTAGCTCATCACCCTGGGGAGCCCCAGTACTCTTTGTCAAAAAGAAGGATGGCACATTCCGAATGTGCATTGATTACCGCGAACTGAACAAGGTTACCATCAAGAATCGTTACCCATTTCCCCGTGTCGACGATCTGTTCGACCAGCTGCATGGGTCGAGCTACTATTCCAAGATCGATCTATGATCGGGCTATCACCAGCTGAGAGTCCGCGATGAGGACATCTCTAAGACTGCTTTCAGAACCCGCTATGGTCACTACGAATTCCTTGTTATGCCTTTCGGAATGACCAACGCACCTGCGATCTTCATGGATCTCATGAACCGAGTATGCAAACCCTACCTCGACAAGTTCGTAATTGTGTTTATCGACGACATCTTAATCTACTTGAAGAGTCAAGAGGAGCATGAACAACACCTGCGTCTTATTCTCGAACTCCTTCGCAATGAGTAACTGTACGCCAAATTCTCAAAATGTGATTTCTGGCTTAGAGAAGTCCATTTCCTTGGGCACATAGTTAATCAGGATGGGATTCATGTGGACCCCGCTAAGATCGAGTCCATTAAGAATTGGCCCATACCTAAGACTCCGACCGAAGTTCGCCAATTCTTGGGATTGGCAGGATACTATCGAAGATTTATCAAGGGATTTTCTAAGATCGCTCAACCACTTACGACCCTCACTCAGAAGGGTGTTACTTACAAATGGAGTGATGCTCAGGAATCTGCCTTCCAGGAACTAAAGAAGAACCTTTGCAGTGCTCCTATTCTTTCCTTGCCTGAAGGTACCGACGACTTTGTTGTTTACTGCGACGCTTCTATTCAAGGGCTTGGTTGCGTATTGATGCAACGCGAGAAGGTTATTGCTTACGCCTCGCGACAACTCAAGATCCACGAACGGAACTACACGACACATGACTTAGAATTTGGAGCTGTGGTCTTCGCGCTCAAGATTTGGAGGCACTACTTGTACGGTACCAAATGCACGATTTACACTGATCACAAGAGTCTCCAACACATAATGGAACAAAAGGAGTTGAATATGCGGCAGCACCGATGGGTCGAACTCCTAAATGACTACGAGTGTGCAATTAAATATCATCCAGGCAAGGCTAATGTGGTAGCCGATGCCCTCAGCAGAAAGGAGACCAAACCCAAGCGTGTTCGTGCCTTACAGCTCACTATCCACTCGAACCTCCCTAATCAGATCCGAAACGCTCAGGCTGAAGCATTGAAAGCCGAGAACATCAGGGCTGAGTCCCTACGAGGATCGAGACAACGGTTAGAACAAAAAGAAGATGGTGCTTACTACGTAAACGGACGTATATGGGTCCCACTTTATGGGAATTTGCGCGAGCTTGTAATGGATGAAGCCCATAAGTCCCGTTACTCAGTACACCCTGGTGCGGATAAGATGTACCATGACTTAAAGACTACATACTGGTGGCCTGGCATGAAAGCCCACATAGCAACCTATGTCAGAAAATGTTTGACTTGTGCAAGAGTCAAGGCGGAGTATCAGAAACCATCAGGCCTACTCCAACAACCAGAGATCCCACAATGGAAATGGGAGCAAATTTCCATGGACTTTGTTACCAGCTTGCCTAGGTCTCAACGCGGAAATGACACCATTTGGGTGATAGTAGATCGATTAACTAAATCTGCCCACTTCTTGGCTATTAAAGAGACAGACAAGTTCTCCACCTTAGCAGAGGTGTACTTAAAGGAAGTGGTTTCGAAGCACGGAGTGCCAACCTCTATTATTTCCGATCGAGATGCACGTTTTACTTATGAGTTGTGGCAAGCTATGCACAAATCTTTTGGCTCACGTTTAGACATGAGCACCGCTTACCATCCGCAAACGGATGGGCAATCTGAACGCACCATCCAAACCCTCGAAGACATGCTTAGGGCATGTGTGATCGATTTTGGCAAGAATTGGGAGAAGCACCTACCGTTAGTGGAATTCTCCTACAACAACAGCTACCACACCAGCATTCAGGCGGCACCCTTTGAGGCATTGTACGGTCGTAAATGCCGGTCGCCTCTCTGCTGGGCGGAGGTTGGTGACAGCCAGATCACTGGCCCAGAACATGTAGTTGACACCACAGAAAAGATTGCCCAGATTAGGCAACGCATGGCGGCAGCTCGTGACCGTCAGAAGAGCTACGCTGATAAGGATAGGAAACCGCTAGAGTTCTAGGTTGGTGAACGGGCTCTACTTAAAGTCTCACCCTGGAAGGGTGTGGTTCGTTTTGGAAAACGGGGCAAGCTAAATCCGAGATATGTCGGACCCTTTGAAATTACCGAAAAGATCAGTAAGGTCGCTTACAGATTGAATCTGCCTGAAGAACTGAGTGCTGTGCACAACGTCTTCCACGTGTCTAATCTGAAGAAGTGTCTGTCAGATGAAACACTCATCATTCCTTTCAAGGAACTTACTATTGACGAACAGCTACACTTCACTAAGGAACCGATTGAGATCACGGATCGTGAGATCAAAACCCTCAAACGTAGCCAGATACCTCTCGTGCGAGTCCGTTGGAACTCGCGCCGTGGCCCAGAGTTTACCTGGGAGCGGGAAGACCAGATGAAGCGCAAGTATCCCCAGTTGTTCCCAAATGAAACTCCCAGCACTGAAGCTACAACCGAATTTCGGGACGAAATTCCAAACTAACGGGGGGATGATGTGACACACCGTTGAAACGTTCTCATTCACACTAGCTTGTCAGTGGCTGCCTTAACTTTCGGGACGAAAGTTCTTAAAACTTGGGGATAATGTGACACTCTAGGTTTTTCCGAGCAAACACCCTGTAATTACTTTGTGCGTATATATATATGTTATTAAATGAAATTGGTGAATCACCTTAGTGTGCTATATGATGCTTGATCAAGTTGTATGTGTATGTAATATATATTTATGCGTATAAGTGAACCAATACCATGAACCCGACTCGAGACCACTCGGTCTCGAGTGAACAACTGGGCCGGTTGGGCCGTGCACCCCTAAAGCCCACTCGACTAACTTGGGTTGAGTATAAAACCTCATTAACCACCATTTGCACCAAACTTTTCCTCACACACACTCCTCCTTTCTCTCCCACTAAAAACCCTAACAATCAAGCTCACCTCCTCCTCTCTCTCTCTCTCTCTCTCTCTCGGATTCAATCGACAACAACAAGGAGGATCGGTCAAGCTCATCATCACCACTCGGACGCTTCCTTTCCTCACTTTCTTCCTTAAATCGGTGCCCTTCCACAACCGGTTAGTACCTTAGATATTCACTATGTGTTTATATGTGCTATTTGCCTTGAAGGATTGAAATGATGGATGAAATATGTGAACTCTTGCATGATAACAAAGTGAGATATTTGAATGATAAATGATGGTTAGTGTAGGGTGTTTATTGTTTAGAATAAATGTTTACATGATCCTTTTTAACCGAGTAGCATGATATGCAAGGCATGTTCATGTTTTGATAGGAAATTGTTAGATAACATGCAAGGTTGATAGGACCATAAGAGTGTGTATGTGTATGTTTGTAATCCGAGGAATGTATGTTAGATTCAGGAATCGATGATGCTGATTTGAGTATATGCTAGGATAGGGTTGTTTGAATAATCATGTTTATGATGAAAACCCTAATAAAGAACAACATGAATGTCATGAAAATATTTGAAATATGCTTTGTTTGATCTATTTTGATTTGCATTTAGACAAAGAAACATGTTTAGGGAATTTCTATTGGATAGTACACTAGATCATGCATATGAAATTCTATTGGATAGTACAATCGGATAGTTCTAGAAGGTCTCGGTCATCAGGTGTGCAAGTCGAGACCACCAGTCTCGACTCGAAACCAACTCATAACAACTCGAGACCACAGCAGTCACGACTCGAGATCATGTCCAAGTACTCAAAGCAGACTCCAAGGACTCGAGACCATCTAGGTCTCGACTCGAGAACCCATGATCTCGACTCGAGACTAAATCCGGGACATTTGAGGTTGCGAATCAAGCTAGTGTGACTCGAAACCACCCCACTACAAACCGAGATCATTCGGTTGCGACTCGAGACCACTCGGTCTCGACTCGAGACCACCTTGTCTCGAATGGGCTGCTTGTCTCCGATATTGGGCCGAAAATGTGGGGACTGTGCATACCGTTCTAATTAGATTCTGTGATGCTGTTAATTGTTAGTATGATCGGATAGGCCCAATACACTCATATGTTTTGTATGTTATGTGTTAACTACGTGTACCATATACGTGATTACTTGTGTCCGAGCCTGACCTATACTGGTAACCATTTAGGACGTGGTGACAAACATACTTAACCAAGAAAAGTAAACTGCCGAGCAACCCAAGGTGAGTTCACAACTAATAAAGCATGCGTTCCCGGTGGTTGGGAAACGGAAACTTAAACAACGCTATCCCCTCGTAAGGGATACAAACCTACTTCTCTCCCCTTAAATGGGGCTTTTAGTTAATTACTGTTTATACTGGATGCAACAAGCAACACTAAACAAAACTCTATCACTCAAGTACTCACTTCTTAATACCGATTAGTCGCCGGGGTCAGGCGAACGGGTTATTAGTTGATAGCGCTATTTAGGTCTCACCAACCTCACACCGTGCCCGCGTATGGGATCCGGCGTGAACTAATGTACTCTGGCAACCGTCAATGATGATAGAACATTGACAAACGGGGCACTCTACGGAAACATACGGATGAATAGTATTCGGTATTGTAAAAACAGTTTAGTCGCTTACTTATGGGGTAGCTCCCCATCGCATGTATAAACGGATAAATTAACTGGTGAAACATGTTTTTGGTAACTAAAACTGGACAACTCGTGGACTCGCCAACATCTTTATTGATACCCTACTGCATGCTTTGTAGGTACCCAGTGACTCAGGAGCTTGCAGCTTGAGGATGTGTAGTGGTCGTTTAGCCCGTGTGTGGGTTTTAAATAATCTGAACTATGAACCTTGTTTTGAGACTATTTTGTTTATGCTTCCGCTGTTTGTTTAAACTGTTATTTGAACTTAAACTTTTAGAACTTTAAAAATATGGTGTTTACTAACTACGGTGGTTGGTGAATACCTTTACTATTAATTCATGCTCAGTATAATTGGTGGCTGGATCCTGGTCAGTCACGCCTCCAAGCGGTAGTACTCCGCATGTGGATTTTGGGGGTGTGACAGAAATCATAGGCACGCTAAGGTCCTTAGGGACCGTAAGCCATTACCCCTTACGGTCCGTAAGAGGTGTGTTGACAGTATGTACAGACTGCCATCGCTTACTGACCGTAAGCCATTACCCCTTACGGTTCGTAAGAGGTACGTTGGCAGTATGTACAGACTGCCATGGAAACCTGCTGCTTATGACACATAACACCTGAATTGCCACCATCTCTCAACTTCTTCCACCTATGTGGACACTAGTAAACATCTGGAAATCAATGCTAACACATGGCATGATCTTGAGAGCTTGGAGCAAGTATAAATAGAGGTACATTTGCACTATTTCAACTTGCATCTCTCAATTCCTTTGTCTCTAATCACTCTTGGAGTTGCTTCTGCTTATAGAGGCCTCCTACTGAAGTTATAAGCTTCCTAGAACACTTGTAAGTGTTCTTCCTTAGTTCTTTTTCATTCTAGGCTAAGTTATTAGCCGAAAGTCCAACAAATTGACTTTTTCTTTGACTTTCGGTTATGACCATTACGGTCAAGCTAATGTTCGAATTGAACATGGCTACATGATCGTAATAAGGTAGGTGATAATCCCCTATGACGGCACCTCCTGAAAATCTTGTTAAGTTGGTCAAATGACGGGTCAAAGTTTTAATAAAATAAAAGTCAAAACGTAGATTTTTGTAAATTATGTTAAATGAAATTATATGTATCTAAACCTCAATTTTTGACCTTATATCAGTTGGTATAACATATTAGGACATGTTAGATCATGTCCAAGTCGTCATTTCCTGCTTATAGCTCGGTTCGCAACCGAATGTCAAATAGTTTGATTTCTGCTTTGACTTTCGATTCTGACCCATTTAAACTAAGTTAGCTACTGATTTGAAGTTGTATTATGATCATATTAATGTATGGAATAACCATCTGCGGTTATACCATTTGATCACATCACTTGTCGGGTTTTATGCAAGTTTATCTTATATGCTTAAAATATGACCAAAATGCCCTTTTTGCACATAAATTGGTTTTAAAACATAACGAACATATCAACTGAGTTTGAAACTGATGTAATACAATATTAAACATGTTTTGGTATATTTGACTTAACATTGACCCACCCGATCACCCGATGCCGCCTACGCGCGTACAATTGACTTATATAGCTTTGTTTATATAAGCTAGCCGAACAGGGTCAAATTCCTTTAAAATTAGTTCAAATCAAAATGTGTTGTTGTTTGACCCATATTATATGAGTAATAGTACTCGTGAGGGTACAAACCACATTTTATCCAGTCTACACTTAATCTAGCGAACCGTACCAATTTTATTATAAGTTAACTGACCCAAGTGATATGACTTGCATAACGTTTTGGTCAAAAATCAAACAAGGATAATGCAACAAAATCTGATTTTGTGAGGTATGATGCTTGATTAAATGATCAAATGTATGAACAACGAATGAATGAAATGAATGGTAAACACAAGGATTTATATGAGGAAAAAGCCCTTGATCATCAAATGATCTTCGGCATAAAATACATCAGATACTGAAAACTATCACTATCAAGTATATTGAATGAACAAGTTTACAACTTCGGAAGCATTGAGCTTGATACAATGATTTCTACTGTGTGTGTGTTCGAGAGAGAGAGAGAGTAGTAGAAGTGTTGTACGGTTACAAGTGTGTAAAAGTGTTTCTAAAAATAAGCTCAATACCCCTTTAATATTAGCTAAAAATATCCTAACTATCCGAAAAATCAGCCCATCACCCACGATCACCACTAACGGTCACTAGCTCGTGCACATGTTGAAAATGTAGAGCATATTCCCCTGGTATCTCGCGTGGAATAAGTCTTCTTCGAAACATACCAGCAAAACAAGCCAAAAGGTGATGGAATCAATTGTTAAGTTAGAATAATAATGAGGATCTTGTGTAAGGGAACTTTATTTGTAAGCATTGAAGAAATTCAAATTCAACTTGATCTATGAAGAAGACAACAGTCCGGAAGATCACAACAAGAAGAAGAAGATCAGATAGGACAACTGAAAGCAGCAACATCTACTTCAAAGAATCACAAGTTGATCAAGAGCTGAAGAAGATTATCAGAGAAGGTCATTTCTGATGGATCTGATGATATTTCTAATGAAATATCATCAGTTTCTGACGATTCTGATCATCAGATTTTCTGATGATTTGTTCACCAGAATTTCTGATGAAGTGATTTTTCAGAAATCCTGATGAAAACCCCACTTGTCTAAAAATCAGCTCTATCCTGCCACACTATCTGAAGCAAGTTGACATTTGTTGGACCGTGTTGTGACCCTAAACAGTCAGTAAAAGGCAGTTCATCTTCATATACAGAGGCGGAATCAAAGTAAATGAAGTCACACAGCTATATCCCCTTAATTTCCTTTCTATTATCACTTTATGAGTCAATTACAATGAAATCTGACAAAAATCCGGCAGCACCTCGACTCTAATTCCGCTCCAACAGTTACAGAATGAAATCACACAACAACTATATATAGGACAGCTGATTCCGCTCGAAATGGTTCGAGCGGAACCCCATGTGATATCGAGTGGAAACACCTATATTACATCAGGAGCGGAATCACCTTGAAACCTGATTTCGCTTCAAATGACACAAGTGTCATTTGGAGCGGAATTACATGCTAAAACCATTTTTCCTGATTTCCAACTCCGTACCACCTATCTAGATCTAAGACTTGATTAAGACATAGTTAACAGACATTCAGTGCACCAACAGACTCCCCCTTGGATGTTGACGAAGTCTTCGGTATTTAGTCTTCAGTCTTGATCTCTTTCCAACTTTGTCTTCACTTGTAAAAACTCTTTCTTCACAGGTTTATGATCCTAACCTAGCTCTGTCTTCAATCTCCCCTTTGACTGTTGATCCAGAATTCTGACTCTCTCTTTCACAGACTCCCCCTCTCGATCTGCTAGGGCTCAAATTCTGGATTAAACTTTAACATTTTGTTGCCATGGGGATTCCTGTTACCTGCATAATCTCTACCTAAATATAAGATATATGACAAAAACAGAATCAATCCATATTTACCATTCAACCTCAATTGATAGACTAACCATTGTTTAGAAATCCACTTAAGTACTCAGGTCCAAGTTAATGACCTTGATTACTTAATTAATCTACCAAGTCCAACTTAATGACCTTGGATGATCTATAAGACAATTCACACTGACATTTTGTTCAATTTTTTCTGAAAATTTACAAGTTTCAAATTAATGAACTTGCTTTTGACTTTAGAACTTCTCAAACTTATCAAGATTAGCTCACGACTCATCATCCAGCCCAGAAACTTCCTGCATCTGCTTTCAACTTTCGAATCCGAAGATCAACTCTCCACATTGATTTGTCAAAAAAATAAAGCAGAAATAAAAAATCTTTTTGGATTTTTAATAAAGTTTCTAAACTAGAAATGAAATACAGAACTAAAATGCAGTAAAAGTAAACTATTTACAAACATATTTTTGGTTAAGCGTTTTAGGGAATCATATCAGCTATTCAACAAGTCACAAGTACCGTTAAGCTTCAATTACATACTCAGAATTAAACAATTCGCTTAGATTGTCGATATACTGTTCCACTTAAATTCTTACACACATTTCAATTTGTCCAGGATACGGAATTAGTGTTTTAGAGACTTAAACTTATACGTGTGTCCCACCTCTTGAATATACTCCCGTATCCAGATCCCAATATTCAGTCTTACATGTGAGTATACAACAAATGATATCTGTAAGGGGTTAATAAATTATGAAGAATCATGAGAGCTCAGTTCAGAACTACCGTTCAGCAGGGAGATCATGACTCAACTTTTGGGTGTGTCCCCTTTAGAGGATCTTTTTTACAACAGCATTGATTAGCAATTTTATTGTCTTATCATATATGCTGAGGGTGATACTATGTTTCAAGCATTGCGGAAAGTATTATTCGGGGACTAGGTCAGAACTTCCATTCAGCAGAAGTCCCGGAATAATACCCCAGATATCACTGAGTATAAAGACCTAGTATATCAGAAAAAAGAATCTTTCAAACAAGATTTCAGGGGTTACCTATATATCCAAGTAGTGTTCCCCACGAAATAAGCAAGTAAGATTTAGGTTTATATCCCGAACAAACCTACTAAATTTGCAAAAACCTATCGACACATCATCAGCGAGACTGTTTAACGCATTTAAACATTCCATATCTTTAGCATACTGTAACTGTCAAGCTGATGTACTATCATTTTCCCTTTTTTTACACAAGCTCTTTTCTGGTTTTCTATTGTTTTTAGATTTTGAAAATATCTCATGTTTTTGTATTTTTTTACATTTTTATTGTTTTTGTATTTTCTGAACTATTTACCCTATACTCCCCCTAAATACCAAAACAAGTAAAAAATCGACAAACCATTGCAGATTGCTTCTCAACATCATCTACAATGTCTCCCTCATCAACGCCAAGAATCTCCTCCAACACCGATAAAAGCTTCATACCATTCAGTTTTAGAAAATACTGAAAACGTGTTTTATCAAATGCTTTGGTATGTAAATCCGATTTTTGATCGTCAGTGTGGATTTTCTCAATTCGTATCAACTTCTTCTCGAAACAATCTCGAATGAAGTGATGACGAATCTCAATAAGTTTGGTTTTAGTGTGATGAACTGGATTATTAGTAATGTTAATCGCTGCCTCATTATCAACAAAGATAGGGGTGTTTAGAAATTGCAAACCGTAGTCGCCCATCTGTTGCTGGATCCACAAGATCTGAGAGCAGCAACTGCTAGCAGATACATACTCCGCTTCACATGTGGATAAAGCCACAGAGGTCTGCTTTTTGCATTGCCAGGTGACCAATCGTGATCCAAAGAACTGGCACCCTGCTGTTGTTGATTTAGCATTAACTTTGCAGCATCCAAAATCGGAATACCCTTTGAGCGTAAAGTCGCCATCTTTTGGATACCACAACCCCAATGATGGAGTTCCTTTCAGATAACGTAATATCCTTTTCACAATAACCATGTGCGAAGCTCTCGGGTTAGATTGAAATCTTGCTGCGAGGCAGGTTGGGTACATGATATCGGGTCTTGAAGCTGTCAAATACATCAGCGATCCGATCATGGAACGGTACATCGTTTCGTCTACCTTCTCTCCAGTGAGATCAGGGTTTATCCCATGATTCGTTGCTAATGGGGTGGAAGCTGGAGTAGAACCTGACATCCCGAATTTCTCAAAGATATCATGAACGTACTTCGTTTGATGTATGAAAAATCCTTTGGGTAGTTGATCAACCTGCAATTCCAAAAAGAATTTCATCTCACCCATCGATGACATTTCGTGTCACACCCCGACTTTCCACGTGTCACCGGTGGGCCCGGTAGGGGAGTATCGTGACGTCGTTGGCAACATCATACTCAAACAACACAATATATAAATGCACAGCAGAAGCAAAAGATAATTATATTGCAATCCGAATATAAAGTAATATCGAGTATTACAACGGAAAGTAACGGATCCACAGGCGGATCTTAAAATATAAATATTGTTCAACAGACTTTAGACGCCTAGAACTTGCAAGATTCTTTATTATCGTCCTGAGCAGCTTCCAGCCTATTACGTACTTGTACCTGTCACTTGGACTTTTGAAAATACGTTAGTTTTCACTGGTAAATACACTCAACTGACTCATTTTGAAAAGAGTTTGAAAATTGATTTGAATGCACGTGGCACAAAATATCTTTTATAATTTGATTAAAATGCACTAGGCAAAATTAATCTTTTATACTTGGGAAAATTATTTGTATATAATCTTGTATACAGTTTTACTTATTTGTCGTCCATTAGGGCCGGTTAGAAGAGCCGGACAGATTAACTGACACGCCACAGGTATAATGCCCACAGGCTATCATCCTCTAAGTGGATTACCAGTTCCGGTATAGTGCCCACAAGGATGATACCTCGGAGTGGATTACCAGTTTTTACATAATGCAGCTGTCAGGTGTATGCCTACACCCCGTGCTTAGGTCGTGGCCATTTCGTAAAATGATGCCAAGGATATCCAGGACATGGTCATTTAACCCCCAAGGGCCATACATCAAATAATACAGAATAAAGCGGGTTATGTAAATACATTAATCACAATCCGATTTAAATGACTACATACCCGACCAAGCGGTACTTTTATAGTACCGTATCCCAAGCCCGTATAGGGAAAATAAGTTAAGAGTATTTACCTGAGCTAGCTCCTGTCTTAAATAGCAAGAATTTAATAACTCAGCCGTATTCACTTAAGTAAGCGTAGGTACCATTTACCGAAAGGCTCTAGTCTGGAATGATGGTTTAAATAATCAATTTAGAATGCTAACGGGTCTTTAATTAAGCCTAAGCTTAGACCGGTTAGTCTTAAGGAAATATACGGTTCAAGCGCGTGATTAAGCGAAGACCGGAATAGAATGTGTTTTAGACCCGACAAGTTTGAAGACTTGTATAATATGGGTAATCTAACCACCTTCTGGATTTTGAGATAAAACCGATAAGGTTTGACCCGTTTAGGCTAATTCATGTAAACTAGTTACATAAATCGAACCGAACGCGTAATAAGCGTAACGGGTATACATATGAGCCATTTATAGGTTTCCTAAGTTAATATGCTTCATATATGTTGTGACATCAGTAAGATGTCTTTTATTATGCCCGAAATGAGTTTAAACACAAACTATGCCCCGTAGGGGTAGTTTGGTCATTTAAAAGTTTATAAAAGAGTTTAAGTGTTTGCTCGAGTTATAGGTCTGACGTAAACAGAAAACATACTCAATTTAATAAGTTATAATAGTAGGGTAAAGTATATATGTGAAATTTATCAGTTATAACCAAACTATGCACCGTAGGGGCATTTTGGTAATTTCACATAAGCCGAAAAGCTCAAAATTGAAGTCTGAGTTTATCAACCTTTGCTTACTGTTAAAATATTATAATTTGCTTCTAATATCAGTAGGTATCACCTTTGTATGTTTAAAAATAGTTTTAGTACATACTATGCGTTAAAAACGCTTAAAAAAGGCGATTAGAAGCCATTTCCGGGTTCGATACATAAATCTGATATTTTTTATATTTCCAGAAGGCTTAAAATAATTTATTTATCATATGTGATCAGTAGCAAAAGGTTTGGAGTCGATTAGATATGTAAAACTCATTTTATAGCCCGTAAGGGCAAAACCGACAATAACCGGATTAAGCCTACGACTATAAGTTATGCTCAGCCTAAAATTAATTAAAAATCTTCAAAAATCCCAAAATAATATATTACATCAGTGGGTAATAAGTTTGATATCAAAAAGTAGGTTTAACTAGGCTATACGCAAATTACGCCGTTTAATTAACATAAAGCTTTCATTTTACGCTAACGAGCATAACTCTTAATCTACACCTCAAACTGATGTCAAACTTTGGGTACAAGTCTATATATCAGTAATTAAGGTTTCTACTCTTTTACATTTTCAAAAATCACATTTTAGGGTGAAAAGGGCATAATGGTCAACATATGAGCAATTAACGAAGTCATGCGTATTAATTGGATAACTAATGATCCAAGGTGTATAATCACAGAGGGTTATACTAACATGTAACCTAGTCCAATTAAAGCTCTGAGGCATTTCTAAAACATGCCTAAACAGGTCAGAACTGAAAGTCAAAGCGAAAGTCAAACTATGTGACTTTCGGTTCCGAACCGGGTCTTTACAGAGAATTGTCGGGTTGAACATGTTTAGACATGTTCTTACACTAATTACCAAGTTATAATAATGATCAAACAGGTTGTATATGTTCTACATTGCTAATTATGCATAATTTAGAATTTAAGTATCCTGTTGACTTTTTAATCGCAAGTTTGACCCGACATTTGACCTAGTTAGAGGGGGAATCAGGGGGGACCCTTTTGAGGGTTTATTACCCACATAATTACCAACATATAACTACTTTTGATTCGACTAATCACTGGACCATTAGTGATTAATCCTAAAGTCAACCGTTAATTACGAGGGTTTGACTTTTAAGCTATAACTAAGCTAAAACTTAATTTAAAAAGGTTAAGTATACTTACAAGAGTCCTATGCACAAATTGTGAAGACTTGAGCCTGCTTGGGAGCTCCAAGAATGATCAGAAGTGCAAATGAAGGTATGAGGAATGTTTGCAACTTCATGGCCTTTTATAGTGGATTTTGATCCACAAATTGTTGACAAACAAGTCTACTACTGACCACAATCCTTCTACAAGTGTCCCTAAGTGTTTAGGGGTTGTTTAGGGGTCTCTTGGAAGGGTTTAAGGGCATTACATGTCGTTTAGAAGGCTGAACAGGCAAGTTAAACGATTTTCTGCATCTGGGCGGGCCAGGCGGCCCGCGTAAGATGTTGATATATGTCACGCGACCCGCATGGGCCTTCTGATCAGGCAAAAACATTTTTAAGATGTTGCATCTCACCTCTTGGCCTTTCGAAAGGTCAACCAAGCTTATTTTCTTGCATTTTGAGCCCTCTATATTGACACATAAGGGCCTCAAGACTTATACTACATTTTCTAAGTCCTTGGTCACTTCATGTTAACCCGAAAAGTCGTAACTTTCAACGTTGACGCTTTAACCCCTTATGTACGAATTTGATCATAACTTTCTCATACGATAACGAAACTTTATGAAATTTATATCGTGCATTCTAGTGAGCATAATTAACAGTTACAAAGCTTCGGGTTTGTCAAAAGGTCACTCAGAGGTATAACTTAAACATGTTGACACATTTAACCCCTGCAGTTTGTAATCTCTCACTTTTAGCTTCGCGTGATCCATGATTTATTCGTTTGATGCTATAAACAACATGTAGGGTTAATGTACCATATATTTATTCACTGTTGACATTTAGAACTCGTATATTAACATACTTCCCATGATTGTCAACTTTAGTCCCTCAAGAGTATACTTTCACACGTTCAAGCTTATGACACGTGTCAATACATTATAGGACGTGAATTTTCAAGGTGTTACATTTCGAATTTCTGCTTCATTACTTGTTCAAAATCTTTGCATAGATTCTCATTTGTTGACCCAAATATGATGTCGTGTACGTAAATTTGAACTATCAGAAGATGACCGTCGACCTCTTTGGTGAAGAGAGTGGCATCCACTTTTCCACGGATGAAACTGTTGGCTAGTAGGTGTTGAGACAATGTCTCGTACCAAGCTCTCGGGGCCTGGTGTAAACCATACAGTGCTTTGTCTAGCAAGTAGACCCTGTCTTTGTGGATTGGATCGGTGAAGCCCAGTGGCTGACCGACATATACCTCCTCTTTTACTTTCCCGTAGAGAAATGCCGATTTCACATCTAGCTGATATACTTTGAAGTTTTTCCAAGACGCAAATGCTAGGAAGAAACCCTCATGCACTTGAACACCCACTTGGTGTTTATCTTCCTCCTGCTGGAGCATACACTTCGGTAAAATCTATACCCTCCTGCTGACAGAAACCCTGAACTACGAGTCGAGCTTTGTTACGAACCACAACTCCTCTATCGTCTCTCTTATACTTGAACACCCACTTGGTGTTTATCTTCCTCTGACCATCAGGCAAATCCACTAACTTCCACACTCCCAACTTCTCGAATTGGCTTAGTTCCTCCTGCATTGCATTGACCCAAGAATCATCAGTAAGCGCCTCTTTGTAAGTCCTTGGCTCAATCTGCGAAATAAAACAACTTAATGAGAATTCAGTTTGTAATGGAGCAACTTTTGAATAAAAACATGTAAGCCCTTTATCAATCTGTCTTCGAGTGCGAACGCCTGACTGCAGTTCTCCAATGATCAACACCTCTGGATGGTATGAAAGAGTTCGTGGCATTACTTCGCCTGGAACATCTACATCGCCTTCCAGATTAGTAACATTCTGATTTGCACCTTGTTCACTGACTAGGTTTGTTTGACTTGAGATCTGAATTTGCTTCCCCTCAGAATCTGAATCACCACGATCAAATACTGGCATGTTCTCAGATTCTTGATTATCATTTTGTGCCGTCTGATTATCTTGAGCAACTTCATTTTGTTGGACATCATCATGTTCTCCAGCATTACTTGGACCTGCTTCATAATCATTCAAAGCTTGTCGTGATTGTCTTGAATACTCAGCTGGAAACCTTTCCAGCGATTCTTCATACTCTCTCAGAATATCCAACTCATCAAAGAAATCTTCTTCTTCTTCTTCTTCTTCTTATTTTTCCATCATGTCAAACGAATCCTACAACTTTTCGTAATTAAAATGCCATGAATCTCCAGGATTCTGCGGCGGTATTGTAAAACCTTGACATTCAACATTAGGAGCTTCAATAATCCGCTTCAGACTTGGAACGAAGACTCGTCGTAATGGACTTGCATAACCTATGAATATCCCTTCAATACTCTTTGGACTAAACTTTCCAAAAGGCTCTAGAACAGTATAGGGTGACCCAAACGGTTCAAGATACTTCAGATTTGGTTTGCGGTTATTGATCAACTCAAAGCATGTTTTGTTGAATTTCTTGACAGTGAGAACTCTGTTGAGCGTATAGCATGCGGCGGAAACTGCTTCTGCCCAAAAATTTATCGGTAGTTTTGAATCAGCAAGCATTGTTCTGGCCGTTTCGATTAGTGTCCTATTCTTTCTTTCAGCAACTCCATTTTGCTGCGGAGTGTACGGAGCACTAAACTCATGCAATATACCTCTATCATCACAATATTCTTCCATCTTGTTGTTCTTGAATTCAGTACCATTATCACTTCTAATTCTTTTTATACTCCTTTGGCACAAATTTTCAATCTTTCTGAACAACGCCATCAAACTGTCAAACGTTTCATCTTTCGACTTCAAGAATGATACCGACGAAAATCTGGAATAATCATCAGTAACCACAAGACAATAGAGATCCCCTGTAATACTTTTGACGTTTACTGGACCAAACAAATCCATATGTAGTCTCTATAAAGGTCTGGAAACTGAATTGACTTGCTTTTTAGGGTGTCACTTTTTCTTCTGCTTGCCTTTAATGCAACTAATGCACTCCCCTTCCAGATGAAAACCTTTGATATTAACTCCAAGAACTAAATCATTGTGCACCAAGTGATTCATTTTTCTAAGATGTATATGCCCCATCTTCCGGTGCCACAACTTCGATTCTTTCTCTGTTGCTCTAGACACAAAACAATGAGACTGACCCGTGGTTGTAGTAGCTACGCTCATGTCCAACACGTACAGATCATTCACTCTAGGTGCCCTCATGATAATCCATTCTTCAGGGATAACAAATCCCGGTTTCAAGATCAAACATTCTTTGTCTGTGAAGTGAGTGGTATACATCCTGTCACAAATCTGTGAGATACTCAGCAGATTATTCTCCAGCTCAGCAATGTAGTTAACTCTCTCAAACGTAACAATCCCATTGGATAATGTTCCTTCACCAATAATCCTACCACCTTGATTTCCTGCAAATCCCACATAACCACCATTGAAATTTCTAACATCATACAACAATGCAGTCTTCCCTGTCATATGTCGAGACGCTCCACTATCCATAATCCAACGTGAAATAGCTCTCGGAAGTTCCTGCACATATCACAAACAATTCAATAAAGATGCCGATTCATGCTTCACAATTACCAACTAGGAAGCTCCGGCAAGTCCAAAACTTTTTAGTGAGATTTTGACGCCACCCAAGCCTCTTTTGACTCTGGTAACTTGACTGTAATGTGAGTTTTAGCAGTGTAAAGTGGTGGAAAATTTTTATCATTCATCTTTAAACTCCCCTCAGATCCAACCTCAACCTTTTTCTATAAGAAAAACTCATCTATCTTAAGTTGACCGGTTGGTTGATCTTTCTTTTGAACATTCTTCTTTTCTGGTTGAGTAGAAGATTGTTTATCCAATTGTTCATAATAATCCAAAGGAACATCCATCTTTACCGGTGTGGTGGAAGATGGTTGTTTTTCCGACTCAGAAACCTTTGGTTTAGATGAACTTTTTGACTTTTCAACCACTTTTGGCTTCCATGTTTGTTGAGATGAAGCAACCCGTTTGTAGAATTTGTCATTTTTAGTTACCACATTCTTAACAGGTTCAATTTTGACTTTTGTTTTCTCATTTTTCAAATTTTTCTCAACAACCATTGGAGCTTTGCATTTAGCATCAACCTTCTTCTTTTGATTCTCAACAACTTCAGTCTTAGGCTTGGAGTTAGTGCAATTTCTTGCAATGTGACCAACTTTGTTGCATCTAAAGCATGTACGAGTATCAACTACCCGACTTGTGCCTTCAGACTGAGGTTGTGAAGCCCTCTCTTCAAAGAATTCTTCATTTGATTTTGAAAAAAAAATCATTTTCATCATCAGAAAGTGAACTTGAACCGTTCACAAACACTTTCTTCTCAGCAAACTTTTTGTTCTGAAAATTCTTTCTTTGATAGTTCTTACCACCCTGATAACCACCCAACCAATTGTTTCAATTGTTGTGATAAAAACGTGGTGGAACAATAGGTTTCTTGTAGTAAGCTTTATCTTTCTCAAAATTCATTTGCCTTTTTGTTTGTTTTAAACTCTTTACTTCAGACAAATCAATTTCAACCATTTTGAACACATTTGTCAATTTTGAAACATTTACATTCTCCAGAGGAAACTCAGAATCCGAATACAACTTATCAGATCCAGCCATCTTGTACATCACAAGACCCGGTTCATCACCTAAGTTGTTTTTGGACTTTTGTTTTGGAATGTACTTGTTCAAGAAACATTCATCATCTTCAGCTGAATCAGACATCAAAACACTTTCAGCTGTGCTTTTAACAATCTCAGTTTGAACACTATCATCAGATGATGATGAAGAAAATGTCACATCAATTGAATCAGGAAGTTTCACTTCATTTCCATCTTCAAGATTAACCAACCCAGATTGCTTTTTCGAATAGTTGTCTAGAACTGGTGGTGGAACTTGATGAAACCCGACCCCAGTTCCATCACAGTATACATCTTCGCCTGCTTTGTCTTTCCCGATGGGTTTGGGAATAATGTGTTGCAAAACAAAGCTTGCAGAGTTGTAACTGTTCAATTTCAAATTTATTCGCTCATTCTCAATCTTAGCTTCTTCAAATTGAAGTTTCAATTTAGCAATCTCATCCAATTGTTTATTGATTAATTCTTCTTTAATCCTCAAAACACATTGCAATTGGCAATTTTCTTTGTATGTTTTACCATTTCTATCATCATTATCTTTAATCGTGCTTTTAAGCTTCTCAAATTTTTCAGTAATCTGACGATTTTCAAGAACTAACCTCTCATTTTCTTTCCTAACCTTTTCTTGATCAATTTTATCAGTTTCAATTTTGTTAGTTAATTCTTTTAATCGTTCAGTTGAAGCTTTCACCATTTTATCACGATCAAGGATTTGATCCTCAACACTTCTGACTTTAGCAGTCAGATCATCAATTTTCTTACCTTTGAGACAAGTGTTTGTACTACAAACCTTGCATTCTTTGATGCAACTTTTGCAGTAAACATCACCACTGACTTTCTTACCTGACTCGGTCGTTGACGCATTTGAACTGACCTGGCTTTTAGACTCAGAAACGGATTTAGAATCTACCTCAAGTGCCTTAGCAGCCAGCACCTTGTCAGCCATCTTTCCCATGTTTTCAGCATTCAACTTTTGAGTCGTGTCAATGATTCCAGTATCAATCTTCTTTATTTTCTCTTTCTCTTCTTTTTCTTTCTCTTCTTTCTCTTTCTCTTCTTCGCTTCCCCACCATTTCCTTTGCCAATAATCATCGTCATCTTTAAACTCTTTGATTATGGTTTCCAAATCAAGAGTGTTGTGATCAATAGCAATGTTTCCATAGGGGTCAAGATAACATTCCCTGTCTGGATCCCATCTATTTGCTCTTTTTGCCTTAGAAAATATACCAGATATTCTGATCAATCTGTTGGTGGCCAACATCTTTCTATGATTATACTTATGTTCTTCAGTTCTGTTGTCTTTCCAAGGTTTAGGTTCAGAATTTGCCATAAATGCATATCCGACCGCATCCGCCTCAGGTAACAACTCACTCCAGTCGTAGCCTTCATCGTCGTGAATTACAGCAAGAGCTCTAGCCTTCTCTTTGTTCTCCTCAAGCTGCTTCATTCTTGGTGGCTCTGATTTATTCTGATGATAAATCGCTTTCTTGTAGTAATCTTCTCTGAACGGGTTCTCAGATTCATCAGCATACGCATTTTGACATTCACGCTTAAAGTGACCTTTCTGTTTGCACTTAAAGCACGTCACTTTAGACTTGTCAAAGCGTAACTTGGTAGAAGGTCCACCAATAGACTTCCTCCCTGTGATCTCCATGAAACGCTGTGCTCGACGAACTGCATTGGCCATACACCACCTTATGTCGATCAGTTCCATCTCCTCAGGATCTATTTGATCGTAGTATTCCTTTGTCAAATTGGTGTTTCCTATCTTGCCAGCAACAAGACTTTCATACGATTCTAGCACAGATGCTAAGAAAACCATCTGTTGCTTTGCTGACTCCACGCTGAAGTTTTGAGCGTTCTTTAAGTCTACAGCGATGTTGCATTGAAATAGATTCTTTGCATCAGAATGATTTGCAGATGATGAAGATCCACTGTGAAATCCACTGCTTTGACTTTCTTTGTTTGATGTGTTAACATGTTCGGCAGAAAAAGCTGTCTTGGGAGATGTACTCTTTGGCATCATGCTCTTTGGGTAATACAAATCCAAGTTCTGCTGATAAGATGAATGATTGACTTTGTGTGTCTTCTTTAATTCCAACTCATGACTCTCTAGTCTCTCAATCAGCAAGTCTACTGTCAACACTTCTGGCGGCTTAATAGTATTCTTTATCATCAACGCATAGTATTGCCAATCCATATCATCTGGCAACGAATCAAACAATTTGTCAACTAGCTCATCTTAAGTATAAAAAATTCCATTTCTCGCCAGCTCCAGCTTCAGATGACCAAACCTCACAATCATTTAACAAACTGATTCATTCTTTAAACATCCAAACAAATCAAACTCTTTTCTAAGTAGTTTCTTTTTGTTTTTCACTATTTCTGCACTTCCAAAACATTTGTTTTTCAACCTATCCCAGAGATCTTTAGCACTAGTGTATTCGATCAAAGATATTATATCTTCTCGAACAGATTGAAACAGCAACGCAACACATTTTTGCTCAGCAACAAACGACTCTATCTCTTCAGGTGATGTTAAGCTTTCGCCACTTTTGCCTCCATTATTGTAACCATTTTTTAGACTCTTCCAACTGGGAAAAGCAAAAGCTCTCAACCAATCTTCAAACTTCTTGGCCCACCGACTGTATTCTTCGATAGCCATCAACTTCAGTGGTTTGTTGTAAGTTCCGAAGGCACTTTCAACATCCAAGACATCCGATAACTTTTTCTCTGTGTTTGGCGTGTCCTCGTTGATGTTGTTTGAAGAAGTATTGTCTCCAGAATTTCCAGCAAACGCATACATGTCACTAAACGGGTTCATGAATATATCATCCATATTGCACGTACCAAAAAAATTATTCAACAGTTAGAAAATTTAAACAACTAGAAATCATTCAACAAAATCCAACCAAACAATCAGAAACTACAACAACACAAAAATAGAAATTATCAATGGGGCCTCCTCCAAGTAAGCCAAAGTTACTCATGGGTCCTCCTCCAAATATTCCAAAACCAGACACATCAAAAATGGCAGAATAAGGAGTTGTCCCAGTTCAATCATCTTCTACAGCTTTCACAGGTGAAACAGAATTCAGAATAAAGCTAGATACAAAAGAGAAGAGAAGAATTGAATATGAAGTAACATCCTCAAAGAAGCCAAGAAAGGTGATTGGAGAAGATTCAGATGGAAAACTCAGAGAATTTGAAGTGCTGAAAGGTGATCCATATACAATCATGTATCCTGAAGAACACTTGAAGCACTACTACTTGAACAATGTAGGTCCCGTAATCCGTATGGATCGCAACAGAATCGTCGATCTAACCTAGAGTGCGGAATCCCCTAGATCAGATTTCACAGAAAACATGTAGAAATGGAAATCACTATAAACCCGATCTTTATTGATTATCTTCAAACGATTACAATCAATCAAGATCCTAATTCATCCAAGCCTTTCTCTTTTACGAATTCTCTCCAAAAGCTAATTAGATGATTAAGTGATTAGAAGATTAACCTAAACCCTAATGCTAAGCTTTGTTTATATAGGACAAAGCTTTGCGTATGGGCTAGTCCATGGGCAAGGCCTATTTCGCAAACCCTCCCCCATATGTGGGTTTGGTTTGGCCCAATCACTCTTAATCAACTATTACAAAGCTAAACTCTCTAACCGTTTATCGTTTTACTAATTACAAGATATCCAAAGACCAAATCTAAGCTGTTGTCACAAATATGCACCAACAAACTCCCCCTTGACAATAGCTCGCAAAGGTAACTTCAGTCTTCAGAATCTCGCAGTCTTTTGGTCTTTGGATAGCTTCAGCTTTAACAGCTTCTGTCAGCAACAGACTCCCCCTAAGCTGATGCATCCAATCACCAAATCTTCAAAACGTTAGCACTTGAGTAAACTCCAGATCAACTTTTGTATAGCACTCTTCAAACTCATCAACTTTGTTTGCAATGTAGAAAGGAGGGTCTACCATGCATCCAATCAAACTCTCATCTTCACAGCAACTTCTCATCAACAAACTGCTTCAATCTGTTAACTATAAAACAGACATCTCGAGAAACCATAAGAATTTTTCAACAAAAGTTAAACAAATTATTATTATTCAAGAGATAGTTAAACTGTATCATAGATTAAGAACTTTCCAATTCAACACCAACACGCACAAATTTTAAACAAACACTTTATAACCTGCAAGATTTGAAAATTTTGAACCCACTTTCTAACACTGTCTCCCCCTATCGGTAACAACTCCTCCAAGAATAACAGTTTCCCGTACATTAAGAATTTTAATAGAAAAAGACATTATTTTTGTTTTTGTTTTTTTTTTTTTGTATTTTCTGAAAGCAAGTAAATACGAAAAGCAATAAACACTCTATTTTTGTGAGAATCACCGGTAAGAAGATCATATCAGCACAATCAAACTGTTTCACACCATTAGTTAATTCATTATGTAATTTTTCGTGAAAAGCAGTTCAAGACTATTACCAGTATGTTTGTCCACCGAAACAAAAAGCATGAACATTTCAAGTACCACTACCGTATGATACATTAAGGTAATATTAATTCTGATATATTAGTGTGTCCCACTTCAGGATATACCCCCACGATCAAGGTATGCACAAAGATTCATCATAGTAGGTGAGTATACTGAATTCATCCATTTTTTTTTTCAACGTTTAGATAATTGGTGAACAGGTCAGTACTTCCGTACAGCAAAGAGACCAAAATATCTAACGAGGGCTAAGACATATACCATTTTTGGTATGATTATGCATTTTGCACATTTTGAATAACTCTCTATGAGAGCTTCTTTATTTTCAGGGTTTTGGCATTTTTAGCTCTTTTAAGATATCCTGGTTGTGCCTAGGTCAGCATGTATCTGGATGCAGCAGAAGGACATCCCTGATATCCCTGGATGAAATAACAGTATAAAGACCCAAAACTTCAGATTTTGGCAATCTATCAACACAAGATTTAAGGTCATTAAACCATACACCACTGATGTGTTCCCCACTCATACTCAGTGCATTTAGGTTTATATCACATAGGTAAGTTGATTATTTCATGCTTTTGCTTACTGGTACATCATATGATGAAGCTGCTATCACACTTAAGCAATTTAATTCAGTTTGAGTGTGACAGTCTAACTTGCTGATGTACTATCATTTCTTCTTTTTCACACAGTGATAACTCATTTTTGATTTTCCAATTTTTTTTATGTTTTTGATTTTTCAGTGTTTTTGTATTTTTGATTTTTAAGAAAGCAGTAAACTATTTACAAAATTCTTATGAAAAACTAGTTATTTAGGATTCCTAATCCCATTGAGTTCGACTAAGTGTTCAAAGCGAGCTCGATCAAAAGCTTTAGTGTAAAGATCAGCAAGGTTATCGGTGTAATTCAACGAGTTACTTTTCAGCACAATCCGGTATAAAGTGATGACATATGTCAATATGTTTAGTTCTACTGTGCTTTACGGGATTGTTTGTGATTGAAATAGTGGCATTATTATCTATCATAATAGGAGTACGGGTGAAATCCAAACCGTAATCGCGCATCTGCCGTTGAATCCTGAGAACCTGAGAGTAGCAGCTACCCACAACAATATATTCAGCTTCACACGTAGATGTAGACACATAAGATTGCTTCTTGCATTGCCAAGACACAATCCTGCCTCCCAAGAACTGACAACCACATGTTGTAGACTTTCTGTTTGATTTGCATCCTCCAAAGTCTGAATCAGTGTAAGCAACGAACCTCAAATCACTATCAGCTGGATACCACAACCCAAGTTTAGGTTTCCCCTTCAAGTAACGAAGAATACGCTTCACTGCTTTCATGTATGATTCTTTTGGATTTGCCTGATATCAGGCACACAAGCATACGGCAAACAAGATGTCAGGTCTTGAAGCAGTCAAGTACATTAGAGAACCAATCATCGCCCTGTATTGAGTAGGATCAACATCTTTAGTGCTTTCATGATCTGGGCCAAGATTGTGATTTTCACAAATGGGTGTGTTGAAAGTAGAGCAATCATTCATTTTGAACCGATCCAAAATGTCATACACATACTTCGTTTGATGAATAAACATCCCATCCTCCTTCTGGTCAACCAGTAATCCCAGAAAGTAAGACAGCTCACCCATAGCGCCCATTTCAAACTTGGTCTTCATCACCTGTTCAAATTCCTTACACATGTTCTCATCAGATGCCCAAAGATGATGTCATCCACGTATACCTGTACCAGTAGAAAATCTTCCTTCTTTCTCTTTATGAACAGTGTACTGTCAATCTGACCTCTCTCAAAACCATTCTTGATCAGATGTGTAGAGAAAGTCGCGTACCACGCCCTGGGAGCTTGATGTAACCCATACAAAGCCTTATCAAGTTTGTAAACTCGATCTGGATAGTCTAGATCAACGAACCCATCTGGTTGTGAGACATACACCACTTCTTGGACTTTCCCGTAAAGAAATGCACTCTTCACGTATAGTTGGTAAACTTTGAAGCCCTTGAATGAAGCGAAAGCCAGAAACAAACGAATTGCCTCCAACCTTGCTACTGGTGCAAACACCTCATTGTAATCTATCCCTTCTTGTTGATTGAACCCTTTTACCACTAACCGAGCCTTGTTGCGCGTGACAATTCCTCTTTCATCTTTCTTGCACCTAAATACCCAGTTAGTGCCAATCTCTCTTTCACCTTTAGGAAGGTCCACTAACTCCCAACCCTTCAACTTCGCAAACTGGGCCAATTCCTCTTGCATAGCTTCAACCCATGAATTGTCTTTAAGAGCCATATGAATGTTCTTCGGCTCCTCTTGGGAAATAAAGCAACTATACAAGCACTCGTTCACAATCCCAGTCTTCTCAATCGACACAAATAAGCCTGAATTCGCTGCTTTGCTTCTTCTCATCTGAACACCTGTAGTAGGATCTCCAAGTATTATATCAACCGGATGATCTCTATTTGCTCGTGTAGTAGAAACAGCATCGACTACAAGATTATCACACAGGTTTGATCCAACCTCCCCCTGAATATTTTGATTCGCAAATGGATTAATGAACTCCTCCCCCTGATTGGGTTCAGAGTCACTATCACTTGAATCAGGATCAGCAGTACCTTGGGAAGTTTCCGGAGCATCTGTCATATCAACATTCGATCTAGGCTTGAACTCGCCTTCATCATCTTCACTTATCACTATCTGAATCAGCTGAGAATCATCTACATCAGAAAGGTCAGGAATATTAAATGATTTAAAAACACTTTCATAATCATATAATATAGCTGGACCACTCGTTGATTGTTGAGGTTTGTATGTAGTAATTTCCACATTGTAAACAACCTCAATTTTACCAGTTTTGAGATTAAAACCCTTTTATTCGGTGTGCCAGGCATGTAACCTAGAAAGTAGCCTTCGTCAGCCACCTCACCGAATTTTTGCTTATCTTTGTTTCGCACAATGGTGCAGGGTAATCCAAATGGTTCAAAGCCTGTTAAGTTTGGTTTCTCGTTAAACATAAGTTCATGACAAGTTTTGTTAAAATGTTTAACGGTTAAAACTTTGTTTAGGACGTAGCAAGCTGTATTCACAGCTTCTCCCCAGAAAAGAACTGGTAGCTTTGAATCTGAAAGCATAGTCCTAGCGGCTTCAATCAACGTCCGGTTTTTCCTCTCAGCGACTCCATTCTGTTGAGGAGTATAAGGAGCAGAATATTGATGTTCTATTCCCTTTCGAAGACAATAGAGATCCAAAATCCGATTCTTGAACTTCGTGCCATTATCACTCCTTATTCTCTTAATCCTTGCATCATGGACGTTTTCCAATTTCGTAAAAAGATCTATCAACATCTCTGCTGTCTCATCTTTTGTACCTAAAAAGAAAACCCATGAATAACGTGAGTAATCATCAGTGACAACTAAACAGTAGTACTTTCCACCTATGCTCCTCACGTTCACTGGACCGAATAAATCCATGTGAATTAATTCATAAGGGGCATTAACGGAATCTACTGTTTTAGACTTATGAGGTTTCTTGTGTTGTTTTCCCTTTTGACATGGAAGACATTTATCTTCCATGTGAAACCTCTGCATTGGAACCCCTTTCACTAGCTCATTTTTAATGATATAATTCATTTTGCGGTAGTGAATATGGGCCATGCGTCTGTGTCACAACATAGATTCAGATTTAGATGCTTTTGACAGCAAACACGCCACGGCTGCAGTCGGATCCTTGGCACCCATGTCCATGACATAAGTATCATTTTTCCTCGGTGCACGCATTACTATCCAATCATCCGAAATGACCAAACCCGGTTTCAACACCAATACCTAAGGCTTAGTAAAATGGACCGACTGACCCTTGTCGCAGACTTGTGACACGCTCATCAGATTGTGTTTAAGCTACTCAACATAGTTCACTTTGTCCAAAGTGATCTTCCCATTTGTCACTTTTCCTTGTCCAGTTATCCTACCACCTTTAGCACCAGCAAAATTAACATGTCCACCATCATAATCTTCAAATTCAGAAAACAACCTCGCATCCCCCGTCATGTGCCTGGAGCAGCCACTATCAACATACCATAAGTTGATAATCCTCCTTAGCAGCTCCTGAACACACCAACCAAAAGATTAGTTAGACTGGGGGACCCAAGCCTTAATGGTCTTGGGTCGTCCAAATTCACCAACTACAGGAACATCCATCCAATATCCATCACTCCTAACTGGAGTCTTGGATCTTGGACCTGTTGATCGAAATGGGGCATGATTTCCATAAGGTCTCTGGTCCTGAGGGTACCTATTTGTGTTTGGACTATGTGACCTTTGAAAATTTTGAGTTTGATTCCAAGAACCTTGATTGTTGTAATTTCTAAAGCCATTGTTATAAAAAGTTCGACCACCATTATTATGGTATCGATTTTGATATTGACCTTGACTTCTGAAATTATTTGAATTTTGATTGTTCATTCTTGGTGAACTACTTCTAGGTCTCTCATATCTGTCTGATGTAGATTTAGGCTGAAATCTTGGTTGATTTCTTTGAAAACGAGGAACTTGTGGAGTTCCTTTTTCAGCCTTATCTACACCACCAGCAACACCCTCTTGTTGCTTAGGAGCAGATTTCTTTGGAAAATTTGAGACTTTCTCCTCATTATCACCTTTCTTCTCTGGTGATTTCCCCCTCTGTTTCTCACTAACTTGTGCTTCAATCTTTTTATTAGGACAGCAGCTAGCTACATGTCCCTTGGTGTGACATTTGAAGCACGATCTCTTTTTCGAAGACTTATCAACTGAAGCCTTTGAACTAGATTCTGGTTTTGATGATGATGCCTTAGAAGGATTTGGTTCAGTTTGCTTAGTTTCATGATTTTCTATGTTTTTGTTTTTAGCAAACTCTACATTTGATTCATTTTCAATAACAGCTGTTTCATTTTTCATGTCACTTCGTTGAACAAAATTAACCTTTTTAACAAAAGTTGGATTTTTATTCATAGGATTGGAATTTTTCTTTTTCAAAACAGGTTTGCTGTTATTTTCCTTCTTAGCATCATTATTTTCAAACACGTCACCTTGACTAGATGTCAAACTACTTGGTGATGTTGACAGAAAGTCTGTGAACTCATCTTCATCAGGTAGGAATGAATAGTCATGACTAAGAGGAGGTGGGACTTCATTAAAGCCCTGGAATCCCACACTGGTCTTGTCATTACTTTTTTTTAGCCACCCATCATGTGTTTCATAACAAAAGTAGAATCCCTGAATTGACATAATTTCTTTTCAAGTTCAACAATTTTGAGTTGTGCATCTGACAACTCTTTGCATTTTTCAGTCTCTTTTGTTTTCTCAGCCATCACGTCATGAGCTAAGTCTATGACTTGAAGTTTTTCGTTTAGTTTGCAAGTTAAAGCTTCAATTTCAGCTTCATAGCCTTTTATCTTTTTCAAATATGATGACTCATTTCTTTTAGCAAAGAAATTTGATTCTTTTACGTTAGACATTTCTCTCACCAGACTTTTGTTTTGAGTTGACAACCTGTCAACTTCACCCTGTAATTCACGACACTTTAAACAAACAGAAGTGGCAGAGTTACTTACCTCTCCTGTCGATTTGTCTGAGTTGGCCATGAGAGCAGCAAGTTGAGCTTCCATTCTTTTATATTTTGCATCTCTCTCTTCAGCTTCCCTTTCATGCTCAGACTTTGGCTTTTCTTTTTCATCTCCTGTTGTCTGATCAGCATTCTTTTCCCCAGCTTCATTTTCCTTCTTAACCTCAGCATCATCTACTGCAACTTCACCATCATCAACTGGCACAATTTCTGCCATGAAAGCTTGAGTGATATTCTCATCATTTTCCAAGTGAATACTCCAGTCATATGAACCTTCTCGAGCAGTAGAGATTAATTCCCTTGAGTTAGAGTTGTTTGAAGCATTCCTGTTGTTTGAATTCTGACTCGACGTCTCTTGCTTTTGCTTTTGACATTCTCTAGCGAAATGTCCATAGCTTTGACAGTTAAAGCACCTCACTTTGGTCTTGTCAAAACCAACAGTTTTCCCCACAAACTTCCTTCCAGTTCTGTTCATGAACCTCTTCACACGTCTAGTTATCATGGCCATTTGCCATTGCAAATCCATATCTTCAAGATCATCAGGGTCAATCTAATCGTAATCTTCATCTAAAACGGCAGGATCAGATATCTTCCCCTGAATGTAGTTTTCATAAGAAGCAACAAACGAAGCAAGTAGAGCAAGATGTTCTTCAGCTGACCTAACACTCATAGGCATCGACTTTGCACTACTACTTTGCTTAGAAGCTAATGTTTTTTTGGCTCCTGTTGAACCTCCTGAAGCAGCTACAAAACACACATCACCATCCTCATTTACTGTGACCTACTCATTTTCACGCAAGAGAAAAGCAGTGGTGGAGTCGCTAGAAGCATCGTGAGATGAAGAAGATGTAATCCCATTGTAAATCCCTGGATCTTGAACCTGATCATATCCAGTGTCTTTCTTCTTTATATTGAGCTCATAAGCTCTTAGCTTTCCAACTACTTCTTCCAGTTCCTTTGTCTCATAATCTGCTTCTCCCTTGATCATTAGAGTGTAGATATCCCATTTAGCAGGTAGAGCATCAAGCAACTTGTCATTTTTCTCTGTGCCAGAATAGCAATCTATGTCATAATTGTCCAATTCTGACATCAGATGGTAGTATCTAGTGATGATGTCCTCAAGTGACTCATTTTTCATAAACTTGAAAACAGCAAACTGCTTCTTCAGTAGATCAACTTTGTTCTTCTTGACATCAAGATTTCCCTCATATCTCTTCTCTAGCGCATCCCACATTTCCTTTGAAGTAGTGTACTTCTTAAAGGTATGTTTGATGCTATCAGGTAGGGACATCTTGATAGCAGCCAAGGCTCTTTTTTCAGCCTCATACATCTTTTTATCATTCTCTTGCATGTTCATATAGGCTGTGACACGTGGTCTGCCCTCAAAGTCATGTGTTGGGTTTGTGTACCCATCTTCAATACAGATCCACATACGTGTGTCCTGATATTCAATGAAGGATTGAAACCTATCCTTCCATGTCAAGTAGTTCTCTACCTTCATCATCTTAGGTGGTTTGTTGGTTGTGCCAACCTCATGTTCCATCCTTAAGAGTTCGTTCAATTTAGACATGTTCGACATTTTAACTTAATCAGACTGGTAAAACCGTACAAATTTTGTCTGAAACCTATTTTTTACCAAATTATACCGTTAGATTCGTCTCGAGATTACGATTCCAATGATATATAATGTCCAAAACCTGTTTTTTTTGTCCTAAAAATCCAAGCAATTCAATGGTGCGAACGGTTTCCTGAGATTAGTTACGGATGATTTTCTAAACGCGAAATAGTGAAATTTTTCTTACGCAAGCCTAGAAAAATTCCACCACTTGTCCGAAATGGTTTCAAGTTCAACATGGTTATCCGGAATTCACTAATAGTCCGAAATGAACTACTCTGGTCCGAAATGGGACAGTCTGATGCGAAATCAAGTTTAACTGGTCTGAAATGGATTCTTCAGATCCGAAATGAACACCCTCCAATCCGAATTGATCCGAAATGCAACTAATCTGGTCTGAAATTCAACAGTTTGAACCGAATTAGTTAAATTCTGGTCCGAAATGCAACCTATTTATCCGAGATGAACCGAAATCAAAGGTTCCTGGTCCGAAATGCTTGATTTCAATCTGAACTGGATCCGAAATACAAGATTTATATCCAAAATCCTGAAGTCCTATGCCAGGAACTGGATACTATTGATGAGACAAGAGACGCAGTAAAGTTAAGAATGGCAGCATATCAACAGAGGATATCTAAAGCATATAACAAGAATATAAGGACTAGAAGATTTCAAGTTGGAGATTGGGTATTAAGAAAGGCTTTTCAGAATACTACTAATCCTGCTGATGGAAAGTTGACTGCGAAATGGGAAGGACCCTATGAAATTGAATCAGAATCAGGAAAAGGAGCATACCGACTCAAGGATATAGAGGGGGATATGCTACCAAGATCCTGGAACGCTATACATCTAAAGCTCTATTTCAAGTGAGTTTGGAATTTAAATTCTAACTCAGAATGGTATGGATTCTATCTCTTTTATTTTAATATTATTTATGGTTTAGAACCCATTACTGACTTAAGAATCGGAGGGGTGTTAGCCAGGCTAACACGGTGTTAGCCAGGCTAACACCCACCTTAGCTTATAAGTGTTTTGCAGAATACGCTCCAGGATACATACCCAGGATACTTCAGAAGATTAGAGGATTGGCCCCCTCTCTCACGTATAAGGGATCTTGATCCCTTCACAGGTTTAAAGGTATTCACCTTTCTCGCGAATTGGGTTTAAACACCCCGCCTGGAGCACAAGTTGTCCAGTGATAGTTCAAGGTGGCGGGACCAGTTCATGTAAAAGTGGCTGACAATTTCGTCACTGTTGGCTATATCCTGGACCCTTAAGGTATATGAGGATTGATCACCATCTCTCACGAAAGGGTATTTTCATACTCTCTAAGGTTTAAAGGTTTTCACCTTTCTAAGTCTTGGAGTTTATACACTCCCGCCTGTAGCGCATGAAAATTTAGGATTCTCCCCAGGATACTTATGGGTTTACCCCAAAATACTAAGGATTTATCTCCAGAATATTTTCTGGTTTTACCCCACTAACACAAGAGTTGTCTATGCAGTCAAACGCGAATCCAAACAATTTTCTAAGTGTTGGAAGATTTCGTACATAGGGGACATTTCTCCTAAGGCGATTATGGATGGCACAAAGAGTTAAATTTGAACTCAGTACACTAAGGCTGGGGACGTCTTACAGGAGGAAGTTACAAGAAGGATTAAAGTTTGGTACTAGGGTTACACCATATTCCTGGTATGATCTTTCCTTTGCAAATCTCACACAACTTGTTTGAGCTTTTAAAACCGTGTTAGGATATATCATTAAGATATATTCTCGGAATACGATTCAGGATATTCGGCTAGAATATCTGGGATACAATACTTGAATTTAAAAATCAGAGTTAAGTGTGTTATCAAAACAAGGTTTATAAGTTCTAAGCAAACCATCCTTTAAAAACTCTATTGTTTGAGGTTTTGTAGAATAAACTGTTTTAAATTATTTAACGAAAGATATTGGTTGAGTATCCTGGTCAAGATATTTTGCAAAATTAAAATTCGAACTAAGCAACAAAAAATTAAAAGGCGACAACAAGTAAGTCGAAAGGTGGTTATATTATTAACAAGTCAAAAGTTGTGCTTTTGGTTTCACCTTAAACCAAGGCCCATCCACCAAAAGCACAACAGGTTCATAACGATATTTATGCGACGGTTGAAGATTTCGTCTCAAACCGAGACCCATCCACCTCCAACCGTCATATCGTCCAAAACAAGTTATATTGGTTGATAACCAAGGGCTTCATCCTGAAACCTAGGACCCATCCACCATTGGCTATCAAATTGTTCTAGTGCGGGAAATGTAAATTGTTCAGCGACAGGAAAAGTAAATTGTTTGTACAAACCACAACCATGAAATTTAAAAAAGTGGGCTCCGGCCTTGGCGCATATATCCATCATCGCCCACGTCGCTGCATTTAAGGGACAGCTCCCTCCTTCACCATGACGTCTCCACCAGTATCCTCCCCAGCATTCCTCTCAGCATCATCAGCAGCATTCTCTCCACCAGCATTTTCTCCAGCATCACCACCGGCATCCTTTAAAGCACTAGCATCAGGCACCTTAGCAGGTTCTTCCACAGCAGATTTGGCAGGAGGCTCCATAGGATTTCCTCCAAGATCTTTCAGTTTCGCCTCCCAGGTCTTAGTATTCAAGGAGGGGCATTGAAGGCCCAAAGCCATTGCCTCGTAAGCCATCTTCAGTCTGGCCTGGAGAAGGGAGATGACGACGGAGTTCTTGAGGCTCTCCCGGTACGAAGCCATAGCCTGCTCATGTTGGACTTGGGCGGCGTCAATCTTGGCCTGGGCTTCCTGGGTGACCTTTTGGATGGTGGACTGCTGCTCTTGGGCCATTGCCTTGTATTTGGCCTCGTAGTGCTCTGATTTAGCAGTCGCGATCGCTACTTGGTTTGCGATAGTGGCTTCGGCCTTTTTCAGCTGACTTTCCAGCATGACATTCGAGCCGCATGCATCCTCGTAAAGGAAAATCAGACGTTCAAGACCCTGCAAAATGAAGTAACAGGTATTAACTTTAATTAAGTTTAGTAACCAGCATATGGTGCAGGATATGGATTAGGATATTTATCTGGTTGAGGAAACTGGTCATGAATTTGCTGGACTCTCCAAACCCATGATTTTCAAATGGGAATGCATTGGGAATAGCAGGAGGCTCTGTTTCCTTTCTCTTCCGGGAGTTGGAGGCCCGGGTCTGAGATGCCGGAGGAGCTTTAGGAGCGGAAGTCACTTTTAAACTGGTAGGCTTCGGTGTGACGGATGGTTTCGGGTTGGATTCTTGCTTGACAGGTGCAAGACTGGAATAACTGTCCAACTCGTTAAGTTGGAAGCCTTCAAGGTTGACAACTGGCGCTGAAGAAGGGGAGAAATATTCAATTTGTAACTATTGTATTTTTCAATCATTATTATTTTGGTCAAAAATCAAGCTAAGATAATGCAACCAAATCTTTTGTTATGAGGTGTGATGCTTGAATAAATGGACAATATTAAGGATCACTCAGAAAAGTAATGAACAAATGACACAACGATTTATACGAGGAAAAAGCCCTTGATCAAGAGTTGATCTCCGGCATAAAAAACCTCGGGTGATGGAAACTACAGATCACCAACTCAGATTAAACAGAAAATGTATTACAACTTTGGATGATAGCGAGCTTGTTACAAGGATCACTAGAGTGTTATGTGCAAAAAAGTGTGTAATCGCCGAGCAAACTGTCGAGAGCTGATGAGAGCAGTTACGAGTGTGTGTGTTTAGCCAAAAATAGCCAAGTGTTCTAATCTAGCTCGCTATCCCCTTATAAATTTGGAAAATATCTAAGCTAACTAATTATCCGCATTGCGTGCAAGTCTTCCACGACCTCCATAACGTCCATATTAGTCAAGCACGTGCGGAATAAAAAGGGAATATGCTCCAGGAAAATCGCCAAGAACAAGTCCAAGCACGTACTCCTGCAAAACAATATCATATTCAAAGCAGACAATCGTTAGTGTAAGGATCACTATGATGATCCTGGATCCTGATCCTACAATACTCTCAAAGGATCACCAATCCAAACAGAATTGAGGATCCCTAAGCCCGACAGTAATTGAGGATCACTGATCTTTGGAAAATCCTCCCCTAACAATTGCCCCCAAAATATAAGGAGTAAAGTGTAAATAAACGAGTTATATTTTCTTGTTCTTATCCGTAACAAACCAACGGATATATAGTCGTTGCATCCTGACTAGCCGTTGCCAATCTGACGTTATTGAAGCGACTATCCTGCAAAATCATGATTATAAATTGAAATTAGAGATAAGGGTTAGGAAGCATTTAAATTCGTGCGTTTCATCCTTTAAATCCTCATTTGAAGATCTGATCAGGTACTTCTCTTTCCTTTCTCTCTTCATATTCTCATTCTGTTTCTTCTTCTTCACCATCATCACGACCAAGATGATGCTAAGATCTTCACCGGCTAAGGATCACAAAATGGACAGTCCTTTGAAGAGCCAAGGGATCATCGAAGGCTCTGTGAAGGAACGATGTTGCTTTACTGATCCGCAGATAGACAGGATTCGCCATTGTTTTCCGGTGAACACCGTTTTTAAAGCTTTTGATCCCACCGTCCTGAGCGACTTTGTTTCTGAAACCTGGGTAGCTTTTCCCGTCACCCTATTTACGATAGGATACTCGTATCCTTTTCCTGATTTCACCTAATCTTTCTTCTCTCTCACCGGCATCTCCTACATCCAAGCAATGCCAATGATGTGGAGGGTCTTGTATACCCTTGAAAGAATCATTGAGCATGAAGGTATTGATCTGGGAATGTCGGAGTTAGCAGAAATGTACGACCTCGTGAGCCACGGATCTCATAGGTATTTATTCAAACACAAACCCAGTGAAGAACACCCCATCCTCAAAGCCACTAAGAATGACACCAGCTGGAAAAGGCGATTCTTCTTTGTCAGAAGGGATTCCATCCCTGATGGGAAGGATCTTCCAAGAAAATGGATCTTCCAAGAGGGTAAGGGATCCTGAATTGTATCCTTTCTTTTGCAGAAATTTGCTGAAATCCAAGATTACGTAGGGAGTCTTGAAGAGGTTGAGCTAAAGTGTTTGGACCTCCAAAAGATCATGCTGGCCAAGGATCAGAAGATTGCCTCCCTCGAAAACGATGTCAATCTGGTGAAGAGGGAACTTGTCCTGGCTCATATCACTGCTGATCAGGAGAAGGCTGAAATCACAAATGATGCTAAAGTCTCCGCTGCCATTGCTATGTACAAAACCAAGTTGCAGATGGCCCAAGAAGCTCAGGATCCTAACTTTGACAAGAGCAACTGGGACGTAGAGGGCTGGAAGGCTAGGTTGGCTGAGCTGGATGACGAAGAAGAGGCTAGTGAGGTCTTAGCAATCAAGGCTGGCAGCAGTGGGATTAAGGATCATGTGGGTGTTGCTGGAGCTGGAGGAGCTGGTGAAGGTGATGCAGCGAAGGTTTGAGTTGCTAGAATGGGCGATGATGGATATTTCTAGACGTGGCCGGAGCCCATTTTTTAGGACTTGGTAGTAGTTTTATTTTGGTTATGGTGTTTTGAAACAATGATGGGTTGTATTTGAACAATAGTTTCTAGGATTATGGATCATGGATCCTAAAACAATAGGTAGGATAATGGGTGGTGGATGGATCCTCTGTTTGGGGGATGAAGCCACTTGTTATCCTGCCATCTCTTATTTCCTGCACTTTAAAACCTATTAACAATGGACACCCTTTACCTACCCCAGCGGACGGGCCACGTATTGCTGGTAGATGCTCGGGGTAGGTAATTTTGACAACCTTCGAAGGGTTAACTTTTGTGAATAAAAATAACTTCAACTTTTTGGCTATTTCCCGTGTTGTTATCCTTGTGAATACTTTACTCTTCAATTGTTGTGATATAAATTTTGTCTGAATTTATTAAGTAAAGAAGAAAAAATTTAATAAATATCCTTAAAAAGTTTAGGATATGATCAAGGATCACATATCCTTTAGTCGGCAAGTTCTGAAAAGTAGTGTAATTTAAGGATCATAAGTTCAGTTGTCAAAGGATAAGGGTCACTTATATAAATAATGAATAAAATCAAAATAATCAAGGATCATACCTGAGAATCCAAGTTAGGATCCTAATCCCTTAACATTTACAATCAGGATAACCAAAAGAAAAACCTTAGTAGAAAGGTAAGGATCAAGGATCCTTAGCTGTTTAACTTCAAAATCCTGAAATAGAACATAACTTGGGACTAAGCCAAAAAAAAGAGAAGAGTTAGTAACTGGGGACAAGCCCAACAATTCTGGGGACAAGCCCAATATACTGGGGACAAGCCCAAAGGATAACTGGGGACACGCCCAAAGGAAAACTGGGGACAAGCGCAAAGGATAACTGGGGACAAGACCAAAGGATAACTGGGGACAAGCCCAAAGGATAACTGGGGACAAGCCCAAAGGATCGTGTGTAAACTGGAGTATGGCCCTCACTGGCGACTATTCAAACTTAGTGACATGAAAATGCCAAAACCTTAGCTAACGTGAAAACGTTAGAAACCTTAGGAACGGATGTATGGTACGTCTACCATTATACGTAGGATCCTGAATACAGCCAGTACAATGAAATTGTCAGCCCCTAAAGCGAGTACTGGTCCCATTGCCATGAACTGTACCAGGATCATCGTGCGCTACTGGCGAAACTGGGGACAGGCCCAAAACTGGCGACTAGCCCAAATAACTGGGGTCAAGCCCATATAACTGGGGTCAAGCCCAAATAACTGGATACTTCTGTGGATACTCAATCCTTTGTTGAGGATACCTGAACCTTCAAAACTCAGAATCAAGTGAAAGGATGATAAAGGATGCAGGATCCTTATCCTTATATAAGATAATTAAAGAATAAAATAGTTTGAGATTAGAATATTACCAAAATGAGGATCATCTGTCCTGTAAGGATCCCTCAAGGATACTTATCAGGTAAGGATCATGGATCCTTATTACATGAAGTATTTCTTCAAGTGGACAGCATTCCAAGCTCTTGGTAGAAAATCACCTTCCATTGTTAGCAATCGATATGCCCCCTTTCCTGCCTCAGCTTCGATCAAGTAAGGGCCTTCCCACTTTGGTGCCAACTTTCCATCAGCAGGATTGGTGGTATTCTGAAATGCTTTCCTTAACACCATATCACCAACTTGGAATTTCCTGATCCTGACATTTTTGTTGTAAGTTCCAGCCATCCTTTGTTGATAACTGGCCATCCTTTTCCTTGCCAAATCCCCGAGTTCTTCTATAGTATCTAAATCTTGAACCAAGTTTTCAGCATTTTCTTCAGGATCACGAATGCTTGTTCTTGCAGTAGGAACCACCTTCTCTGTAGGGATCACTGATTCTGCCCCAAATACCAAAGAAAATGGAGTTTGGCCAGTGGCATTCTTGGGAGTTGTCCTATCAGCCCAAAGTACATAAGGTAGTTCTTCTGCCCATTTCCCTTTCTTGGATCCAAGCTTCTTCTTCAAATTGTTGATGATGATCTTGTTGGATGATTCTGCCTGACCATTAGCTTGTGGGTGGACTGGTGTTGATGTTATCATCTTAATCCCCCAACTGTCACAAAAGTTAGTCGTTCTATTCCCAATAAATTGGGATCCATTATCACAAATAATTTCAAAAGGGATACCAATTCTAGTAATAATGTTTCTCTTAATAAAGGATATCACTTCCTTTTCTCTGACTTGAGCAAAGGGTTCAGCCTCTATCCACTTGGAGAAGTAATCAGTCATAGCAAGCATGAATACTTTTCCACCAGGTGCTTTAGGAAGCTTTCCAACTATATCCATTCCCCATCTCATGAATGGCCAGGAAGAGGATATAGGATGCAAGAGCTCTGCTGGTTGGTGAAGGATATTACTATGTCTCTGACAAGGATCACACTTCTTGGCATATTCCACAGCATCCTTCTTCATAGTAGGCCAATAGTATCCTGTCCTCAGGATCCTTGAGAATAATGCCCTGCCCCCAATGTGGTTTCCACAATCTCCTTCATGGAAATCCTTTAGGACTTCTTGGATTTCAGGATCCTCAATGCATCTTAGATATGGTCCTGCAAGAGATCGTTTATACAACATATTATTCAATATAGTAAATTGAGATACCTTGATTTTGAAAGCCCTAGGGTTTTCTCCTGTAGGAATCTCTCCATATTGTATGTATCTCATGATTGGAAGGATCCATGATCCTGAATGAGATTGAGTATCATCACTAGGGATGATTGCAGAATCCTCTCCTATCTGCATGGTTACATGATCCTCGATAGCAGGGGTCAGGATGTGGATAATAGGGATCTTGATATCCTTCGGGGTCTTCAAGGATGATCCTAGATTGGCTAATGCATCAGCCTCTGCATTCTCTTCCCTTGGTACCTGTGTTAAACTAAAGGAAACAAAAGAGAGTGCCAATTCTTTGACTATCTCTAAATATTTGATTAGCTTTTCACCTTTAACAGCATAGGATCCATTAAAGTGATTAGTGATTAATAATGAATCTACATGTACCTCAAGATACCTGATCCTCATATGCTTAGCAATTTGCAAACCAGCTATCAAGGCTTCATATTCAGCCTCATTGTTGGTAGTTTGAAATTCACAAGCTATGGAATGGGGTATTATGTCCCCCTGTGGCGATTTTAGTAGTATTCCAAGCCCTGTTCCGTTGACATTAGACGCTCCATCAGTGAAGAGTATCCAAGGATCCTTAGTTTCTTCTAGATGTTTGACTTCTAACTCAGCTTCCTTTTGCAAATCACTACTAAAATCTGCTACAAAGTCAGCTAAGGCCTGGGATTTGATGGCAGTCCTTAGTTCATATCTTATATCATATCCACTAAGCTTCACTGCCCACTTAGCCATCCTTCCTGACATTTCAGGTTTCCTGAGAACATTCTTAATTGGAAAATTAGTCTTAACAATAATGGCATGAGTCTCAAAATAATGTCTTAATTTATTAGATGCCATAATTAATGCAAGGATAAGTTTCTCTAAGTGTGAATACCTGGATTCAGCATCAAGTAAACTCTTACTTACATAATAAACAGGATGTTGTGTACCTTGGTGATCCTTAATAAGGACCGCACTTACTGCTTTTTGAGGATACTGCTAGGTATAAGGATAATATATCCCCTTTCTCTGGTTTCATCAAGGCAGGGGCTGAGGATAGGTAATCCTTAAGAGCTTTGAGGGCATTTTCATGCTTCTCAGTCCATTCAAATTTCTTGTTCTTCCTCAGGATGTCATAGAATTCCTTGCACTTTTCTGAGGATTTAGATATGAACCTGTTCAAGGCTGCGATCCTACTGTCACACCCCGAATTTCCACGTATTACCGGTGGGCCTGGTAGGGGAGTATCGTAACGTGATTGGTAACACAATAGTCAAACAACACAATATTTAAATGCACAGCGGAAGCAAAGTATAGATTCATTTCAACCATACAATATTGTAATATTAAGTATCACAAGTAGTTGAATATAAATCCACAGGTAGATCAAAATAAAAGGAAATAGTGTTCAACAGTCTATGACATCCAAGCTTGCGAGACTTATTGTGGATGCTATGAGAAAAGCCAGCCTATTAAGCGTAGTACCTGCACTTAACCTTTTTGAGAAAAATACGTCAGTTTACACTGGTAAATGCAATCAACCGACTCATTTTGAAAAGATTTTAAGAAAATGCATTTAAGGCACTGTTAGGGGTGGATTTCTAAATAACCAGTGATCCTTATTTACTGTTGGATTTAGTGATCCTCAATTCTGTCTGAAGTAGTGATCCTCAGAAGTGTTGCAGCATCAGGATCATGGATCGCTATAAGGATCCCTATACTAACGTTTGTCTACTTTGAATTCGTAAATGTTTTGCAGGAATATCAACTTGGACTTAGTCTTGGCGACATTCCTGGAGAATATTCTCAGTCTATTCCGCACGTGATTGGTCAGAAATGGACGTTGTGGAGTCGTGGAAGAATTGCATGATTTGCGGAATGTTAGTTAGGCTTGATATTTTCTATTTTTAAAGGGGTAGCGAGCTATTTTAGAGACACTTAGCTATTTTTGACTACACACACACTCATACAACCGCTCTCATCAGCTCTCGACAAAACACTTAGCATTTTTCATACATTTCTACACGATACACTATAGTGATCCTTGTACATAGCTCGCTATCATCCGAAGTTGTAACAGATTGTTTGTTTAATTTGAGTTGGTGATCGGTAGTTTCCATCACCCGGGGTTTTTTGTGCCGGAGATCAACTCTTGATCAAGGGCTTTTTCCCCGTATAAATCTTCATGTCATTTGTTCATTACACTTCATAGTGATCCTTATTATTGTTCATCAATTCAAGCATCATACCTCACAACAGAAAGTTTGGTTACATTGTCATTGCTTGATTTTTGACCAAAACAGTTTGGCGCCCACCGTGGGGCAATTGGTGCTTCATTCTTAGAAAGATTCGTGTTTTCGTGGTTATTTCGGTTCGCTACAACCAAACAGATGGCTTCCTCAGTGAAGAATACTTCAAGTTTGATGCCCTCATTCAGTTCCTCACAAGGCGTTCCTCCTTTGCCTCCACCACCTTCTGGATCCCAGAAGAATGCTGAGAATACTGCGAAGAAACCAACTCCTATTTTCCAAAAACCACCTACTTCTTCTGTTTCAACTAATCCTACTACTAATGATCTCTATGCCTTGATTTTGCAGATGAGGAATCATGCACAAGAGCAGGATAAGACCAACGAAAGGATCCTCTAGGAGATCGATGAAATCAAGAGACAGAAGAAATCAGTGGAGGATCACTCCCCTCTGATGCCAAGATCGCTGAACTTCGACACTCCGGTCATAACCTCACAATACTCAGCAGTTCCGGACGTGCAATACTTGGGTGAACTATCAGGAAGGCGTTGTGGGACAACAACAATGAGTCAGGCATTTGGCTCTTGCTTCCAGCCTTAGGGATCCTCTTCTCAACCATTAGGATCCTCTTCTCAACATCAAGGATACTTCACCTCAGGAGGATATGTGGGAATGCACGCGCTACAAGGATCCTCCCAGGTCCGAGGATCCTCCCAGGTCCAAGGATCCTCCCAGGTCCAAGGATCCTCCCAGGTCCAAGGATCCTCCCAGGTCCAAGGATCCTCTCTGGTCCTAGGATTCTCCCTTGTTCAAGGATCCTCCCTGGTCCCTGGATCCTTTCAAGTTCAAGGATCATCGCAATTCCAAGGATCCAACCCCCTTCAAAATCAAGGATCCTGGAGAAATATGCAACCTCAGAACTCAGACATCCATCAAGGAGACTTCATACCAATGCAGACCATTGCCTCCTCTGGTCCTTCAATCATGCCAGAGTCTCGACAAGATGGATTCACATCTGTAATTCCAAACTCGAATCCTGTGGGAGGTAACACTTTTAATAATTTATATAACACTAACCATGGCTTTATGCAGGATACAGGTATCAATCAGGCCATGGCTAGGGAACTGCAGAAGCTTAAGGATATGATATCCAGTGTACCAGGAGTGGTTAAACCCATTCCTGAGATTGCGGATGGCAGCCATAGGATATCTCGTTTTGCACCACCTTTGTGTGATGCTGAGATACCTAAAAGATTCCAGATACCATCAATGAAGTTATATGATGGTTCAACGGATCCAGAAGAGCATGTAGCTCAATACAGGGAAAGGATGGAGATCAATCCAATTCCAGAAAGGTTGAAAGAAGCATGTCTATGCAAGGGATTTGGATCCACACTTACAGGATCTACTCTTAAATGGCTGCTAAGTCTTCCCCCCTTACTCTATTACTTCATTTGCTAATTTAGTTAACTTGTTCAATAGTCAATTCTCTTGTAGCAGAAAGTTTGAACAATTAACTAGTGATCTATATAGGGTAACACAAGGTCAAAATGAATCACTTAGAGATTATATCACTAAGTTTAGTAAAGAATCCTTAGATATTCCCAATTTGGATATAGCTACGGCTGTTGAAGCCTTTAAAATGGGATTGCTTAGGGATTCATTATTCTATGATGATCTTGTTATGACACCTTGCAGGAATCTTGATGAAGTAAGGACTAGGGCCCTTAGGTTCATCCGCCTAGAGGATGACAAAAGGATCCAGGACAGATTGACAGGATCCTCAAAACAGGATAAGCAAGGATCCTACTTCAGGAACAACAAATCCAAGTCCTATAACAGATCTGATAACCAGAATGTGCACGCAGTGGAACAAGAAGAGGATGATGAGAATTATCCTCCTATTTCTGAATATTGTTTCTCTGTTGATAACAATGAACTAATCCTTGCAATGCAGAATCTAGGTGAAAAAGCTAGGTGGCCAAGAAAAAGTGATAAACCAGCTGCTACAAAGGATAAATCCAAGTGGTGTGCATATCATGAGGATTTTGGGCATCTCACTGAAGAATGCATTGCACTTAGAAAGGAAATTGGTTATTTGTTGAGCAAGGGGCATTTAAAGGAACTCTTGGGACGAAAGAAGTCAAGAACCCAGGATCCTGAAAGGATCCCGGAAAGGGCTCCTGCTCCTCCGGCAGATGCACAAGTCATAAATTTCATATCCGGTGGATCAGACATCTGTGGTACATCCTTCTCAGCAGCAAAAAGACACGCTAAGGAAACCAAGATGGATAATAGAGACAGACCCGTCAGGACTTCCGTTGTCACACAGGATAAAGTCATTACTTTTGATGAGGATGATCGTGTTGACATCCAGGATCCTCACCATGACGGTCTCGTAATTACATTGTTTATTTCTAACCACTTTGTTCGCAGGATCCTTATAGATGGAGGAAGCTCTGTGAACATCATTCAGCTGGATGTTCTCAAGAAAATGAATATCCCAGAGTCCGATATTATCCCAAGATCCTCAGTACTTGTGGGATTCAGTGGGGAAACAAAGAATACATTGGGGGACATCAAACTCCCAATCTATATTGAAGGATTGCATTCTTATCAAAAGTTTTGTGTTATTGATTGCTTATCGTGTTGTAACGTTATCCTTGGTAGGTCGTGGATACATGATATGAAGGCAGCCCCATCCACCTATCATCAGTGTGTAAAGCTTCCAAGTCCATGGGGAGTGGTGAAAATTGAGAGTGATCAACAGGAGGCTAAGAATTGCTATACCTCATCAATGAAACCAGCCTCAAGACCAAGGGAGCAATAGCAATTAAAGTATCCTTCAAGAGATGTCTTGGAGGCAAAAGAACAGGATTTGAAAGAAATCCTCATGGATCCTGATGATCCTGAATCCAAGATCTTCATAGGGTCAGGGATCCTTAGCGATATTGAACAAGAGCTAGTATCCTTTCTCAAAAGAAGGAAGACCACCTTTGCCTGGAAACATGAAGACATGACAGGTATATCTAAGGATATAATTACTCAAAACTTGGCATTGACAGGTCATTCAAGCAAATTCATCAAAGGAGGAGGAAGTTTGCACCTGAAAGAAATGCTATTATCCAGGAAGAGGTAGATAAGCTACTTCGAGCAGGTATGATTAGAGAGGTTAAGTATCCAAGATGGTTAGCCAATGTGGTTGTTGTTCAAAAGAAAAATGGAAAGTGGAGGGTATGTGTCGATTTTACAGATTTAAACAAGGCATGTCCCAAGGATCCTTTCCCATTACCCCACATTGACTCCATGGTGGATGCTACCGCGGGTCATGAGTTGTTAACTTTTAGGGATGCTTCATCTGGATTTCAACAAATTCAGATGGAACCATCCGATCAAGAGGATACAGCCTTTATGACCCCAACTGGTATATACTGTTATATTGCTATGCCATTTGGATTAAGGAATGCAGGTGCTACTTACCAAAGGCTTGTCAATATAATGTTCAAGGAACAAATTGGATACACTATGGAAGTCTATATTGATGACATGGTGGTTAAGTCCAAAAGAGCTAAGGATCACCTTAAAGACTTGGAGGAAGCATTCAATATCCTTGATAAATTTAATATGAAACTAAATCCTTCTAAGTGTCATTTTGGTGTAAAGGCAGGTAAATTCTTAGGATACATGGTAACAAAGAGGGGCATTGAAGCAAGTCCAGAGAAAATTAAGGCTATCGTGAATATCAAATCTCCTGCCAATGCTAAGGATGTGCAAAGGTTGACTGGTCGGATCGCAGCCTTGAACAGATTCATATCCAAATCCTCAGAAAAGTGCAAGGAGTTCTATGACATCCTGAGAAAAAACAAGAAATTTTAATGGACTGAGAAGCATGAAAATGCCCTTAAAGCTCTTAAAGATTACCTATCCTCAGCCCCAGCCTTAATGAAACCAGAAAAGGGAGACGTGTTATCCTTATATTTGGCGGTATCCTCAAAAGCAGTAAGTGCGGTCCTTGTTAAGGATCACCAAGGTACACAACATCCTGTTTATTATGTAAGTAAGAGCTTACTTGATGCTGAATCCAGGTATTCACATTTAGAAAAACTTATCCTTGCATTAATTATGGCATCTACTAAATTAAGACATTATTTTGAGACTCATGCCATTATTGTTAAAACTAATTTCCCAATTAAGAATGTTCTCAGGAAACCTGAAATGTCAGGAAGGATGGCTAAGTGGGCAGTGAAGTTAAGTGCATATGATATAAGATATGAGCCTAGGACAGCCATTAAATCCCAAGCATTAGCTGACTTTGTAGCAGATTTCAGTAGTGATTTGCAAAAGGAAGCTGAACTAGAGGTCCAACAGCTTGAAGAAACCAAGGATCCTTGGATACTGTTTACTGATGGATCCTCCAATGTGAATGGAAAGGGCTTGGAATACTACTAAAATCGCCACAGGGGGACATAATACCCCACTCCATAGCTTGTGAATTTCAAACTACTAACAATGAGGCTGAATATGAAGCCTTGATAGCTGGTTTGCAAATTGCAAAGCATATGAACATCAGGTATCTTGAGGTACATGTAGATTCTTTATTGATTACTAATCACTTTAATGGATCCTATGCTGTTAAAAGTGGAAAGCTAATCAAATATTTGGAGATAGTCAAAGAATTGGCACTCTCTTTTGTATCCTTTAGTTTGACACAGGTACCAAGGGGAGAGAATGCAGAAGCTGATGCATTAGCCAATCTAGGATCATCTTTGAAGATTCCTGAGGATATTGAGATCCCTATTATCCATATCCTGACCCCTGCTATCAAGGATCATGTAGCTCTGGAGATAGGAGAAGATTCTGCAATCATCCCTAGTGATGATACCCAATCTCATTCAGGATCATGGATACTCCCAATCATGAGATACATACAACATGGAGAAATTCCTACAGGAGAAAACCCAAGGGCTTTTAAAATTAAGGTATCTCAATTTACAATATTAAATAATACGTTGTATAAACGATCTCTTGCAGGACCATATTTGAGATGCATTGAGGATCCTGAAATTCAAGAAGTCCTAAAGGATTTCCATGAAGGAGATTGTGGAAACCACACTGGGGGCAGGGCATTATTCTCAAGGATCCTGAGGACAGGATACTATTGGCCCACTATGAAGAAGGATGCTGTGGAGTATGCCAAGAGGTGTGATCCTTGTCAGAGGCATAGTAATATCCTTCACCAACCAGCAGAGATCTTGCATCCTATATCATCTTCTTGGCCATTCATGAGATGGGGAATGGATATAGTTGGAAAGCTTCCTAAGGCACCTGGTGGTAAAGTATTTATGCTTGCTATGACTGATTACTTCTCTAAGTGGATAGAGGCTGAAGCCTTTGCTCAAGTCAGAGAAAAGGAAGTTATATCCTTTATTAAAAGAAACATTATTACTAGATTTGGTATCCCTTCTGAGATTATTTGTGATAATGGATCCCAATTTATTAGGAATAGAACCACTAACTTTTGTGACAGTTGGGGGATTAAGATGATAACATCAACACCAGTCCATCCACAAGCTAATGGTCAGGCAGAATCATCCAACAAGATCATCATCAACAATTTGAAGAAGAAGCTTGGATCCAAGAAAGGAAAATGGGCAGAAGAACTACCTTATGTGCTGTGGGCTGATAGAACAACTCCCAAGAATGCTACAGGCCAAACTCCATTTTCTTTGGTATTTGGGGCAGAGTCAGCGATCCCTACAGAGATGGTGGTTCCAACTGCAAGAACAAGCGTTCGTGATCCTGAAGAAAATGCTGAAAACTTGATTCAAGACTTGGATACTATAGAAGAAATCAGCGATTTAGCAAGGATAAGGATGGCCAGTTATCAACAAAGGATGGCTGGAGCTTACAACAAAAATGTCAGGCTCAGGAAATTCCAAGTTGGGGATATGGTATTGAGGAAAGCATTTCAAAACACCACCAATCCTGCTGATGGAAAGCTAGCACCAAAGTGGGAAGGACCCTATTTGATTGAAGCTGAAGCAGAAAAGGGGGCATATCGATTGCTAACAATGGAGGGTGATTTGCTACCTAGAGCTTGGAATGCTGTCCATTTGAAGAAATATTTCATGTGATCATGATCCATGATCCTTACCAGACATGTATCCTTGAAGGATCCCCGCTAACAGATGATCCTCTTTCTGGTAACATTCCAATCTTAAACTATTTCATTCTTTTTATTCTTACAAGGATAAGGATCCTGCGTCCTTTATCCTCCTTTTACTTGATTCTGAGTTTTGAAGGTTCAGGTATCTTTAACTAAGCGTTGAGTATCCACAGAAGTATCCAGTTGTTTGGGCTAGTCCCCAGCTTGGGCCTGTCCCCAGTTTCGCCAGTAGCGCACGATGATCCTGGTATAGTTCATGGCTATGGGACCAGTACCCGCTTTAGGGGCTGAGAATTTCGTTGTACTGGCTATATTCAGGATCCTACGTATAATGGTAGACGTACCATACATCCGTTCCTAAGGTTTCTAACGTTTTCACGTTAGCTAAGGCTTTGGCATTTTCATGTCACTAAGTTTGGATAGTCGCCAGTAAGGGCCATGGTGTTAAGGAAAGCATTTCAGAATACCACCAATCCTGCTGATGGAAAGTTGGCACCAAAGTGGGAAGGCCCTTACTTGATCGAAGCTGAGGCAGGAAAGGGGGCATATCGATTGCTAACAATGGAAGGTGATTTTCTACCAAGAGCTTGGAATGCTGTCCACTTGAAGAAATACTTCATGTAATAAGGATCCATGATCCTTACCTGATAAGTATCCTTGAGGGATCCTTACAGGACAGATGATCCTCATTTTGGTAATATTCTAATCTCAAACTATTTTATTCTTTAATTATCTTATATAAGGATAAGGATCCTGCATCCTTTATCATCCTTTCACTTGATTCTGAGTTTTGAAGGTTCAGGTATCCTCAACAAAGGATTGAGTATCCACAGAAGTATCCAGTTATTTGGGCTTGACCCCAGTTATATGGGCTTGACCCCAGTTATTTGGGCTAGTCCCCAGTTTTGGGCCTGTCCCCAGTTTCGCCAGTAGCGCACGATGATCCTGGTACAGTTCATGGCAATGGGACCAGTACTCGCTTTAGGGGCTGACAATTTCATTGTACTGGCTGTATTCAGGATCCTACGTATAATGGTAGACGTACCATACATCCGTTCCTAAGGTTTCTAACGTTTTCACGTTAGCTAAGGTTTTGGCATTTTCATGTCACTAAGTTTGAATAGTCGCCAGTGAGGGCCATACTCCAGTTTACACACGATCCTTTGGGCTTGTCCCCAGTTATCCTTTGGGCTTGTCCCCAGTTATCCTTTGGTCTTGTCCCCAGTTATCCTTTGGGCTTGTCCCCAGTTTTCCTTTGGGCGTGTCCCCAGTTATCCTTTAGGCTTGTCCCCAGTATATTGGGCTTGTCCCCAGAATTGTTGGGCTTGTCCCCAGTTACTAACATTCATCTTTTATTGGCTCAGTCCCAAGTAATATCTTATTTCAGGTTTGTGAAGGTAAATGACCAAAGATTCTTGACCCTTACTTTCAACTAAGGTTTGTATCTTGGGTTATCCTAATTTTAAGTGTTGAAGGATAGGATCCTAACTTGGGTTCTCAGGTATGATCCTAAACTGTTTTGATTTTATTCATTATATATTTAAGTGACACTTATCCTTTGACAACTGAACTTATGATCCTTAAACTAATTTTTATGCGATCCTTGATCATATCCTTAACTTTTAAGGGGTATTTTTTAAATTTTTCCTTACTTGATAAATTTAAACGACATGAACATCACAATAGATTGAAAAATAAAATAACAATAAGGACATCAACACAGGATATAGCCAAAAAGTTAAAGTCATTTTATTCACAAAAGCTTAAACCCTTTTTAGATTGTCAAAATTGCCAACCCACGTTTCTACCAGCAAAACGTGGCCCGTCCACATGGGTTGGCAAAGGGTGTCCATTGTTCATAGGTCTAACAAGTGCAGGAAATTAAAGACGGCAGGATCACAATGGCTTCATCCCCCAAACAGAGGATCCCTCCACCATTTGTAATCCTACCTATTGTTCAAAGGATCATCCATGATCCTCAACCCTAATTACTATTGTTTAAATACAGACCAACCATTGTTTATCAAAACATCATCAAAACAAAAAAACCATAACCAAACTAAAAAAACGGGCTCTGGCTACGTCTAGAAATGTCCATCATCGCCCATTGTTGCAGCCCACACCTTCGCTGCATCACCACCTCCAGCTCCACTAGCTTCACCACCATGATCCTTGCCACTACCTCCAGCTTCGATCGCCAAAACCTCCTCAGCCTCTTCATCATCATCCAGTTCAGCCAGCCTTGCCTTCCAGCCTTCCACATCCCAGCTGCTCCTATCAAAGGCAGGATCCTCAGCTTCTTTAGCCATTTGTAGCTTGGTCTTGTACACGGCTATGGCAGCGGAGACCTTGGCATCCTCTGTGATCTCCTGCTTTTCATAATCGAAGTTGATCAGGAGTGTAGCTGTCTGAGCATTGGCATCTTTGAGATCTTTTTGGAGGTCAGCAATCTTCTTGTCCTGCTCCTCGACATGCCCAACATAGTCTTCAATCTCAGCAAACTTCTGCAAAGGGGATAAAGAACAGTTTAAGAACAAGTGATCCTCAAATAAGCTGGATACCTAAAGCAGGGACAAGGATCCTTACCTCGTTGAAGTATTCAAGGAACTGGTGACGGATCAGGGGCAGACCTTGCAGATCCTCAGCTTCGGAGGCTTTTCTTTTCTTGCCACCCCTTCCTTTAACGGGTGCCTTGGGGATCGAAGCAGTTGGGCTAGCAGGAAGCTTCTTCTTGGAGGATCGTACGGTGTCAAGCTCAGTGACACTAAATTTAGAAGCAGATCTTGATGATTTTCCAGCGCCTACACACCCAAAACAGATAAGTGTCCTAATTCTATTCATATATAACTATTTATTTAAACATTTGAATATAAAAAGAACAGGATACTTACTTGACATGGTGACAGAGCCTGAGGATACCTCTTGTGAATCCTGGGTGATTGTCTTGAATGATCTTGTTTCAGGATCAAGCTTTCTAAAGGCGGCAAGTCTCCCCTTGGTGGCAGCTGAAGGAATAATATGCGAGAATGTGATAGCTGTACAAAAAGAAACAAAAGCATATTAGTAATCATTATCAGAATGAGCTCACTTAGTGATCCTTCTAAGGATCCTCCTATCCTACCATGAGTGCTCCATTTTTTCGGCAAATCCTTTCCATCCGTGATAGAATCCCTTCTGACGAAGAAGAACCGCCGTTTCCAGTTGGTATCGTTTTTAGTAGCCTTAAAGATGGGATGTTCTTCTCCGGGTTTACGTTTGAACAAATATCGGTGGGATCCAAACGTTGTGAGATCATACATCTCAGCCAACTCCGACATTCCTAGGTCAATTCCTTCCTGCTCGATGATCCTTTCAAGGGTATATTGGACCCTCCAGATCATCGGCATAGCCTGGATGTAGCAGATGCCGGTAAGGGAGAAAAAGGATTGGGTAAAGTCTGGAAAAGGATAGGTGTATCCTATGGTGAAAGGTGTAGCAGGAAAGGCAATCCAAGTTTCAGAGATATAGTCACTCAAAGTAGTGGGATCAAAGGATTTGATAACGGTGTTCGCCGGGAAACAATGGCGAATTTTATCAATTTGTGCATCGGTGAAACAACAGCGTTCTTTTATGGAATCTTTGATGATTCCTTGACCTTTTAAGGGGCTGTTCTTCTTGTGATCCTTGCCCGGTGAGCTTCGGAGCAGCATTTCTGAACGAGATGATGGTAAAGAAAGAAGAGCAGAGTATGAGAAAGGAGAAAGGAAAAGAGTTACCTGTTTGATCGTCGAAGCAGAATTTAAAGGGAGTTCTCTTGAACTTAAATGTGAAATGATCCCTATCTCTAACTCTTATTTATAATGATGATTCTGCAGGGTAGTCATCTCACTGACGTCAGGATCATAACGGCTAGTCCGCTTATAACGGCTAGTTATCTGTTGGTTAAATACGGATAAGATCGACAAAATATAACTCCTTTATTTACATATTTACTCCTTATATTTTGGGGGCAATTGTTAGGGGTGGATTTCTAAATAACCATTGATCCTTATTTACTGTTGGATTTAGTGATCCTCAATTCTGTCTGAAGTAGTGATCCTCAGAAGTGTTGCAGGATCAGGATCATGGATCGCTATAAGGATCCCTATATTAACGATTGTCTACTTTGAATTCGTAAATGTTTTGCAGGAATATCAACTTGGACTTAGTCTTGGCGACATTCCTAGAGAATATTCTCAGTCTATTCCGCACGTGCTTGGTCAGAAATGGACGTTGTGGAGTCGTGGAAGACTTGCATGATTTGCGGAATGTTAGTTAGGCTTGATATTTTCTATTTTTAAAGGGGTAGCGAGCTATTTTAGAGACACTTAGCTATTTTTGACTACACACACTCATACAACCGCTATCATCAGCTCTCGACAAAACACTTAGCATTTTTCATGCATTTCTACACGATACACTATAGTGATCCTTGTACATAGCTCGCTATCATCCGAAGTTGTAACAGATTGTTTGTTTAATTTGAGTTGGTGATCGGTAGTTTCCATCACCCGGGGTTTTTTGTGCCGGAGATCAACTCTTGATCAAGGGCTTTTTCCCCGTATAAATCTTCGTGTCATTTGTTCATTAAAGTTCATAGTGATCCTTATTATTGTTCATCAATTCAAGCATCATACCTCACAACAGAAAGTTTGGTTACATTGTCATTGCTTGATTTTTGACCAAAACAGGCACAAGGCACAAATAATATTTTATAACTTAGGATAATTATTTGAATATAATGCTTGTAAAGGATTTACATGTTTCTTATGCGTTCAGTATCCCGGGTCGAGCCGGGTTAAAGATCAATGGACACACCACATTAATTATATGAAACACCGACGGGCGTACGCCTACGCCCCGTGCTTAGGTCGTGGCCATTTCGTAAAATGATGCCAGGGATATCCGGGACACGGTCATTAACCCCCCAAAGGCTTTAAGCAAACAAAACAATTTAAACGAGACATCTCAATACTTTAACCATCATACAATTAAAGATTCAATGCCCGACCAAGCGGTATTTTATATACCGTACCCCAAGCCCGTATAGGGAAAATAAGTTAAAAGTATTTACCTGAGCAAGTATAAATCACAATCAGTGAGTGCAAGTATCTTTTACTGGTTCTCCTAATCTGGAACGAAGGTTTATAATAACCTATTAGAATCCTAACGGGTCTATAGTTAAGCTTAAGCTTAGACCGGTTAATTTTAAAGATACGGTTCGTACGCACGATTAAGCGAAGACCGGATAGATTGTGATTTAGACCCGACAAGTTTGAAGACTTGCTAAATATGGGTATATTATACACATTCTGGATTTTGAGATAAAACCGATAAGGTTTGACCTGTTTCGGCTAATTTATGTAAACTAGTTACATAAACCGAACCGAACGCGCATGAAGCGTAACGGGTAACCATAAGAGTCCTAAACAGGTTTCCTAAGTTAACATGCCTTAAATATGTTGTGATATCAGTAGGATACCTTCCATTATGCCCAAAACAAGTTTAATCTCTTATTAAGCCCGTAGGGGTATTTTGGTCCTTTTAAAGATTATAAAAGGGATTATGTATAATTCTGATGTTCGGGTCTGAGGAAAATCAGTAAACAACTTATTTTTAACATATTATAATAGTAGGTATTAAGTCTTATGTGGCAAAATGGTTTTAAACCCAAACTATGCGTTTAATACGCGTATCAAGCCGTTTTAAACGATGTACGGGTTAAAATAGGATTCTGAGTTTTCTGATCAGTTCAGCAGGTTCAAAACACTCCATTTATTATTTAAAATCAGTAGCAATTGGATTGGCGTCAAAAGGATTTGTAAAACTCATTTTATGGCATAAAAGGGCATATTCGGTATTTACCGAATTAAGGCGATAATCTTAGCTTATGATCAGTTTAAAAATAATTAAAAATCTTCAAAAATCCCAAAATATTATATTACATCAGTGGGTAAAAGGTTTGGTGTCAAAAATTGGGTTTAGATAGGCTTTACGCTAATGACGCCGTTTAATCACTTAAGAAGCGTTCTAATTACGTCATTGAGCATAACTCCTAATCTATACGCCCAACTGATGTGAAAATTTACAGACATGTTTAATAATCAGTAACTAAGGGCATTATGGTCAATATTTAAGCACTAACGGAAACGTCAGACAATTAAGGATTTAAGTGGTATAAACGCAGAGGGTTATACCATCATGTAACTAGGTCCTAATGGAACTTTAAGGCATGTCTAAACCTATCTAAACCGGGTCAGAACTGAAGTCAAAGCAAAAGTCAAACTTTTGCGACTTTCGGTTTCGAATCGGTTCAAAACAAGCTTAGAAAAGTTCTTACACTTATTATCAGGTTATATGAATGATAAAATAGGTTACACGCCTTTTACATCGTTAATTATGCGTTAAATCGATGATTAACATTTTTGTTGACTTTTTCTAAGTACCTTTGACTCGACAAATGACCTAGTTAGGATGGCAATCAGTGGGTGCCCTTTTAAGGGTTTAAAGCCCACATAATTACCAACTTATAACTACCTTAAGTTTGTCTAATCGCTGGACCGTTAGCGATTAACCGTTAAGTCAAACCATAATTACGACGGTTTGACTTTTAAGCTTAATACAAAGCAAAACTGAATTAGAGAAGGTTAGACATACTTACAAGTGTCTAATGGCTGGTTAGGAAGGCTTGGAGTCGGCTTTAGAGTTCCAGAAATGATCAGATAAGAGTGCAAGAATGTTTGCAAACTTGGAGGCCTTATATAGTGTTTTAAACACCATGAATTGTTGACATGTAAGGCTACAAATGACCACAACTCTCCCACATGTGTCCCTAGGGTCTAGGAACTTTTTAGGGGTCACCCATGAATGAAGAAACATCAACTAAGTCGGTTAAAATGCATAAAACAGGCTACTGCCGGTTTTATTGTCGCTGGGCAACGCTTGCGCACCGTAAGGGTTGACCCTTGCGGTGCGTAAGCCCTTGGCAGAAGGTGAAAACTTGTTTTTCGTTGAAGTTTTGATAGGGCAAGTGGGTATAAACGAATTGTGGGCTTCAAATTTACAGTAAGGGACCTCAAGAACATGCATTTGAACATTTTAAATCACTTTTGTGATGTTCAATGTCTTGGACATTATCAAAAAGTCGTAAAGGAAGGGTTTATCGTAGAATTTCATAGGATCCTGTCTTGTGCAATAATTCATTATCAAAATACTCGGTCTTGGGTATTGTCAGATGTTTAACATAAGTCAGGGTCTTGGGATTTATAATTTTGGTCGATCAGAGGTATTTTTATTAACATGTCGACGCTTTAAATCCTACCATACATCTTTGACTAAATCCAGGTTTCTAACATTTTTGTCTTGTATGACACGTGTCGTTATTTTATTGCACACGAATTTTCGAGGTGTCACATCCTCACCCCCTTAAAAGAAATATCGACCTCGAGATTTACTGAAATAAATGAGGGTATTTTTCTTTCATAGTGGATTCTACCTCCCACGTGTATTCAGGACCTCTACGGGCATCCCATTTGACCTTTACAATCGGTACATGCTTCCTTCGAAGCTTCTTAACCTGTCGATCCTCGATCGACAATGGTTTTTCCACAAATTTCAAGCTCTCATCTATATGCACATCCGTATGTGGTATAACCAGTGATTCATCAGCGAAACACTTCTTCAGATTGCAGATGTGGAACACATTATGATACCACTGAGCTCTTCAGGTAAGTTTAATTTGTAAGCCACTGACCCAACACATTCGACGATCTCGAATGGTCCTATATACCTCGGGCTTAACTTACCTTTCTTACCAAAACGCATCACTCCTTTCCAGGGTGATACTTTAAGTAAGACTTTGTCACCAACTTCAAATTTCATAGCTTTACGCTTTGGATCTGTGTAACTCTTCTGCCTATCTCGAGCAGCTTTGAGACGGTCACGAATCTGGACAATCTTGTCCGTCGTTTCAAAGACTATTTCTGGTCCTGATAATTGGACATCTCCAACTTCCGCCCAACAAACGGGCGTTCTACACTTTCTACCGTATAAGGCCTCAAAAGGCGCAGCCTTAATGCTGGTATAGTAGCTATTGTTGTAGGAGAACTCTATCAATGGCAGGTGGTTATCCCAGCTGCCACCTAAATCGATCACACATGCACGAAGCATGTCTTCTAACGTTTGAATAGTACGCTCACTCTGACCGTCTGTCTGAGGATGGTAAGCCGTACTAAAATTCAAACGTGTGCCCAAAGATTGTTGGAAACTTTTCCAAAAATGTGACGTGTATCTAGTATCTCTGTCTGAGATAATAGACACAGGTATGCCATGTAAAGCTACAATCTTATCCACGTACAATTGGGCTAACATATCGGAGTTATAAGTCTCCTTAATGGGTAGGAAATGTGCTGACTTAGTCAGTCTGTCTACGATCACCCATATTGTGTCATTTCCTTTCCTTGTCTTGGGTAACTTGGTGATAAAATCCATAGTTACCATTTCCCACTTCCAAGTGGGAAGTTTAGGCTGTTGTAGCAAACCTGACGGTTTCTGATGTTCTGCTTTCACTTGCGCACACGTCAAGCATTTAGCTACATAGGCAGCTACAGACTTCTTCAAGCCTATCCACCAATAATTCGCCCTTAGATCCTGGTACATCTTATCAGCTCCAGGATGAACGGAATATTTGGAACTATGGGCTTCCTGGAGGATAACATCTCGGACTCCTCCATAAATTGGAACCCATATTCGTCCATTCAATCTCAGAATTCCGTCCTTGCTAAGAGATAACTGCTCCTCAGTTACTCCTAGCTTTTCATTAGGATAGTTAGCTTCCAACACAGCTTCCTTCTATGCAGCTAACAACCTTTCAATCAAATTGTTCTTTATTTCAATGCTCTTGGCATTGATTCGGATGGGTTTCACCCTTTCCTTTCGACTCAAGGCATCGGCGACTACATTCTCCTTGCCGGGATGGTATCTTATTTCACAATCGTAATCATTCAGAGTTTCCATCCAACGGCGTTGCCTCATGTTCAAGTCCTTCTGATTGAACAGATGTTGAAGGCTCTTGTGATTAGAATAGATCACACATTTGATTCCATATAAGTAGTGCCTCCAAAGTTTTAGTGCGAATACAACGGCACCCAACTCCAAGTCATGGGTGGTGTAATTCTTTTCGTGCACCTTTAACTGGCGTGAAGCATAGGCAATGACTTTGCCTTTCTGCATAAGTACACATCTCATCCCGGTGTGTGATGCATCACAATAAACTACAAACTCCTCGATTCCATCAGGCAATGTCAGTACTGGAGCATTGCTCAACTTCTGTTTCAGAATATCGAAGGATTCCTGCTGCTTAGGACCCCAGTCAAACTTAATCTTCTTACGTGTTAGCGAAGTCAGGGGTGCAGCAATCCTTGAGAAGTTTTCAATGAATCGCCTATAGTATCCTGCCAAACCTAGGAAGCTACGAATTTCTGTAGGCGTCTTTGGCTCATGCCAATTCATGACAACTTCAACTTTAGCGGGATCTACTTGGATACCATGCTCACTAACAACATGTCCAAGAAATTGGACTTCTCGAAGCCAGAATTCACACTTCGAGAACTTGGCATAGAGCTTTTCCTTATGAAGTAGTTCCAGAATGCAATGAAGGTGCTTTTCATGATCAGCTTGGTTCTTTGAGTAGATGAGGATATCATCGATGAAGACGATGACAAATTTATCCATGTAAGGCTTACAGACGCGATTCATGAGATCCATAAATGCGGCCGGTGCATTAGTGAGCCCAAAAGGCATCACTAGGAACTCGTAATGACCATAACGAGTCCTAAATGCAGTCTTGTGTATGTCTTCATCTCTAACCTTCAGTTGGTGATAGCCTGACCTTAAATCAATCTTAGAGAAGAAACTTGCCCCTTGAAGTTGATCGAACAGATCGTCGATTCTGGGCAAAGGATACCTATTCTTGATAGTGACCTTATTAAGCTCACGGTAGTCGATGCACAGACGCATCGATCCATCCTTCTTCTTGACAAATAAAACTGGTGCTCCCCAAGGAGACGAACTAGGTTTGATGAAACCTTTGGCTAGCAAATCATCTAACTGCGTTCTCAATTCCTTCATCTCAGTTGGTGCCAATCTATAAGGCGCCCTTGCTACCGGTGCTGATCCAAGAATAATGTCAATTCTGAATTCTACTTGCCTATCTGGTGGCAAACCAGGTAGGTCTTCAGGAAAAACTTCAGGGTATTCAGAAACGACGGGGATATCCCCAATCTTGGGCTTCGGTTCATCAATAAGCACTTGTGCTATGTAGATGACACAACCCTTCTTCAAACACTTGGAGTCCTTGAGCATAGGCATTCGCTCAGGCAGCCCATACTGGGTATCTCCCTGGATAGTAAGTGATTCACCAGATGGAGTCTTGATCACCGCTTGCTTCTTATTGCAGATAATCTGGGCCTGGTTACTAGATAACCAGTCCATACCCAAAACTATGTCGAAACCGGCTAGTTTCAAAGGAAGTAGGGATAAAGGAAAAGAGTGGTTCTTAATGGATATGAAGCATCCATCTAATAATGTCGAGGCGATTTCTAAAGTGCCATCTGCTAGTTCCACCTCATACTTCACACTTAAGGTCTTAACAGGTAGTTTCAATAATTCACAAAACTTATTATCTACGAACGACTTATCAGCGCCTGAATCAAATAATACTCTCGTATAAACATCATTTACGAGGAAGGTACCTGTTATCACATTGTCATCCTTGACGGCTTCCTTAGCATCCATCCTGAAGACCCTAGCATTGGTCTTCTTGGCCTCTTCAGGCTTCTTGGCGTATTTTGGGCAATTGGTCTTGATGTGCCCCTTTTCATTGCAACCGTAGCAGGTCGCATCCTTCATCTTTTTGCAATCCAAGGTCTTGTGTTCCTTGGACTTGCATAACCCACATGCAAAAGTTTTCGATTGTGAATTCGAATTCGATTCATACCTGCACTTCCCGAAGTGCTGTCTCTTGCAGATTTTACATCTGGGTTTTTCACCCGACTGCTGACCATCCTTCTTAAATCCTGACCCCTTCCTGTGGTCATTGTTTCCTTTATGCTTCTTGTCTGAACGTCGTGAGTTGTCATCCTCACGCTTCCTCTTTTCGGTATCGGTGTTCCTCTGCGATTTCGCCTGACCGCATCCAAGGTAAGAGACAATGATATGTCCGCGGCAGACCGAAAAGTAGCTGGTCTGGAGGCCTTCACACTTGCCTTGATCTTCGGGGCCAAACCCCCGATGAAACGAGCTATACGTTTGGGTTCCGGGGTTACTAAATATGGAACCAACCTTGACAAGGTGATGAAACTGGTAAGGTAGGCCTGACAGTCTAGGTTTCTCATGACTAGCGACAAGAAGTCATATTCAATTTTCTCAACCTCGTGTTGAGGGCAGTAATTTTCCTTGACCAGCGTCATGAACTGTTCCCAGGTCATATTGTACAACGGGATTTTCCCCGTAGCTTGGATTAAAGACCTCCACCATGCCAATGCTTCTCCTTTGAAAGACTGGGACACGAATTTCACAATATCCCTATTATCGCAACCACTGATATCCACTACCGTATCCATCTCGTCCAACCAAGTCATGCAATCCACAGCTCCTTTTTCCCCAGTGAAATCCCTGGGTTTGCACGAAACGAAGTACTTATAGGAGCAACCCTTATTACGGGGTTCTTGATTCTGTACGACTCTTAGGGATGGAACACTCCTTTGGTTTGACGAATGGTGAGAATTACTGTTGTGGGCAGTGTGGGTCCTGGAGGGTGTTCTGGAGTGTGGTGCAGATCGGGTCCTTGTATGGGTACCACTTGATTCATGGAGCTGTCTATCCATAGCTCGATTTACTGCATTATCTATCATTGCCTGTAATTCTGTACCCGCTACATTTACTCGGGCATTATCATGCTCTCCCCGTGGGTGACTATTTATCTCGTCTGAGTCGGCCATGTAGCTAGAACTGTTACATATTGACAATAATTTATTGGTGAGTTTATTATAGAATTGTCTTTTATGGCAATTTATTAACCATGGTAAACGTAGACCATATATGGCTAATTTATTACTCACATTTATTTAGGATCTCTAATATAAATTATCCTAATTATAAAACAATAACAGTTTTATTAGTAGCACAAAAGCCTAGTCACAGGGACATTTTTAAATTATGAGCCATGATTTCAGGAAATTAAGGCATGAAGGTTTGAACATAGTTCTTTACCTTTTTCAGACAGGGTCTCAGACTATTACTGTCTTTTGTCTTATACGACAATGAATATGGCCCGTAGGCAATATATTACCATGTATGGTAAAAAGAAATTATCATCTTAATTGATGATTTAAACTCATGATTTATAATCATTAGTTTAGGTTAGGAATCCTTTAAAGAATCCTATTTATAAGAATGACGTGTGTGATTTTGATGGATCACATCTGCCAGGAGCGTTAACATGTTTTCAGATGTTAACAGTGATTGGAATCTTTTATACAGGTCTTACCATCTTGGCCAAGTCTTATAATGACATGTAGGCTAGGTTTTACCTTTAAGATCCTTATTTAATATTTAATAGGCAGATTATTTTTTAAAAGGAATGATGTTATTTCGTTTATTTCATGTATAATATATAATGCATAGATGACAGAAATAAAATTTTCAAACTTAACATTCCATTAAAATTTAAAAGTAGTACACTTTGCCCTAAACGGGACTTTTCACCGAAACACTTGCCCACGCAGGAGCTATACAGATAATACATGTCCTCGCAGGGACTGTTTACGAAAGTAAATGTCCACGCAGGGACTAACAGAGAAAAGTCCACGTAGGGACTAAGTACAAAGATAGATGTCCACGCAGGGACTACATACATACATAAAGAAATGTCCACACAGGGACTTGATTTAAACTAGGAAATACAATAATACATATTGGGATTTAACGATCCCGTTTCTTCTTTCCTTTCAGCAAACTTGCCAAGCCACTCATGAATCCCTGATTCTTCTTACGCTCACTCTGGAGGTCTCGTTCAACCTTGTCCAGTCTTTGACGGAGATCCTCCTGCTCTGGTGGGGAAAACCGTGGTGGCTGGTACTGTAGCGGTGGCTGAGTAGGTACTTGATACCCACGAGCTGGGTGTCCCATTCCCCAAGGGGTTCCATATGGTCCCTCAGGATTATGGGCAAGGTAGTTTGATGCCACTTGGTAAGGATCCTCTGCATAGTTATAGCCAGGGTATGATGGCGGTCCGAACGGATTGTATGATGCTGGAGCAGTATAAGCAGGGATAGGGTTACCAAAACCCGATGGTGGCGGTGCTATAGGTGCCGAATTCACCTCTGATACTGGAACTGAAGGTCCACCCACCTGTGGTTCTTCATATAGTGGCGGGTAATGGCTGCCACTAGAGTGTTGAGGGGTACTGAAATGAAAATCCCCTCCTCGTGCTAACATCCGCGCGCCAGTCCTCCTACGTCTTGGTGGTTCTGGAGGTGCTAGATGAACTGGCTGCGGTGGAGGCGGTGGCGTGACTGCCATGAAACGCGGATCCCCAGAGGGATCTTGCTGCTGCTGTTGCTGTTGGTGAGGCGATGAATGGTGAGATGGTGTAAAGTACCACTCACATCGGTCGAACCGTGCCTGGTGACTATCCGGACCTTGGTAGGGTGATCCGTGAAAAGATGAACCATCAGAGATCTCAAAAGGATGGTTCGAGGTTCCGGTTGAAGCCTCGACGGGATCTGTGTCCTCGTCCATATCCATCGCTTGATCACCAGAAAAGTGATCCTCCGGTCCTAGTGGGTTAAAGCCCACTGGTTCTGGTAGGTATTCTGCCGGGTTAAACTGGCCCTGAAAAACAGGAGTAGGGTCACCGAAGGAATTGTGCGATAAGGATCGCTGTAGCGGTATGTATGAAGGTTGCGGGTTGTTGAGCTCATTCTCGGACTGAGGCCCAAAGGAATGGTGATATGGAGGCGTTGAGCTGTACGATGTAGATTGTCCGGCAGGCTCCTCATAAGTCCTCCAAGGTTCTCACGGATCTAAACTCCTTGTAGAAGAAGGAGTTCGCCGGTGAGAAGGCCCGGCTTCGTGGTCGTTAGGGGCGCTGACCGGCCCTTTCCCTCGTCCTCCTCGCCTGAATCTTGGCGGCATTGTTAACCTGTCTATATAAACAAAGGTAACCACAAGGAATAATAAAGGACAAAGTTAAAATTAAAAAATAAAAACATTTTGGATTATTCCTAAGTTCTTTGTCTAGACTCGAAGATTTAGGAATGTGCAATTGTGTCATTGAGATTAAACACAAAAGGCTAGTGTTTAATTCACTCAATGTTGGCTCTGATACCAACCTGTCACACCCCGAATTTCCACGTATTACCGGTGGGCCCGGTAGGGGAGTATCATGACGTGATTGGTAACACAATAGTCAAACAACACAATATTTAAATGCACAGCGGAAGCAAAGTATAGATTCATTTTAACCATACAATATTGTAATATTAAGTATCACAAGTAGTTGAATATAAATCCACAGGTAGATCAAAATAAAAGGAAACAGTGTTCAACAGTCTATGACATCCAAGCTTGCGAGACTTATTGTGGATGCTAGGAGAAAAGCCAGTCTATTACGCGTAGTACCTGCACTTAACCTTTTTGAGAAAAATACGTCAGTTTACACTGGTAAATACAATCAACCGACTCATTTTGAAAAGAGTTTAAGAAAATGCATTTAAGGCACAAGGCACAAATAATATTTTATAACTTGGGATAATTATTTGAATATAATGCTTGTAAAGGATTTACATGTTTCTTATGCGTTCAGTAGCCCGGGTCGAGCCGGGTTAAAGATCAATGGACATACCACATTAATTATATGAAACACCGACGGGCGTACGCCTACGCCCCGTGCTTAGGTCGTGGCCATTTCGTAAAATGATGCCAGGGATATCCGGGACACGGTCATTAACCCCCCAAAGGCTTTAAGCAAACAAAAAAATTTAAACGAGACATCTCAATACTTTAACCATCATACAATTAAAGATTCAAAGCCCGACCAAGCGGTATTTTATATACCGTACCCCAAGCCCGTATAGGGAAAATAAGTTAAAAGTATTTACCTGAGCAAGTATAAATCACAATCAGCGAGTGCAAGTATCTTTTACTGGTTCTCCTAATCTGGAACGAAGGTTTATAATAACCTATTAGAATCCTAACGGGTCTTTAGTTAAGCTTAAGCTTAGACCGGTTAATTTTAAAGATACGGTTCGTACGCACGACTAAACAGGTTTCCTAAGTTAACATGCCTTAAATATGTTGTGATATCAGTAGGATACCTTCCATTATGCCCAAAACGAGTTTAATCTCTTATTAAGCCCCGTAGGGGTATTTTGGTCCTTTTAAAGATTATAAAAGGGATTATGTATAATTCTGATGTTCGGGTCTGAGGAAAATCAGTAAACAACTTATTTTTAACAGATTATAATAGTAGGTATTAAGTCTTATGTGGCAAAATGGTTTTAAACCCAAACTATGCGTTTAATACGCGTATAAAGCCGTTTTAAGCGATGTACGGGTTAAAATAGGATTCTGAGTTTTCTGATTAGTTCAGCAGGTTCAAAACACTCCATTTATTATTTAAAATCAGTAGCAATTGGATTGGCGTCAAAAGGATTTGTAAAACTCATTTTATGGCTTAAAAGGGCATATTCGGTATTTACCGAATTAAGGCGATAATCCTAGCTTATGATCAGTTTAAAAATAATTAAAAATCTTCAAAAATCCCAAAATATTATATTACATCAGTGGGTAAAAGGTTTGGTGTCAAAAATTGGGTTTAGATAGGATTTACGCTAATGACGCCGTTTAATCACTTAAGAAGCGTTCTAATTACGTCATTGAGCATAACTCCTAATCTATACGCCCAACTGATGTGAAAATTTACAGACATGTTTAATAATCAGTAACTAAGATTATTGTACTTTCATATTTCTAAAATTCTCGTTTTATGGTCATAAAGGCATTATGGTCAATATTTAAGCACTTAACGGAAACGTCGGACAATTAAGGATTTAAGTGGTATAAACGCAGAGGGTTATACCATCATGTAACTAGGTCCTAATGGAACTTTAAGGCATGTCTAAACCTATCTAAACCGGGTCAGAACTGAAGTCAAAGCAAAAGTCAAACTTTTGCGACTTTCGGTTCCGAATCGGTTCAAAACAGAAAGTTGTCGAATCAAACAAGCTTAGACAAGTTCTTACACTTATTATCAGGTTATATGAATGATAAAATAGGTTACACGCCTTTTACATCGTTAATTATGCGTTAAATCGAAGATTAACATTTCTGTTGACTTTTTCTAAGTACCTTTGACTCGACAAATGACCTAGTTAGGATGGCAATCAATGGGTGCCCTTTTAAGGGTTTAAAGCCCACATAATTACCAACTTATAACTACCTTAAGTTTGTCTAATCGCTGGACCGTTAGCGATTAACCGTTAAGTCAAACCGTAATTACGACGGTTTGACTTTTAAGCTTAATACATGGCAAAACTGAATTAGAGAAGGTTAGACATACTTACAAGTGTCTAATGGCTGGTTAGGAAGGCTTGGAGTCGGCTTTGGAGTTCCAGAAATGATCAGATATGAGTGCAAGAATGTTTGCAAACTTGGAGGCCTTATATAGTGTTTTAAACACCATGAATTGTTGACATGTAAGGCTACAAATGACCACAACTCTCCCACATGTGTCCCTAGGGTCTAGGAACTTTTTAGGGGTCGCCCATGAATGAAGAAACATCAACTAAGTCGGTTAAAATGCAGAAAACAGGCTACTGCTGGTTTTATTGTCGCTGAGCAACGCTTGCGCACCGTAAGGGTTGACCCTTGCGGTGCGTAAGCCCTTGGCAGAAGGTGAAAACTTGTTGTTCGTTGAAGTTTTGAAAGGGCAAGTGGGTATAAAGGAATTGTGGGCTTCAAATTTACAGTAAGGGACCTCAAGAACGTGCATTTGAACATTTTAAATCACTTTTGTGATGTACAATGTCTTGGACATTATCAAAAAGTCGTAAAGGAAGGGTTTATCGTAGAATTTCATAGGATCCTGTCTTGTGCAATAATTCATTATCAAAATACTCGGTCTTGGGTATTGTCAGATGCTTAACATAAGTCAGGGTCTTGGGATTTATAATTTTGGTCGATCAGAGGTATTTTTATTAACATGTCGACGCTTTAAATCCTACCATACATCTTTGATTAAATCTAGGTTTCTAACATTTTTGTCTTGTATGACACGTGTTGTTATTTTATTGCACACGAATTTTCGAGGTGTCACACCTGCCTATCAATCTTTGCACATCCTTAGCATTGGCAGGAGATTTGATATTCACAAAAGCCTTAATCTGCTCTGGACTTGCTTCAATGCCCCTCTTTGTCACCATATAGCCTAAGAATTTCCATGCTTTAACACCAAAATGACACTTGGAAGGATTCAGTTTCATATTAAAATTATCTAGGATATTGAATGCTTCCTCCAAGTCTTTAAGGTGATCCTCAGCTTTCTTGGACTTAACCACCATGTCATCTATATAGACTTCCATAGTGTGTCCAATTTGTGCCTTGAACATCATATTGACTAGCCTTTGATAAGTAGCACCTGCATTCCTTAGTCCAAATGGCATAGCAATATAACAATATATACCAGTTAGGGTCATAAAGGTTGTATCCTCTTGATCAGATGGTTCCATTTGAATTTGTTGAAATCCAGATGAAGCATCCATAAAAGTTAACAACTCATGACCCGCGGTAGCATCCACCATGGAGACAATGTGGGGTAATGGGAAAGGATCCTTGGGACATGCCTTATTTAAATCAGTAAAATCGACACATACCCTCCACTTTCCATTTTTCTTTTGAACAACAACCACATTGGTTAACCACCTTGGATACTTAACCTCTCTTATCATACCTGCTCGAAGTAGTTTATCTACCTCTTCCTGGATAATAGTATTCCTTTCAGGTGCAAACTTCCTCCTCTTCTGATGTATAGGCTTGAATGACCTGTCAATGCCAAGCTTATGAGTAATTATATCTTTAGATATACCTGTCATGTCTTCATGCTTCCAGGCAAAGGTAGTTTTCCTTCTTTTAAGGAAGGATACTAGATCTTGTTCAATGTCGCTAAGGATCCCTGATCCTATGAAGATCTTGGATTCAGGATCATGAGGATCCATAAGGATCTCTTTCAAATCTTGTTCTCTTGCCTCCAAGACATCCCTTGGAGGATACTTTAGTTGCTATTGCTCCCTTGGTCTTGAGGCTGGCTTCATTGATGATGTGTAACAATTCTTAGCTTCTTGCTGGTCACTTTCAATTTTCACCACCCCCCATGGACTAGGAAGCTTCACACACTGATGATAGGTAGATGGGACTGCCTTCATGTCATGTATCCATGGCCTGCCAAGGATAACATTACAACAAGATAAGCAATCGATAACACAAAATTTTTGATAAGAATGGAGTCCTTCAATATAGATAGGGAGTTTGATGTCCCCCAATGTATTCTTGGTTTCTCCGTTGAATCCCACAAGTACTGAGGATCTTGGAACAATGTCTGATTCAGGGATGTTCATCTTCTTGAGGACATCAAGCTGGATGATATTTACTGAGCTTCCTCCATCTATCAGGATCCTATGAACAAAATGGTTAGAAATAAATAGAGTAATAACAAGACCATCATGATGAGGATCCTGAACATCAAGATGATCATCCTCATCAAAAGTTATGATCTTATCCTTGGTAACAATGGAGGTCCGGATGGGTATGTCTCCATTATCCATCTTGGTTTCCTTGGCATGTCTTTTGGCTGCTGAAAAGGAAGTACCACAAATGTCTGATCCACCAGATATGAAGTTTATAACTTGTGCCTCTGCTGGAGGAGCAGGAGCCTTTTCCGGGATCATTTCAGGATCCTGGATCCTTGATTTCTTTCTGCCTAGAAGTTCCTTCAAGTGCCCCTTGCTTAACAAGTAACCAATTTCTTTTCTAAGTGCAATACACTCTTCAATGAGATGCCCAAAATCCTCATGATATGCACACCACTTGGACTTATCCTTTGTAGCAGCTGGTTTATCACTTTTTCTCACCCACCTAGCTTTCTCACCTAGATTCTGCATTACAAAAATTAGTTCATTGTTATCAACAGAAAAACAGTATTCAGAAATTGGAGGATAATCCTCATAATCCTCTTCTTGCTCTACTGCATGCACATTCTGGTTGTTAGACTTGTTGTAGGACTTGAACTTGTTATTCTTAAAGTAGGATCCTTGTTTTTCCTGTTTTGAGGATCCTGTCAATCTCTCCTGGATCCTTTTATCATCCTCTAGACGGATGAAGCTAAGGGCCCTGTTTCTTACTTCATCAAGATTCCTGCATAGGGTCATAACAAGATCATCATAGAACAATGAATCCCTAAGCAAACCCATTTTAAATGCTTCTACAGCCGTAGCTATATCCAGATTAGGGATATCTAAGGATTCTTTACTAAACTTAGTGATGTAATCTCTAAGTGATTCATTTTGAGCTTGTGTTACCCTATAAAGATCACTAGTTAATCGTTCAAATTTTCTACTACAAGAGAATTGACTATTAAACAAATTAACCAGATTAGCAAATGAAGTAATAGAGTAAGGGGGAAGACTTAGCAGCCATTTAAGAGCAGATCCTGTGAGTGTGGATCCAAATCCCTTGCATAGACATGCTTCTTTTAACCTCTCAGGAATTGGATTGATCTCCATCCTCTCCCTGTATTGAGCTACATGTTCCTCTGGATCCGTTGAACCATCATATAGCTTCATAGTTGGTATTTGGAACCTCTTGGGTATCTCAGCATCACAAATAGGTGGTGCAAAGCGAGATATCCTATGGCTACCATCTGCAATTTCAGGAATGGGTTTAACCACTCCTGGTACGCTGGATATCATATCCTTAAGCTTCTGTAACTCCCTAGCCATATCCTGATTGATACATGTATCCTGCATAGAGCCATGGTTAGTGTTATATGAATTATTAAAAGTGTTACCTCCCATGGGATTCAAGTTTGGAATTGCCGATGTGAATCCATATTGACGGGGTTCCGGTATGATTGAAGGACCTGAGGAAGAAATGGTCTGCATTGGTATGAAGTCCCCTTGATGAACATCCGAGCTTGGAGGCTGCATACTCTTAAGAATCCTTGATCCTGAAAGATGTTGGATCCTTGAACCTCAGAGGATCCTGGAACCATAGAGAATCCTTAGACCTGGGATGATCCTTGGACCTGGGAGGATCCTTGGACCTGGGAGGATCCTTGAACTGTGTGCATTCCCAAATATCCTCCTGAGCTGACGAAGGATCCCTGATGCTGAGAAGAGGATCCCGATGGCTGAGAATAGGATCCTTGAGGCTGGAAGTGAGAGCCAAATGCCTTACTCATAGTTGCCGTTCCATAACGCCTTTCTAAGGGACCACTTTGATACTGGATGCCCGGAACTGTCGATTGTAGGGTAGTTACAACCGGAGTGTCGAAATTCAATGACCTTGGTATCAGAGGAGAGTGATCCTCCACTGATTTCTTCTGTTTCTTGATATCATCAATCTCCTGGAGGATCCTTTCATTGGTTTTGTCCTGCTCTTGCATGCGATCTCTCATCTGCAAAATCAGAGTAAAAAGATCATTAGTAGTAGGATTAGAGGAAACAGAAGAAGTTGGTGGTTTTGGAAAAATGGGGGTTTGTCTCTTCGCATCATTTTCAGCATTCTTCTGGGATCCAGAAGGTGGTGGAGGCAAAGGAGGAATGCCTTGTGAAGAACTGATTGCCGGCATAGAGCTTGATGTATTCTTTGCTGAAGAAGCCATCTGCTTGGTTGTAATGAACCGAAATGACCACAAAAATATGAATCTTCTTAGGAATGAAGCACCAATTGCCCCACGGTGGGCGCCAAACTGTTTTGGTCAAAAATCAAGCTAAGATAATGAAACCAAATCTTTTGTTGTGAGGTGTGATGCTTGAATCAATGGACAATATTAAGGATCACTCAGAATAGTAATGAACAAATGACACAATGATTTATACGAGGAAAAAGCCCTTGATTAAGAGTTGATTTCCGGCATAAAAAACCTCGGGTGATGAAAACTACCGATCACCAACTCAGATTAAACAGAAAATGTATTACAACTTTAGATGATAGCGAGATTGTTACAAGGATCACTAGAGTGTTATGTGCAAAAAAGTGTGTAATCGCCGAGCAAACTGTCGAGAGCTGATGAGAGCAGTTACGAGTGTGTGTGTTTAGCCAAAAATAGCCAAGTGTTCTAATCTAGCTCGCTATCCCCTTATAAATTTGGAAAATATCTAAGCTAACTAACTATCTGCATTTCGTGCAAGTCTTCCACGACCTCCATAACGTCCATATTAATCAAGCACGTGCGGAATAAAAATGGAATATGCTCCAGGAATATCGCCAAGAACAAGTCCAAGCATGTACTCCTGCAAAACAATATCATATTCAAAGCAGACAATCGTTAGTGTAAGGATCACTATGATGATCCTGGATCCTGATCCTACAATACTCTCTGAGGATCATCAATCCAAATAGAATTGAGGATCCCTAAGCCCGACAGTAATTGAGGATCACTGATCTTTGGAAAATCCTCCCCTAACAATTATAATTGTGTACTTGCCAGACATCTCTGAACTAGATTTTTGGCTTGAGTTTGTGAGAGACAGGGAGAAGGTTCTTTCACTAGCAGGAAGTCGGTAGATTTCTTTGATCCTGGACTTTGATTCCGCACTTGGGGGGTGCTAGATCTCTGAAATTCGCTGCACAAAAACATCAGGATATAAGTCTGGGATATAGTTTAAGGATACACTTGGGGATATTCCTAAAACCCGAGATCCTACCCTTGGTTAACCATCTAACCGGCAGATCAAAACCCTTGTCAATAGAGTCTCTTTTCACGAAAAAGAACTTTCGCCACCACTGGTGTTCGTTCTTGATGGCTTTAAGGACTAATGGGCTCTTGGAGGTGGAGAACAAAAGAAAACGGCTATTACCATGGGACCTCAACCAGTATGCTATGGGGAGGTCTTCGATGCACAGGTCAGGTTCAGCACCATTAAAACTCGCCAAACCATCGGCATGGTTTGGGCATAACTAAGGCCGGTGAGCTCAAAGAAACGAGAGACAAAGGGCGGAAATGGATACCGGAGTCCCAAGGAAAAGGGATAGGCGAGGAAGCAGACCCATTCGTTTGACGATGCGTCTGATCGGATTTCCCGATCAAAAGGTCGTATGACTACTCCGGCAGGGAATGCCCCAGAATCCTTCAGGGCGGCGATGTCAGCGTTATTGAAGGAGCAGATTTCGTTTTGAGGCTCTCGTATGAGGTTCTGACTCGTTAGGTCTGCAACTGGCTCATTCGACCGGGAACTTGTTCGAGATGCCATAAAGGGTATCGGCCGAGAAACAGGAAATCGAAAGGAAATGAAAAACAGAGAAGATGAGAGAAATACCTGAGATCCGCTTGAGGAGTGATAATCATAATGTGCACTATTTCGGCTAGATATAGGCTGAGTAATAAGGAGGTAAAGAGTAAATAGCATCTTGGAAGTTGCACATTGTCATTTCAAAGGTCTCATCGTATTAATTGCCTCAATCCAGGTAATAAAATTTAAAAATATATCTGTTTGAACTCAGAATTCCAACAGGTATATTTTTGGGGACAATTGTTATGGGTCATTTTCCGAGTATCTATCCTGACTAATATTCTTCTTTTGATTGTTTACTTGTGATCAGGATACCGGATCAGGATATCGGTAACATCCTGGTGCGATATCCTGGTATTAACTAAATTAATCACGTGCAGGATTAGAAGCTGTAGGTCACTAACGGTCAAGTGGACCTCTTCTCCTTAAGACTCGGGTAAACCAGTTATATGAGAGACGTTGAACCTGAAAGACCAGGTCTACAACGTTCGTATGGGAATATCCGCCGAATCCCGTTTTAATAGGGTAGTTTGTTAAATTTCTTTTACTATAAATAGATGGATTGGATCAAGTGAAGGCACTCACTTTTCATTCGCACACTTTACTCTCTAGCTATTGGCAATCACTACACACAAACACTTGTACTCAGATTATATTGTAACACCTAGTTGATCCGCATCATATCCTGCACTGTATCCTGATATTTGAAGCAATAGAAGAACAAGGCAGCTACGATTGTCACCTCCCGAGGTTTTGTTCCAGCGATCTAGATTGATCAAGGGCTTTCCTCGTATATCTCGTGTCACCCGTTTTCATTTTTGCTCACTGTTTGATCACAGATACAGCTCTATATCCTGAGCTGTATCCTGAAAACTGTTTTTACAAACAACTTGATCAACATATTTTCAACACATATTTCTAGCACACTACCTCACTTAACTAATTTGATCACTAAATTGCTTCGGTAATTTTTTACCAAAACAAGACTACCATCTCTGTAGGGATCACTGATTCAGCTCCAAGCACTAAAGAAAATGGATTTTGACTAGTAGCATTCTTGGGAGTTGTTCTATCAGCCCATAGTACATATGGTAGCTCTTCTGCCCATTTCCCCTTTTTGGATCCAAGCTTCTTCTTCAAGTTGTTGATGATGATCTTGGTAGATGATTCTGCTTGACCATTAGCTTGTGGGTGGACTGGTGTTGAAGTTATCATCTTAATCCCCCAGTTGTCACAAAAGTTAGTAGTTCTATTCCCAATAAATTGGTATCCATTATTGTTAGGGCATGAATTTTATGCTAAGGATCATCTATCCTGAGTCTGGGCATGGATCACGGGTCCTTAATGGATGATGCGGATAGTCTGAGGATCCAGAGTCTGAGGATCCAGAGTCTGAGGATCACGCGTCTGAGGATCACGAGTCTGAGGATCAGGATCCTTTATGTTTTGCACGTTTTTAATGTGTAAATGCAGGTAATGGACGTAGTGGACCACTTCTTTGCTGGAATCTCGTGGAATATGCTTTTAGGCACGTGCATATTGAAGAAATAACCGTTAGTGGTGGTCATGGGTGACTTCCACCTTTTTCGGGAAGTTAGTTAGTTGTTTTTTCTTATCTTTTTTAAGGGGAAACAAGCTCAAAAAAGGCATAAGTCGTGCACACCACAGAAAATACACACAATACACGAATTCTCTGCAAACACTTAGCAAAAAAACACACACTTTCACTAGAAATTCATTCTATGGAGCTTGTTTTCTTCCGAAGTTGTACAAGGATCACTATTGTTTCAGCAATATATTTGGTGATCGGTAGTTTCCATCACCCGAGGTTTTTTATGCCGGAGATCTTCTAAAGATCAAGGGCTTTTTCCTCGCATAAATCTCGGTGTTCATCGTTGATTTCATACACTTGTCGTTCATTCAATTAACCAAGCATCATTCCTCACAAAATCAGATTTGGTTGCATTATCCTTGAGTGATTTTTGACCAAAACAGTTTGGCGCCCACCGTGGGGCAATTGGTGCTTCAATTCTGAGAAATTTTGTTCATTTCATTCATTTCGGTTCATTATCTTCAACCACATGGCTTCTCAGGGAAAACTACTCCAAGTTCTATGCCGGCGGTCACTTTTTCACAAGGCATTCCGCCTTTGCATCATCTCCCCCTTGCATTCTAGAAGAATGCTGAGAATTCTCCGAAGAAGACAACCCCCATTTTCACAAAACCAACTATTGTTTCTTCCTCTACACTTACTAACAGTGATTTTTATGCTTTGATTGTGCAGATGAAGGATCACATGCAGTAGCAGGTCAAAACCAATGGCAGGATCCTTCGCGAAATTGATAAAATCAGCAGAGGATCACTACCCTTTGATGTCGAGGTCGCTGAATTTCGACACTCCGGTCATAACTTCCCAGCACTTTGCAGCTCCAGATGTCCAATACCAGGGTGCATCAATAGGAATGCGTTCTGGATCATCGGTAATGTCTCAGGCTCGAGGATCCTCTTTCCCGCCTTCAGGATCCTCATTTCAGCATCAGGGATTCTTCACTAGTTTAGGAGGATGCATGGGGACGCAGCCAATTCAGGGATCCTCCTCTCAGGTTCAAGGATCCTCTCAGGTTCAAGGATCCTGTCAGGTTCAGGGATCCTCCTCCCAGGTTCAAGGATTCTCGCAGGTTCAAGGATCCTCTCAGGTTCAAGGCTCCTCTCAGGTTCAAGGCTCTTCTCAGGTTCAAGGATCCTCTCAGGTTCAAGGATTCTCTCAGGTTCAAGGATCCTCTCAAGTTCAGGGATCCTCCTCTCAGGTTCAAGGTTCCTCCTTCCAGGTTCAAGGATCTTCATCTCAGGTTTCCGGATCCATGGATTATCCTCCAAGACCTACATTCACAGCACTTCAAGGATCCAACATCTTCCAGGATCAAGGATACTTAAGGAGTGTGCAACCCAGAAGTTCAGATGTTTATCTAGGAGACTTCATACCAATGCAGACCATTGCTTCCTCTGGTCCCTCGGTTATGCCAGAATCCCGCCAACATGGATTCACATCTGGAATTCCAAACTTGAATCATTCAGGAGAGATACCAAAGAGGTTTCAGACACCAAATCTGGTTGCTTGTGCAAGGGCTTTGGATCCATACTTACCGGATCAACATTAAAATGGCTGCTAAGTCTTCCTCCTTACTCTATTACTTCATTTCCTAATCTAGTTAATTTGTTTAATAGCCAATTTTCATGTAGTAGAAAATTTGAACGATTAACTAGTGATCTATATAGGGTAACACAAGGTCAAAATGAATCACTTAGAGATTATATCACTAAGTTTAGTAAAGAATCCTTAGATATCCCTAATTTGGATATAGCTACGGCTGTAGAAGCCTTTAAAATGGGTTTACTTTGGGATTCAATGTTCTATGATGATCTTGTCATGACCCCTTGCAGGAACTTAGATGAGGAAAGGAACAAGGCCCTTAGGTTTATCCGTTTAGAGGATGACAAAAGGATCCACGAGAGATTGTCAGGATCCTCAAAGCAAGACAAATAAGGATCCTATCTTAAGGATAACTGATCCAAGCAATACTCCAAGCATGACAACCAGAGTGTGCATGCTGTGGAACAAGAGGAAGATGATCAGGATTATCCTCCTATTTCTGAATATTGTTTTTCTGCTGATAATAATGAACTAATCCTTTCTATGCAGAGTTTAGGTGACAAGATTATGTGGCCAAGGAAGAATGACAAACCGCCTACCACCAAAGACGAATCGAAATGGTGTGCTTACCATGGGGATTCTGGTCATCTCACAAATGAGTGCATAGCATTAAGGAAGGAGATAGGTTATCTTTTGAGCAAAGGATACTTGAAGGAATTGCTCGGAAGGAAAAAGTTAAGGATCAAGTATCCTGAGAAAGTTCCTGAAAAAGCTCCTCCTCCACCATCCGATGCTCAAATCATCCATTTCATCTCCGGAGGTTCTCAGCAGCTAAGAGACGTGCAAAGGAAACAAAGATGGAGAATGGGGGCAAACCTGTTCGGACCTCCATCCTTACCCAGCAGAAAGTGATATCATATGATGAGGATAACTGTGCGGACATTCAGGATCCTCATCACGACGGTGTAGTTATTACATTATTTATATCTAACCATTTTGTTCGCAGGATTCTCATTGATGGGAAAAGCTCAGTGAACATAATCCAGTTGGATGTCCTCAATAGAATGGACATCCTTGAATCCGATATTGTCCAAAGATCATCTGTCCTTGTGGGATTCAGTGGAGAGACAAAGATTACATTGGGGGACAGCAAACTTCCTATCTACATAGAGGGAGTGAATTATGTTAAAAAAAATTCTATGTTATTGATTGCTTATCATGCTGTAGTGTTATCTTTGGCAGGCCATGGATACACGATATGAAGGCAATCCCTCTCAACATATCATCAGTGTGTCAAGGTCCCAACTCTATGAGATATGGTGAAGATAGAAAGTGATCAGCAGGAGGCAAAGAACTGTTACACTTCTTCAATGAAGCCAGCCTCCAAGGAGCAAGACATCATGGAGGCAAGAGAGCAAGACGTCAAGGATATTATGTTGAACCCAGAGGATCCTGAATCCAAAATTTTTATGGGATCTAGGATCCTAGACAGTATTGAGCAGGATTTAGTATCCTTCTTGGAAAGAAGAAAATCTACCTTCGCTTGGAAACATGAAGATATGACAGGAGAAAGTTTGCACTTGAAAGGAATGCCATTATCCAAGAAGAGTCTACCACAGGTACCCAGGGAAGAAAATGCAGAAGCTGACGCTTTAACTAACCTTGGATCATTCCTAAAGATGCTAGAAGATGTGAAAAATACTCATCACCCATGTTTTAACTCCTGCAATTGAGGATCACGTAGCCATGGAGATAGTGGAGGATTCTGCAATTATACCTGGTGATCCTGCACAGTCGAATTCAGGATCCTGGATCCTTCCAATCCTAAGATATATACAACATGGAGAGATCCCTACAGGACAAAATCCTAAAGCTTTCAAAGTCAAGGAGATTGTGGAAACCACACTGGGGGCATAGCACTATTCTCAAGGATTCTTAGAACAACATACTATAGGCCTACCACGAAGAAGGATGTTGTGGATTATGCAAAGAAGTGTGATGCTTGTCAAAGACACAGTACTATTCTACACCAACCAACATAACATCTGCATCCTAAGAAGAAGCTTTTGCTCAAAGTCAGAAAAAAGGAAATGGCCAGTTATCAACAAAGAATGGCTGGAGCATACAACAAGAATGTCAGGATTAGAAGATTTCAAGTTGGTGATTTTGTGCTAAGAAAAGCATTCCAGAACACTACAAATCCTTCTGATGGCAAGCTAGCACCAAAGTGGGAAGACCCCTATCTAATTGAAGCTGAATCAAGAAAGGGGGCATATCACTTGTTAACAATGGATGATGATCTCCTACCAAGAGCTTGGAATGCTGTTCATCTCAAAAAATACTTTAAGTAAGAAGGATCAGGGATCCTCAGCGATACCGGTATTCTGATTAAGGATCCAGGATCCTCAAAGGATATATGATTCTACATTTGGTAACACATTACTTTCATTTTCATTTTCATTCATTTTATACTTATTACTTATCATAAGTTAAAGATGTTAATTAGTTAACATCTATTTTCACAAAGTTTAAGCTTTTGCAGAGTTGTTATCATTTTACAGAAGATCAAAGTGGTTGGCCCACTCTCCAAAGTTTTGGGCTTGTCCCCAGTTTGGGCCTGTCCCCAGTTTCGCCAGTAGCGCACGATGATCCTGGTGCAGTTCAAGGCAGTGCGACCAGTACTCGTTTTAGGGGCTGACGATTTCACTGTACTGGCTGTACCCAGGATCCTACGTATAATGGTAGACGTACCATACATCCGTTCCTAAGGTTTCTAACGTTTTCACGTTAGCTAAGGTTTCGGCATTTTCATGTCGCTCAAGTTTAGATAGTCGCCAGTGAGGGCCATACTCCAGTTTACATCCGTTTATATGGGCTTGACCCCAGTTTACATCCGTTTATATGGGCTTGACCCCAGTTTACATCCGTTTATTTGGGCTTGTCCCCAGTTTATTTGGGCTTGTCCCCAGTTTGTTGGGCTTGTCCCCAGTTACTAACTCTTATGTTATATTGGCTTAGTCCCAAGTTGTATCCTATTTCAGGTTTTTGAAGACAAACGACCAAGGATCCTTGATCCTTACCTTCCATTAAGGTTTGTCTTATGGTTATCCTGTTTATAATGATAAAGGTTAGGATCCTAACTTGGATTCTCAGGTATGATCCTTAACTATTTTGATTTTATTCATTATTCATTTAAATAGCCCTTATACCTTGACAACTGAACTTATGATTCTTAAAATATACTACTTTTCGGAACTTTTCAACTATAGGATATTTGATCCTGGATCATATCCTAAAATTCTTAAACTTAATTTGTTTAACTTTTCTTATTCAAACAAATGTATATCACAACAATTGAAAACTAAAGGATACATAAGGATAGCAACACGGGAGATAGCCAAAAAGTTAAAGTTATTTTATTCACAAAACATTAAACCTTTTAAGGTTGTCAAAATTGCCAACCCACGTTTCTACCAGCAAAACGTGGCCCGTCCACATGGGTTGGCAAAGGGTGTCCATTGTTTACGGGTCTTTGTAGTGCAGAAAATAAAAGATGGAAGGATAACGAGTGGCTTCATCCCCCAAACAGAGGATCCATCCACCACCCATTATCCTGCCTATTGTTCAAGGATCCCTGATCCTTCACCCTAGAAACTACTGTCTAAAGTTATACAAGTTCTGACGATAAGGATCCTTGATCCTAGAAGCTTTACTTTTCATAGTTTGCTTATTTAGCAATAATTTACAAGGATATTGAATCCTAACTTGGATTCTCTGGTATGTTATATTCTAACTTTTTCTAAGCTGTAAGTTATCTCTTATCCTTTTTGGTTAGGGATCATTGATCCACATTTGTTCGAACACTTCAAGTTTTCTGTTAAAAGTTTTACATTATCATCAGATTTTCAATAACTTTCCAGTTGTTTGGTGATGATATTTTTGAAAATAGAAAGCATACATGAAAAATAAAAAGGGAAGAAACAACTATAGATGTAGCTAAAAAAGTTTAATGTTATTACCTATTCATTATGTATCAAAATCATCTGGCCTGGATTTCACCAGTAAAATAGTGGACCATCCACCCAGGCCGGATAAGGCTATCTAATAGTTAAAGTGTCTATGCAGAAATTAAAGTGCAGGAAGGTTAATAGCAAACTGTGTAGAAGGATTCATTCTCCACGAACGGAAGGATCTTCTGATCTGTAAAGGCACTTGAGGAGTTATCTCTAACTCTATATTCTGCAATGATGATTATAGCAGGTCTTATCAGCAACAACGGCTAGTCCACTTCTGACGGAAATATGACAGCTGTGAATCCTTATCACAACTGGCATATTGGGGGCAATTGTTAGGGCATGAATTTTATGCTAAGGATCATCTATCCTGAGTCTGGGCATGGATCACGGGTCCTTAATGGATGATGCGGATAGTCTGAGGATCCAGAGTCTGAGGATCCAGAGTCTGAGGATCACGCGTCTGAGGATCACGAGTCTGAGGATCAGGATCCTTTATGTTTTGCACGTTTTTAATGTGTAAATGCAGGTAATGGACGTAGTGGACCACTTCTTTGCTGGAATCTCGTGGAATATGCTTTTAGGCACGTGCATATTGAAGAAATAACCGTTAGTGGTGGTCATGGGTGACTTCCACCTTTTTCGGGAAGTTAGTTAGTTGTTTTTTCTTATCTTTTTAAGGGGAAACAAGCTCAAAAAAGGCATAAGTCGTGCACACCACAGAAAATACACACAATACACGAATTCTCTGCAAACACTTAGCAAAAAACACACACTTTCACTAGAAATTCATTGTATCGAGCTTGTTTTCTTCCGAAGTTGTACAAGGATCACTATTGTTTCAGCAATATATTTGGTGATCGGTAGTTTCCATCACCCGAGGTTTTTTATGCCGGAGATCTTCTAAAGATCAAGGGCTTTTTCCTCGCATAAATCTCGGTGTTCATCGTTGATTTCATACACTTGTCGTTCATTCAACTAACCAAGCATCATTCCTCACAAAATCAGATTTGGTTGCATTATCCTTGTGTGATTTTTGACCAAAACAATTATCACAAACAATTTCAGAAGGTATGTTAAATCGACTAATGATGTTTTTTTATAAAGGATATAACCTCCTTTTCTCTGACTTGTTCAAAGGCTTCAGCTTCTATCCACTTGGAAAGTAATCAGTCATAACAAGCATAAACACTTTTCCTCTTGGTGCTTTTGGAAGTTTGCCAACTATATCCATTCCCCATTTCATGAATGGCCAAGAAGAGGATACAGGATGCAGGAGCTCCGCTGGTTGATGAAGGATATTGCTATGTCTTTGACAAGCATCACATTTCTTTGCATAATCCACAGCATCCTTCTTCATAGTAGGCCAATAGTATCCTGTCCTAAGGATCCTTGAGAACAGTGCTTTGCCCCCAGTTTGGTTTCCACAATCTCCTTCATGAAAATCCTTAAGAACTTCTTGGATTTCTGGATCCTCGATGCACCTTAGATATGGACCTGCAAGAGATCGTTTATATAACATGTTATTTAGTATTGTAAACTGAGATACCTTGACTTTGAAGAGACTATATATCTTAGGATTGGAAGGATCCAGGATCCTGAATGTGATTGTGCACCATCACTAGGTATGATTGCAGAATCCTCCACTATTTCCATAGCTGTATGATCCTCAATAGCAGGAGCCAAGATGTGGATGATGGGAATTTTAATATCCTCTGGAATTTTCAATGATGATCCAAGGTTGGCTAAAGCATCAGCTTCTGCATTTTCTTCCCTGGGTACCTGTGTCAAACTAAAAGAAGCAAAAGAGTCTGCCAATTTCTTGACTATCTCTAGATATTTGATTAGTCTTTCACCTTTAACAATATAAGAACCATTAAAGTGGTTAGTAATTAACAATGAATCTACATGTACCTCAAGATACCTGATCCTCGTATGCTTCGCAATTTGTAAACAAGCTATTAAGGCTTCATATTCAGCCTCATTGTTAGTAGTTTGAAACTCACAAGCAATTGAGTGGGGTATTATGTCCCCCTCTGGCGATTTTAGTAGTATGCCTAGTTCAGTTCCTTTGACATTAGAGGCTCCATCTGTGAAGGGTATCCAAGGATCCATAGTCTCTTCAAGTTATTGAACTTCCAATTCAGCTTCCCTTTGTAGATCACTACTGAAATCAGCCACAAAGTCAGCCAAGGCCTGAGATTTAATGGCAGTTCTTGGTTCATATCTGATATTATAAGCACTAAGCTTGACTGTCCATTTTGCCATCCTTCCAAACATTTCAGGTTTCCAGAGAACATTCTTGATTGGAAAGCTAGTTTTAATAATAATAGCATGAGTTTCAAAATAATGACGTAGTTTAGTAGATGCCATAATTAAAGCAAGGATAAGTTTTTCTAAATGAGAATACCTGGATTCAGCATCAAGCAAACTTTTACTTACATAATATACAGGATGTTGTGTACCTTCATGATCCTTAACAAGGACTGCACTTACTGCCTTAGAGGAGACTGCCAAATATAAGGATAATATATCCCCTTTTTTCTGGTTTCATTAATGCCGGAGCTGAGGATAGGTAATCCTTAAGGTCCTTGAGAGCATCCTCATGCTTTTCAGTCCACTCAAATTTCTTGTTCTTTTTCATAATATCAAAGAATTCCTTGCTTTTCTCTGATGAATTTGAGATGAACCTATTCAAGGCTGCGATCCTTCCTGTCAATCTTTGCACATCCTTGGCATTGGCAGGAGATTTGATGTTCATAATTGCCTTGATTTGCTCTGGACTTGCCTCTATCCCTCTTTTCGTCACCATGTAGCCTAAAAACTTGCCAACTTTTACACCAAAGTGGCACTTGGAAGGATTCAATTTCATATTGTATCTATCAAGGATACCAAATGCTCCCTCCAAATCCCTAAGATGATCCTCGGCTTTCTTTGACTTAACCACCATGTCATCAATATAGACTTCCATTATGTGTCCAATTTGTTCTTTAAACATCATATTAACTAGCCTTTGGTATGTAGCACCTGCATTTCTTAGTCCAATGGGCATAGCAATATAACAATAGATACCAGTAGGGGTCATAAAGGTTGTATCCTCTTGATCAGATGGTTCCATCTGAATTTGTTGGAATCCAGATGAAGCATCCTTGAAAGTCAGCAACTCATGACCGGTGGTAGCATCTACCATGGAGTCAATGTGGGGTAATGGGAAAGGACATCCTTGGGACATGCCTTGTTTAAATCAGTGAAATCAACACATACCCTCCAGTTTCCATTTTTCTTTTAAACAACAACCACATTGGCTAACCATCTTGGATACTAAACCTCTCTAACCATACCTGCTTTGAGCAGTTTATCTACCTCCTCCTGGATGATGGCAGTCCTTTCAGGTGCAAAATTTCTCCTCGTTTGATGTATGGGTTTGAATGACCTGTCAATGCCAAGTTTATGAGTAATAATATCTTTAGAAATACCTGTCATGTCCTCATGCTTCCAGGTAAAGGTAGCTTTTCTTCTCTTTAGGAAGGATACTAGATCCTGTTCAATGTCATTGAGGATCCCGGATCCTATGAAAACTTTGGATTCAGGATCCTGAGGATCCATCAGTATATCTTTCACATCTTGTTTTCTTGCCTCCAGGACATCTCTTGGAGGATACTTTAATTGCTATTGCTCCCTGGGTCTTGAGGTTGGCTTCATTGATGAAGTGTAACAATTTTTGGCCTCTTGGTGGTCACTTTCTATCTTCACCACACCCCATGGAGTAGGGAGTTTCACACACTGATGATATGTAGAGGGAACTGCTTTCATGTCATGTATCCATGGCCTGCCAAGAATAACATTGCAACAAGATAAGAATCTATGACACAAAATTTCTGAAAAGAATTAACTCCCTCTATGTAAATGGGAAGTTTAATGTCCCCCAATGTGTTCTTGGTTTCTCCACTGAATCCTACAAGAACCGATGATCTTGGGATGATTTCTGATATATTCATTTTCTTGAGGACATCAAGTTGAATGATGTTCACTGAGCTTCCTCCATCTACGAGAATCCTGCGAACAAAATGGTTAGATATAAACAAAGTAACAACAAGACCATCACGATGAGGATCCTGAATGTCCACACGATCGTCCTCATCAAAGGATATGACTTTATCATGGGTAAGGATCGAGGTTCGAATGGGTCTATTCCCATTGTCCATCTTTGTTTCTTTAGCATGTCTCTTGGCTGCTGAAAAGGAAGTACCACATATGTCTGATCCACCAGGAATGAAGTTGATAATTTGTGCATCAGCTGAGGAGCAGGAGCTCTTTCTGGAATCTTTTCAGGATCCTGGATCCTAGACTTCTTTCTTCCAAATAGCTCCTTCAAATGCCCTTTTCCTCAATAAGTAACCAATCTCTTTCCTAAGTGCTATGCATTCATCAGTGAGATGACCGAAATCTTCATGATATGCACACCATTTGGATTTATCTTTTGTAGCAGCTGGCTTATCACTCTTTCTGGGCCATCTTGCTTTTTCACCTAGGTTCTGCATTGCAAGGATTAGTTCATTATTATCAAGAGCAAAGCAATATTCAGAAATGGGTGGATAATCTTCATCATCCTCTTCTTGCTCCACTACAGGCACATTTTGATTATCAGACTTGTTGTATGATTTGGACTTATTATTCCTAAAATAGGATCCTTGCTTTTCCTGCTTTGAGGATCCTGACAATCTCTCCTGGATCCTTTTATCATCCTCTAAGCGGATGAACCTAAGGGTCCTGGTTCTTACTTCATCAAGATTCCTGCAAGGGGTCATGACAAGATGATCATAGAATTGTGAATCCTTAAGTAAACCCATTTTGAAAGCTTCTACAACTGTTGCAATATCTAAGTTAGGAATCTCTAAGGATTCTCTACTAAATTTGGTTATATAATCCCTAAGTGATTCATTTTGACCTTGTGTTACCCTATACAGATCACTAGTTAATCATTCAAATCTCCCACTACATGAGAATTGGCGATTAAACAAATTAACTGGATTAGCAAATGAAGTAATATGTGATAATTGTGATCTGTAATCGATGAACAATGTAAAACAATCTTAATTATTAATAAAACAATGTGTTTAGCTGTAATTATATGTGTGTTTTGGTTAGGTGATTTTACGATTTGATTCGATTCCGATTTCAAGCTTTAAATCGCTTTCTGGAAGGTTATACGCAAACTGATGCGTAAACGTAATCAGTTTAATGTGACAAACACTATGGACTAGTGACATAGGCTTAACATACCTTAAATAACCTCCACATAACTTAGAAATAAGTTTTGGATGGTTTGGTGTGTTGAAAACAAGTCTATTCGATCGCAAGGACTATTTGTGTCAAACTGCGAAACTATGCCAATTCGTATGGTATTGAACAGTTCAGAACTTGATCATAAGCTAAACATACCATAAATAACCTAAAAATAGCTTATAAATAAGCTTTGAGGGGTTCGGTGTGCGAAAACATGCTTATTTGATCTTACAGGGACTAAAAGTGTCAAAAACGACGTAAGTTAGCATTTACGCGCATATCTTATGTTCTGAGCACATCTGGACATCCAAAATTTTTGTGGACACTAAAATATTTTTATTTTGGTGATCGGCATGCAAAAAATTCAATTCGTCGCTTAATTTGGATCGTTTTCGCGTCCGTTTGAGTTTCGTCGTAATTTGACGAATAACGTGATCATACGACTAAACGAGCCGACATCCGAGAGTTTTCCGAGCATATTTTGAGTCCTCTAAACTTTAATGACCTTGTAGAGCCTTGAAAATGGCTTAACGGGTGTTAAAACTGCCAAAAATGGGCTCAAACAAGTGCAGGGACCAAAGCTGTCAACATTGAAACTGTTTGCTGATCTGCAGGTTTTAGGCCGGCCGCGTAAGACCTGTCTCTCCTCTTAGGCGGGCTGCCTAAAAGTGCCCAGCACCAGAAACTTGTTTTTAGCAAACTGTTCGAAGTCCAGGGGCTGTTTATGCAAATATTATTGTGTGTTAACCAAGTTAACACCTCTCCAAGGCTTTGAACCTGCTCCTAACACTTGTATGGCTAGGATTTTTGCTTGGAGACCACACAAAAAAGTGTCATGATCTTGTAAGTTTGCAACAAGTATAAATAGACTAGCATTTCATTTGTTACAACTCACACTTGATCTAAATTCTCTAAGTTGAGATTTTATAACTTCATACCTGAGAATTATAAGATCAAGTTCTAGCAAGGACCCTTTGTAAGCTTCCTTCATTCTTTTATTGCTTTCCTAGCTTGAAATTCAAACAGTGTTTGACTTTCAGCTTTGACCAGTCAATGGTCAACACGAAGTTCGTTTGAACTTCGCAACGTGATCGTAATCACGATGGTTATAGTCCTTAGTGACTATACCTACTGATTACAACGTTGACTAGGCGTAGTGACGAGTCGTAGTTTCGGTCAAAATGCGCATTTAAGCGTATTTTGCAACCAAACTTAGATAAGCATGTTTTAACATGCTTAGCTCGTCACTTTTAGTTTAGTGCTTGTTTAGAGTCGTAAGTCAAGCGGTCTAAACCACCACTTAGACTTTCAAACTCGACCCGTTTGGTCGATCATTAGGATCCGACCAAGCATGTTTAGTGACCATAGTTACATAGGGAATAACCTTCCGAGTTTATACCTTATGGTCACGTAGTTTAAGTAGTTGTATGATAGGTAGTTTATATGCCTTAGGTAAATGACCAAAATGTCCTTTTCATGCATAATTGGATTTAAGCATATGTAACCTAAACATTTGTCACTTAACTGATTATGCAATATAATTAAGCATGTTTAGGCATATAATACTTGTCATAGGACTAGTTAGACGTCTCGAACGCGCTTTTGCGCGCACGACATGTTAAAGTAGCATAAGCTTCCTAAACGGGTCGTAACGGGTCGAAAGCACTTAGGTTAGGCTTCGATTTAGAATATAGGCTTTGTTAAACCATATCACATGAGTTCCAACACTCATTTGGTTTACAAGACCTCATTCTGTCCAATCTTCCGATTTAGGTGTCGATTTATTTACTAGTGATCCGATTACTAGGTACTACTTGAATTTCCTTGGTTTGCCTGAGCTTCGCTAAGTTCTTTAGATCAAGGATACCCTTCTATTCAATGTGAGTATATAGTTCCCCTATTTTACTGTTTTCAATTGTTTTGGGGTGATTCATATGTATTAAAACGATTTCGATACTTAAACGATGGTCTCAAAAACGATTAAGATGGTTCATATTAAACTAATAACTATTTCGATAATGTGAACAAACTTGTTGGACGTAGTTACATAATGAATGACATTCATTAGCATTGATCAAGCCAACCAGTATTAGGTTATGGTACCATAGGATCTGACAAATCCCGTTATCAGACTACACCCATGGTTATGTGTGGAGGTTATGTAGGTAACGACCGAATCTGATGATTGTTAACTTACCCTTTGGTGGTTTGTTAATACGAGAAGCGAGATAGTTGAGTCACGAAGGTTTGAATGTTATTAGCGAGACGACCAAAAGTAGTTTCACAATTAAAACGAATACGATTTTGGGACGAGTTAAACGATTTGATACGACTTAAACGAATTGGATAAACGATTGATTTTGGGTAGTGATTAGATAATGGGACGAGTGAAGCATGATAAAAGCATGGTAGATACGCCGCTGGTACATCTTATATATAAGTGCTTTTATCATGTTACATTTCGTGTCATTATTTAGTTCACTTGGGAAACGATTTTGAAACGATGTCACACAACGAGATTTTCAAGATGATATAAACCATACGAGTTTTATTAACGAGTTTTTATGAGATGTTTTACGAATTGGTTTACTAAAACAAATGTTTTTGGGTTAAGAATCATGGCTACGAGATTTTATAAACTATAACCATCTTGATTTGAGTTGGTTAATTATGTTGCAATACACTTTTCAAAACGAGGTTTGTACTTTTGACCCTTGTAGTCTAATGAGGTACTGCAACATATAAACGAGCCACGAATCCGACACCCTCACAAAAACCTATGTGCTCGCCAGCATTTCTTTGCTGACTTTGCTTTTACATATGTTTCAGGTGGTGTTGCATGATGTTGGTTGCTAGGATGCCTGTTCACTTAGGATCTGGACGAGGCCTTAGTGACATAAAAATAATGATAATAGGCGATGTTTAATTTATTTATTTGGTTTAAAACAATGTAAATTAGTTAATGAATCAATAAAATGAAACTTTTAATTACCATGGTTGTGAAACGATGATTCTGTTACAACACTCCCCGACGTTTCCGCCGCGGTTTCGTTGTTTTAACGCGGTCGGGGTGTGACAGAAGAGTTGGTATCAGAGCCAATGGTTAAAGGGAATTAGGTTATTAGTAATGCTTTGACCTAGACTATAACTTTCTAGGACCCTAACGCAAGTGTTCTTGCGTTTAGATTTTTAAAACAATACCGTCACCTATCCTTAGGTGATAACCACAACGAGAACACAATAACAAATCCGCTTCGAAAATTAATCATCTGTTTTAGGATGATTGATTACTAGGTTTTGAACCCTCTGTTATAAGGTTTTGAACCCTCTTAGTTTTCGAAATCTCTTCAAAGTTTGGGTCTAAATAATGTGAACATGTGCAAACTGGGAGAGTGAATGCTTGTACCCTGAGTTTTCTGTCTAAGGCTAGAGTGTTCGTACAAATCCGCAGTATCGGACCAGTCACTCTTACCTGGGAACTCTTGGGGTGAGTGTTCACTTATAGGCGAGCATGTCTTCAGTGATACATTATATTGACCCATTTACTTTGATTGGTCACTGCGTGTCGTTTGTTTGTTCGAGGTAATGAATGAATGATCGCATTCTGTCACACCCCCAAAATCCACCTGCGGAGTATCACCGCTTGGAGGCGTGACTGACCAGGATCCAGCCACCAATCATATTGAACAAGCATATAAGTGATTATAAAAATCCAACCAATACAATTGGTGTCCAAACAAAAACATAGTTTAAGTTGCAAGCGGAAGCATAACGTTTGAAAATCCAAAACATAAGTTTAATTGTTTCAAATTTTAACATGGCACCCAGCTGTCCATGTCCCACAATGACTCTCTTCCATGCAAGCTCCAGCTAAGTACCTATTGACCTGCAAAGCATGTAGTAACGAGTCAACAATAATGTTGAGCGAGTTCACAGTTGGGTGTTTGTTTTAGGTTGTTTCGAAAACAGTTTCCTTTATCTGGCATCCTGCCATGGGGGTTACCCCATAGTTGAAAACGTGATTCGTTTAACCCAATTACTCTGGCAATCCAGCCGTGGGGGCTACCCCATGTTCGTTTATCTGGCTCTACGGCCGTGGGGGCTACCCCATGTATGTTACTAGACTCGTTACCATATCGACTGCTGACTGTAGTCATGTTTATGTGCCCTGAACTGTCAAGGTCTATCATCATTGACGTGCCCAGATCCATTAGTTCACGCCCGTCCTCTGCGGCACGGTGTGAGGTTTGTCAAACCTAAATAGCGCTATCTAACTAATGACCCGCTCGCCATTGGGCCGGCGATTAAGTCGATATAAAAAGGAGAGACTTCGTGATAGAGTTTTGGTCTAGTGGAAGTTATCTGTCCAAGAGGACGAGGAATTATATTCCTGAACCAGCACTGTCCTACCCAATAAAGGACGAGGAATCCATGTTCCTTAACCCCATTCCCAACCCCTGGGAATCCCATGCTTTGTAGAGGGTGTGAACTCACCTTGGTTTGCTCGGCAGATACACAGAAAAGTCAAGTCTAGATGCTAGTGGTCAACCACGTCCTAACATGGTTATCATACATGTCAGGTTCAAACCAAGAAATGCACGTGTGTTTTCTACACGTACTAGCACGTTGCATACAAGTATTATTCATGGCAGTCCAATCAACAGTGCACAACATAGACGTTCAACGGTAACATATAAAGTCCACGTATCCGGCCCAAACACTTAGGCCTGTACTCATGCAAGTCCAATCAGATTATATAATCAGGTGGTCTCGAGTCGAGACTAGAGATCCCGAGTCGAGACGGTGCTGTCTCTGTTTAGCCTTCATCACTCGAGACCTGGTGGTCTCGAGTCAGGTCTCGAGTCGCAACAAAACCCGTAACCTGGTCTCGAGTCATGGTGTTTATGCGCTGGTAATGTGTGGTCTCGAGTCGAGACTAGGGGTTCTCGACTCGCAACCTGTGTCGCAACCGTGGTCTCGAGCTGTCACATACATGGTCTCGAGTCGCAACCGGAGGTCTCGACTCGCAACCTGCTGTTTCTAGAACATCTGCCTAGAATTGTACTAACCAATAGGATTACCATTTCATGATCTTGTGTACTATCCAACCAAAATTCACAAACATGTTTTCTTGTCTAATACATACTTAAAACAGATCAAAACACAACATTTCAAATATTTTTAATAATCTTCATGTTGTTCTTCACATATTCAAGTTATTCATCATGATCATCCATCCGAATCCGACTCGAAACATGCTATACTAGATCTATCTTTGACATTTTCGAAGCACTTTCAACAGCCATTAACCATTACTATCTCATAAATCATGTTTGCATCAACTAGTCATGTACTAAACCCCAAAAGCAACCTTAACTCATCATATTATTCTCATATCACTATGAAGGAGCATTTTATTCACTTAACTCAAGCAAAACACACTACTCATATCATCAAGAAAACACCTTCATCATGGATAACAACAATCTTAATATCAACTATTCAAGAAAAATATATTCAATATGCATAAGACTTAACAAGCAACACATATTATCATATAACTTCATCATACATCATCAACCGAGGTAAAACACATAACATGAATCACTAACCGGTAGGATTCCAAGGTATGAGGGTATGAAGGGTCGATGAATAAGCTTTCCAATGAGATCCTAAGCTTGAACCGAGAGCTCTTGTTGTCACCGGTTTGGTCCGAGAGAAAAGAGAAGAGAGGTGAAGCTTGATCTCTAGGGTTTAAGGTTTTCTAGAGGGAGAGTGTAGAGGAGAGTGTGTGAGAGTGAGTGTGGGTTTGGGGTTTTTATACTTGGTTTCGGTTTCGAGAGGTGCATGGCCCAACCGGCCTAACTGTTACTGTTTACTCGAGACCGAGTGGTCTCGAGTCGGGTCATTGTGTCTCGGGTCACATAAATACACGCATACATATAAGCACAGTACATAATCACATAATATTCACTTATATCATTAATTAAACAAACATGTCAACTAGTTACATATCGTTCAAATGTGTTGCATCGAGATACAAGAAAGGGTTCTAAATTACGAGTTGTCACATTATCCCCAAGTTGAAAGAAATTTCGTCCCGAAATTTGGTAAGTACTCACTGAGGAAGCTAGTTAAGTTGCATGGTTTTCCTGGGGTGTCACATCCTCCCCCCGTTGATCTGGAATTTCATCCCGAAATTCCGTAGCTTCAGCCTCAGTAGTGGTTGTACTGTTTACGAATAGTTGGGGATACTTTTGTTTCATCTGATCTTCGCGTTCCCATGTGAACTCTGGGCCGCGACGTGAGTTCCAACGAACTCGAACGAGAGGTATTCTAGTGTTCTTGAGGACCTTAACATCCCGGTCCGTGATTTCAACTGGTTCCTCGACGAATCGTAACTGCTCATCGATGGTGGGCTCCTTCAAAGGAACTACGAGGGTCTCATCTGACAGGCACTTCTTCAGATTCGACACATGGAAAACGTTGTGCACTGCACTGAGTTCTGCTGGTAGGTTCAGTTTGTAGGCCACCTTGCCTATTTTCTCGATGATTTCAAAAGGTCCGACGTATCGTGGGTTAAGTTTGCCTCGTTTACCAAAACGAACCACACCCTTCCAGGGTGAAACTTTGAGTAGTACCCGCTCCCCAACCTGGAGCTCTAGTGGTTTCCTGCCCTTATCGGCGTAGACTTTCTGACGGTCACGAGCTGCCGCCATGCGTTGTCGTATTTGAGCAATTCGTTCGGTTGTGTCTACCACATGTTTTGGACCAGTGATCTGACTATCCCCCACCTCTGCCCAACAAAGAGGTGACCGTCATTTACGCCCGTACAATGCCTCAAACGGAGCAGCTTTAATGCTGGTGTGGTAGCTGTTATTGTACGAGAATTCCACAAGTGGCAGATGCTTTTCCCAGCTGTTGCCAAAGTCGATTACACATGCACGAAGCATGTCTTCTAAGGTTTGAATAGTGCGCTCAGACTGCCCGTCCGTCTGAGGGTGATACGATGTGCTCATGTCTAATCGTGAGCCAAAGGATTTGTGCATTGCTTGCCACAGTTCCGAAGTAAATCGTGCATCACGATCCGAGATAATGGAGGTGGGCACCCCGTGCCTCGAGACAACTTCCTTAAGGTATACGTCTGCTAGAGTGGAGAACTTATCCGTTTCCTTGATAGCTAAGAAGTGTGCAGACTTTGTGAGTCGATCCACGATCACCCAGATAGTGTCATTTCCGCGCTGAGATCTAGGCAGGCCAGTAACGAAATCCATGGAAATTTGCTCCCATTTCCATTGTGGTATCTCTGGTTGTTGGAGTAGGCCTGAGGGTTTCTGGTATTCCGTCTTGACTCTCGCACAAGTCAAACACTTGCTGACGTAAGTTGCTATGTGGGCCTTCATGCTAGGCCACCAATACGTAGTTTTGATATCGTGGTACATCTTATCCGAGCCAGGATGTATCGAGTAACGAGACTTGTGTGCTTCATCCATCACAAGCTCTCGTAAGTTGCCATAGAGTGGGACCCAAATGCGTCCTGTTATGTAGTGGGCACCGTCTTCCTTTTGTTCTAATCGTTGCCTTGAGCCGCGTAGGGCTTCAGCCCTGACGTTTTCTGGTTTCAATGCTTCTATCTGAGCAGCTCGTATCTGGGAAGGAAGGCTAGATTGGATAGTGAGTTGCAATGCTCGCACGTGCTTAGGTGTAGTGTCCTTTCGACTAAGGGCATCGGCCACAACATTGGCTTTGCCAGGATGGTACTTGATTGCACATTCGTAATCGTTTAACAACTTGACCCATCGTCGTTGACGCATGTTCAGTTCCTTCTGTTTGAAGATGTGCTCGAGACTCCTGTGGTCGGTGTAAATGGCACACTTGGTACCGTATAAGTAATGTCGCCATATCTTAAGTGCAAAAACAACAGCTCCCAGCTCTAAATCATGCGTAGTGTAGTTTCTTTCATGAACTTTGAGTTGGCGTGAGGCGTAGGCTATAACCTTATCCCGTTGCATCAATACACAACCAAGACCTTGAATTGATGCGTCGCAGTAGACCACGAAGTCGTCTGTGCCCTCTGGCAAGGAAAGGATAGGTGCGCTGCAAAGTCTATCCTTTAGATGCTGAAATGCTAATTCCTGTGCATTTCCCCATCTATAAACAACGCCTTTTTGCGTTAGTGAGGTGAGAGGCTGTGCAATCTTAGAAAAATCCTTTATGAATCTCCTGTAGTAACCTGCCAAACCCAAGAATTGGCGAATTTCTGTTGGTGTGCGAGGTACAGGCCAGTTCTTAATCGAGTCTACCTTGGACGGATCCACATGAATCCCATCCTTGTTCACTATGTGGCCTAGGAAATGGACTTCACGAAGCCAGAAGTCGCATTTCGAGAACTTTTCGTAAAGCTGTTCCGTTCGAAGGAGTTCCAGAATAAGTCATAGATGCTGCTCGTGTTCCTCCTGACTCTTAGAATAGATCAGGATGTCGTCGATGAAGACTATAACGAACTTGTCCAGGTAAGGTTTGCACACTCGATTCATCAAGTCCATGAAAATCGCAGGTGCGTTTGTCAGCCCAAAAGGCATGACCAAAAACTCATAGTGTCCATAACGAGTTCTGAAGGCCGTTTTGGAGACGTCCTCTTCTCGGACTCTCAGCTGGTGATATCCCGATCTCAAATCAATCTTTGAATAGTAGCTCGACCCTTGCAGCTGGTCGAACAAGTCGTCAATGCGTGGTAGAGGATAACAATTCTTCACCGTCACCTTGTTGAGTTCACGATAGTCGATACACATTCTAAAGGTACCGTCTTTCTTCTTCACAAATAACACTGGAGCTCCCCAAGGCGATGAGCTAGGACGAATAAAACCCTTATCCAAGAGTTCTTATAGTTGCGTGGAGAGTTCTTCCAACTCTGATGGAGCTAAACGATAAGGTGCACGAGCTATAGGCGCAGCTCCGGGAGCTAGTTCAATCTGAAACTCGACTTGGCGATGAGGCGGAAGACCAGGTAGTTCCTCAGGAAATACCTCAGGATAGTCGCATACAATTGGAAAATCTTCTATCTTCTTCTCTTCCATCGAGGTGTCTGTAACGAGCGCCAAAATAGCGGTGTGGCCCTTCCTCAAACACTTCTGGGCCTTAAGGAAAGAGATGATGTTCTCAACAGCACCCCTCTTGTCGCCACGAATCATGAGAGGTTCATCACCGGAACCAGGAATGCGTACAACCTTCTCGTTGCAAAGAATCTCTGCTCGGTGTTGGGATAACCAATCCATTCCAATGACAACGTCGAAACTACCCAAGACGATAGGAATAAGGTCGATAGAGAAGGTCTGGTTAGCAAGAATAAGTTTACAACCCTTGACTACGTGTGCGGCTTCTAAACTCTTACCATTTGCTAGCTCTACAGTGTGCTTGTTGTTCAAAGGTGTTGGAATACGCGTAAGCATTCGACTAACTTCTAGTGACACGTTGCTAGAATCGGCACCCGAATCAAATAAAACTGTAACATAAAAGTCGTCGAGAAGGAACTTACCCGTCACAACATTGGGGTCATTCCTTGCTTCACCTTGACCAAGCACGAACACCCGCCCCCTGACTCTATTGTTGTTGTTGTTGTTCCCATTGTTACCATTCCCCTAATTATTGTTGTTGTTGTTGTTGTTGTTCTGGTTCCTGTTCAGTTGGGGGCAATCTTTCTTGAAATGGCCTTCAGCTCCACACTGAAAGCACCCTTTGTTGTTACCTTGCTGCTGCTGCTGCTATCGCTGGTTCTGAGGGGCTTGTTGTTGACGATTCTGGTTTGCGGGGTACAGGCTTCTGCAGTCCTTGGCGGCGTGACCTGGCTTGTTGCACCGATGACAGTTACCCCTGGTGCATGGCCCGCTGTGGTGTAGGTTGCAGCGATTACATTTGGGGTGATTCCCCTTGTACCCACCATGACTTTGACCATCAGATGATTGCTGACTGGGGCTCTTGTAGTCATCAGTCTTTCTCTGCTGAGACTGAGATTGCACAGAAGTTGAACCTTTGCTTGAAGCTCCATCCCATTTCCTCTTGTTGTCACTAGGAGCATCCGAAGTAGCTGTAGCACTTATACGCTTTGGTAACCTGTTCTGCTCCACCGCCTAATCAGTGAGACGGTGAGCCAACTGAACAACCTGCTGGATGGTGGTGAGGTTTGCTGAAGTCACATGACTTTGGATTTCTGGCACTAAGTCCTTGAGAAAGAGTTCAATACGCTTAATTGGAGGGTCCACCATAGTAGGACACAATAATGCAAGCTCATTCGATCTCTTAGTATACGCCTCAATTTCTGACCCCGTCATCTTGAGGTTGTAGAACTCGACTTCCAGCTTATGAATGTCGTCATGACTGCAGTATTCCTCCTTGATCATCTCTTTAAAATTGTTCCATGGGGTGGCGTTAGCAGCAACCAACCCCAGCATTTGGACCTGAGCATTCCACCATGTGAGAGCTAAACCCTCGAGAGTACCGGTAGCATACTTCACCCTGCGCGCCTCAGGGCATTCACACATTTCGAAAACTGACTCGAGCTTCTCAAACCAGTGGAGGAGACCTACAGCTCCTTCAGTGCCGCTAAAAGTAGTTGGTCGGCAGTCCATAAAAGTTTTAAAGGTGCACACAGGTGGCTGAGCATGTTGACCTGTTGTGGGTGAAAGAAACTACAGAGTTTAACACAAAGGTTGGTTCACGAGAGTAGGTTCTAAAGATGCTAGAATGAGTTTGGACTGCAGGATATACCTCATGCGTGTGCAGCTACAAGTGCCGCAGCAACTCGTTCGTTAATCAGAGCCGTCAACTGGGCTTGAGTCATGTTAACGCGTCCACTCATGATCTTCATAAAGGGAAACATGATTGAGAGAGGTTCGTGAAAGTGCGGTAACAGAATAGAGTAGGCACACACGTGTCCAAGTAACAGTAGTTATACTAACCAAGCATAGCATGAGCAATGCTTTATGTAACTAACAAGTAGGCCATATATACATAGATCATATTGTCACACCCTGGCTTTGCGGAAGCGTGGTTATTTTGGTGTGACTTCTTAATACCATAGCTTAACCATAACAAGCTATATGAAATAAAACAATGCAAGATCATCCATTTAATTAAGTTTTAAAAACCAAATACAACAACATTGTTTTAACAAACACAAACATCAACATGACATAAACACAGTTTAAGGACTGTGACTTGTCCAGGAAAGAGTCACATTCCCCAAACCCGGATGACCTCGTAACTAGTGCAGCGGAAAACGTGTCATACCGCGCCAGATCCTTTAATTCCCTGAAATACATGTAAGTTGAAAAATCAACAATAATGTTGAGCGAGTTCATGTGTTTAGTATGTGCGCGCGAATAAACCTTTATAATCATTGCAAGTATGAATGTTTTGTAAACTCTGGTATGAAAGCAAATAAGGAAACATATCAGTTAATGTGTAACCACATGGTCCAACCTGCGGGCGCATGGGAGGGGATAGGACAAGGTCACCACATGGTCCAACCTGCGGGCGCATGGGTGGTGTTACGACAAGGTCACCACATGGTCCAACCTGCGGGCGCATGGGTGGTGTTAAGACAAGGTCACCACATGGTCCAACCTGCGGGCGCATGGGTGGTGTTAAGACAAGGTCACCACATGGTCCAACCTTCGGGCGCATGGGTGGGGTTTGTTATGCTCAAATAGGCCTATCACTCGTATCCCTCGATCGTACTACGAGGACTAATGTTCTTAAGGTTTTACCTACCCAATCACATAACCTAACAGTTCCTTCCTTAGCTGACCATACCATGTAAGAAACATTCGTAATCATAGTAACATGTATTTCACCCCCGCAGTTAAAGACTGAAAACAGTTAAGAGAAAAGGGGGACATGAACTCACAGTGGTGCGTCTCTACCAAGTATACCTCCAAATCAAGCAGCTGTGTGACGACCTACACGTATTAATTCTATTAGACGGACGGCAGTGCCTTAGCTTTAAGGTTTAAGTTTTGGGAAATAGTTAGGCAACTATTTCGTGTTTACATTCTGTATATACTTGGTAGTTATTTTCCTTCCCAAGGATGGGGGATTTAATACATGTGTGTTCGTAACCTTCGAATTACACTATTAATTCTCACTTAATATATTTTATTTCTAATTCCAAAATATAAATATTCTTCCCAAAAATATTATATTTTAATACATGTAATTTTCCCAAAATAATACTTAGTAATATTATTTTTACTCTAAAAATAATATTTACGTAGTTCGCAAAATAATCATAAACATTTACACAAGTGATGTTGTGAAAAATATTTTTTTTTACTAAATACATATATTTATCACGTTTCATTTTGTGAAATCCCACCTCCGATGTTTTGTAAATAAAGTCGTGGCGAAATCTATAATTTGAAAACAAGTCAGAATGTATTTCTAACACTTGTGGTAGAAATATTTCTAAGTGTTAGGTTTTTGGGAAAATTTCGCCAGAGTTTCCTCTGTAACTGGAGGTGGCCACGCCTTCAAGCGTATCATTTTCTTTTACGAATCAAACCAACAATTTTCTTATTCAACCAAAACAATGTTCAACGTATCAAACTAGTTAATAAACATGTAAATTGGCAAGAATCTCATGAACTTGTAGTTTTCTAATATTATGAAGTAAATCCCATTACTTTTAGTGGATCTTTATATAAAGCAATACGATTTCGTAAAAGTCCCATTTTCAAAGAAATTCCATCTTTACAACTTCTTGTCAACTTTTTCGAAAATAGTTATTTTGTCGAGACCTTGTGTTACACAAGTGTTTACACACTTGTGTGTTCTAAAAACCATTCGTGTTAGTATAAGATCCGCCTTTAAAAGCATGTTTTCTCTTGACGCTTGGTCCTTTGAAAATACCACTTGTAGATCCGTAGATCTACTAGTTTTAAACACTATTTCACAAGCAAAATCGCTTTTACACAAGTTCATGATTCGTGTGTGGTAGAGTTTCGTCCTTTAACCCTTGTTACTTCCAAAACAACCTTATGTCATGATCCATGATCATGACCAACCCGGGTTAAATGACGATCCGAGCTACCACAACATAGATCGGGTCTAAATACTCACACAAATCAAATACTACATGATTTACACAACATATGAGCTTTTAACCAACATTTTTAGTGTTTTAAGTAGACTTTTATGCTCCATCTTGTATGTTTGCGTCTTTTAACCGATACATATCATATTAACCACTTTAAAATGGTTCGAGAAGGTGATTTAAGCAACTTACTACTAGCTCGAGGCTAGGGAAGAATCTAAGCGAAAAATGCGTGGATTAAAGCAATGTAACGAGGTCCTTCGCCTTCCGATTGCACCAAGGTTCCTTATACGCGATCCTTATCACTTGTAGATACTTGGAATGGCTTGAAACAAGTTCGAAAATGATGTATGCTCAAGGGGGTGTTCGGCCGTGAGTTCTTGAGAGAGAGAGAGGAAGTGTGTTGTTGAGTTTGAGTTGTGAATGAACAAATGTGTTTAGTGAAGAACTTATAGACAAAGCTTAAGATAATTATCCAATAGACCATATGTCTTCTTGATATAAGACAAGTGAGATTTTTATAATCTTGCAAGGACAAGAGGTGCCCCCTCATGGGGACGGTTTCTAAAGGGGGGGGGGGGGGGGGTACTAGTTTGATTCCAACTAAACAGTTAGACATTAGTTTAGTTAAGTGTAGGTTAACCCGGTTAGTAGTGTGTAGCGTGTAATGACGGGTGTTAGGGCAATCAGGGACCCTAACTGGCTCAGAAAAAGATAAACAATGAAAATGACAATATTTTCATGTTCCGGGTATAGTCCGGTTGTTCGGTTGGATAGTAATCCGTTAAAGTGCTCAACAAAGCTTTAAAGTGTCGTTAATACCCTTTTTAGTGACACAACTCATTTCTGACACTTTGGAAAGTGTCTAGTAATATTTTTCTCATGTTTTGGCACTTTATTAGTTAGCTAAAAGCTGGATTATTATGTAAAGTGCTGAATTTTGTGTTTAGAGTACGTTTTAGGCACATCCAGTCATTGTAACTTATTCCTAGAGACGCAGTTCTACAACCCTTGTATCCCTACACTCACCACTAGTGTAGCAAAATATTTCTGGCTCATACAGGCCTTAGAGGCAGTGTCTGCCTGATGCTGGCTTATCAGCATGTTCAATAAGTTATCCGTTTATAGTGCTACTGTGCTTCTTGTGCATCATGTTTGTCACTAAGGTGCATGTAAATAATGTAGTGACGGTAAGTAAAGTATGATGCAGGTATATACATGTATCAGAAATCAAGTAGCAGTTCATCAGTAATTTCAAACAAGCACAGTAATTAAGCAGTAATTAATTATTAATTAAGTCGTACGGATACCTGGTTTAGTGAGGGTTGTCACATTCTCCCCCCGTTAGAAAAATTTCGTCCCGAAATTTTAAGTTCTGCTTGTAGATGCAGGGTTTTTAGGAAATAAGTGGGGGTATTTCTCTTTCATCCGGTCCTCACACTCCCAGGTGTATTCAGGACCGTGTCTGGCATTCCAACGAACTTTGACGAGCTTGACACTGCTCCGGCAGGTCTTGTTTACTTTCCAATCCGTAACCTCAACCGGTTCTTCAACGAAATGGAGCGTGTCGTCAACATGAATCTCGTCGTTGGGAATGGCAATGGTATCTTGAGTTGGACTTTTCTTCAGGTTGGATACATGAAATGTATCGTGAACTGAATGGAGTTCAGTAGGTAAGTCCAGCTTGTATGCTACTAGTCCTATTCTTTCCAAAATTCTGAAAGGACCAATGTAGCGCGGATTTAACTTCCCACGCTTTCCGAAGCGTGCCACACCCTTCCAGGGTGAAACTTTCAATAAAACCATTTCTCCAACTTGAAATTCCAAGTGTTTCCGGTTTGGATACGCATAGGCTTTCTGTCTGTGGCGAGCTGCTTCGATGCGTTTTAGAATCTGCGCAATCTTGTCTGTCGTCTCTTGGACGATTTCGGGACCAGCAAGCTGCCTATCACCTGCGTCGGCCCAGCGTAGGGGTGATCGGCTCTTGCGTCCGTAAAGGGCTTCAAATGGCGCGACACCAATACTGGTGTGGTAGCTGTTGTTGTATGAAAATTCGACCAAAGGCAAATGCTTGTCCCAGCTACCGCCCAAATCCATAACACACGCTCTCAGCATGTCTTCCAAGGTCTGTATCGTTCGCTCGCTTTGACCGTCAGTTTGCGGATGAAACGCAGTGCTCAGATTTAATTGTGAGCCAAAAGCGTCTTGGAAGGATTGCCATATCCTTGACACAAACCTTCCGTCTCTATCAGAGATGATTGAGAGATGTACTCCATGGCACGTAACGATCTCTCTCATGTAAATTTCGGCCAACTTGCTCGTATTAACCTTCTCTCTGATAGGTAAGAAGTGGGCTGACTTTGTTAATCGATCCACTATTACCCAAATAGTGTCATGACCTCTTGGCGTTCTTGGCAACTTTGTAATAAAATCCATTGAGATTTGTTCCCATTTCCACTTGGGAATCTCAGGTTGTTGCAGAAGTCCTGAAGGCTTCTGATATTCAGCTTTAATCTTAGCACATGTTAAACATTTGCTCACATAAACAGCAACATCGCCTTTCATCCTAGGCCACCAATAATAATCCTTGAGATCCTGGTACATCTTATCCGCTCCTGGATGGATAGAGTACCGCGATTTGTGAGCTTCATCAAAAACAACCTTCCTTAAACCTCCAAACAAAGGAACCCAAATCCTTTTCTCAAAACATAATGTTCCTTCCTTGTTTGGTACCAGTAGCTTCTCCATCCCACGGAGATATTCTTCTTCAAGGTTTCCTTCCTTGAGAGCTTCTTTCTGCGCGGCACGAATGCGCAAGGAAAGATCGGTTCGGATAATCATTTCTAAAGCCCTAACCCTTATGGGCTTGATCCTCTCCTTTCGACTTAGGGCATCGGCGACCACATTCGCCTTCCCTGGATGATACTTTATCTCGCAGTCGTAATCGTTCAGCAACTCAACCCATCGTCTCTGCCTCATATTCAGCTCCTTCTGGTTGAATATGTGTTGTAGGCTCTTGTGATCTGTAAAGATTGTACACTTTGTACCATAAAGGTAGTGTCTCCAGATCTTTAATGCAAAAACCACTGCGCCAAGTTCCAAATCGTGTGTGGTATAGTTCTTTTCGTGCACTTTCAATTGACGCAATGCATAAGCAATAACCTTTTGGCGTTGCATCAACACACAACCCAATCCTTGACGTGAGGCGTCACAGTATACCACAAAATCATCTGTACCTTCCGGTAGTGCTAAGATTGGCGCATTGCAGAGCTTACCCTTCAATATCTGGAACGCTTCTTCCTGTTTGATTCCCCAATCAAACTTCTTATCTTTCTGCGTGAGGAGTGTCAATGGTTGAGCGATTTTTAAAAAATCCTCAATGAACCTTCGATAGTAGCCAGCCAAACCCAAGAATTATCGAATCTCGGTTGGCGTCTTTGGCGTTTCCCAATTCTTGATCGCTTCGATCTTGGTTGGATCCACATGGATTCCATCTCCATTCACCACATGTCCAAGAAATTGGACTTCACGTAGCCAAAACTCGCACTTAGAGAATTTGGCATACAGCTGTTCTTTCTTTAGCAGCTTCAAAATAGCTCTTAGATGCGGCTCGTGCTCAGCCTTTGTTCTTGAATAATCAAGATGTCGTCGATAAACACAATCACGAACTTGTCCAAGTGCGGCTTGCAAACTCTATTCATCAAGTCCATAAAGACTGCAGGTGCGTTTGTCAGACCAAACGGCATAACAAGGAATAACGAGTTCTGAAGGCTGTCTTTGGGATACTCTCCTCTTGTATCCTTAACTGATGGTATCCAGATCGAAGATCGATCTTTGAATAAAAGCTTGAGCCTTGCAGTTGATCAAACAGATCATCAATTCTTGGCAGAGGATATCTATTCTTGATCGTCAGCTTGTTCAGCTCCCGGTAGTTTATGTTTATTTAAAAATCATCATCCTTCTTTTTGACGAGTAGAAATGGGGTTACCCCAAAAGGGAATTTTGGTCTGTTATCTTCCGTCTCTATCCATTGCTAAAACTTCTCTGTCAATCCTTGCATCTCCGAAAATGTAAGTCGCTATGATGCATTGACTACGGGTGCAGTGCCTGGAATTAAATCGACGAGGGATTCGACTAATCGTTGAGGAGACGATTCCGGCAAGTCTTCGAGGAAGACTTCGGGGTATTCTCCAATCACAGGGATATCTTCGAGTTTTGGTTCTTCGGCTTCTTTTTCCACGACATGAGCCAAGAATGCAACACATCCTTTGTGCGAAAATTTTAGTGTCTTCTTTGCCTGATAATCCGTAGGAGCGTATCCTGCTCCATGGATCACAATCATTTCTCCGTTCGTCGTCGGGGCGTGGATGACATTCTCCGCCGGGTTGTTCGACAACCAGTCCATCCCAATTATCACATCGAAGTTTCCGTTAGGCTTGTTCTATCGAGAACTAGGTATCTAGGTTACTTACTACTAAAACAACTATATTTTCGGAAGCTAAAATTTGACAATACTGTCAAATAGAGCATAACATTGACTATTATGAGACGTACCGATATCCACTCTTGGATTCTATCCCCGCTGTTGAGCTTTCATCCACGTGCCTGAGTGTTCTTAGGGCAATACTTCCTGAAATGCCCCACATCACCGCAATTAAAACATGCTTGGCCACAGCCTTGATCGTCACCATCCCTGCCTTGATAGTTGTTGTCGTCGTTATTTCCTCCGCAATTTCCGCTACCATCTTGACCTCTATTTCCATGTTTAGTACCTTGCCGACACGTTTCCTTGACATGTCCCACCTTGCCACAGTTACCACATTTTCCATATCTACACCGCCCGTTATTTTGACGTCGACAGTTGTCGCACTTTGGTAGGATTCCCGTGTACTCTTTTCTCTTTTGGCCTTGTCGTCGCTACTCGACTGGGTACCCTGTTTGAAATTCGCCAACTTCCTCTTGTTGTCCCCAGATGACTCTACATGAGTCTCCTTCTTCTCCTCAGAGGTTGAAAATTTGTTCATCCTGACTGCCTCTTCCGTCAGGGCTACACTTAGATTGATGGCCTCAGTGATTGTTGCAGGCTTTGATGTCGTTACCATGCTCATGATTTGGGGTGCCAATCCCCAAATGAAACGCTCAATCCTCTTAAACTCCGGATCTACCATGTAAGGAACGATACGCGATAGAACTTGGAACTTCTCCACATACTCAGCTATTTTTGGACCTTCCATCTTCAAGTTCCAGAACTCAGTTTCTACCTTCTGGCTTTCTGTTCTCGAACAGTACTTTTTATGCATTAGCTCTTTCAGCTCATCCCATGATAGAGCATACGCAGCAGCCTCGCCCATTGTCTGAACCTGAAGTTTCCACCATGACAGAGCCCCATCTCGGAACAGCCCGGAAATGTACGTGACCTGATCTCTTGGGGCGCATTTGCTTGCACGCAAGACAGTGTCCGTCTTCTCAATCCAGCGTACGAAGGCTACGGCACCCCCAGTGCCGTCGAAATGTAGGGGCTGGCAGCCTAAGAACTGCTTGTAGGTGCAGCCGTTGGGTGGGTTATTTCCTGAGGTACCTCCGTTGCGCTCGGAGTGATGGGCCTCGTATTGTGCGATGACTGCAGCAATGATTCCCTAAAGTTCCGCCTCGTTGGTGGGTATGCGTACATCCCGTTTTGGAGGCATCTTCTAAATGATGATCGTATGGGTCAGGTCATAGTAAGTGAAGTGTACGTAAGTATACAACAATATCAACACATAACATCTCATGTTATAAAGAAATCAATCACATAACATCTCATGTTATAAATCAATCACCCATATTGATAGCCTCTGCAATGGTTGAGGGCTTCGAGGTAGTAACCATGCCCCTGATCTGGGGTGCAAGTCCCCAAATGAATCGTTCCATCCTTTTGAACTCCGGTTTGACTAAGTAGGGGACGACCCTAGACAAGTCGTGAGATTGCTGGATGTATTCAGGAATCTCTGGTCCGTCCATTTTCAATTCCGGAACTCTACCTCACGCTTCTGGTTTCCAGCCCTAGAATTGTATTTCTTCTTCATCATTCCTTTGAGCTCGTCCCAGCTCAGTGCATTAGCAGTACCTTGTACCAAGGGTCTGAACCTGGAGGTTCCATTATGAGAGTGTGCCATCTAGAAATAACCCCGAGATATAGGTAACACTCTGTTGGGGTGAACAGTTACTCATTCTTAGAATGGAGTCGGTCTTTTCGGACCAACGAACAAATGCAACGGCGCCTCCTATTCTGTCAAGGTTCAAAGGCTTGCAGTTCAGGAACTACTTATAGGTGCAGCCAGTTTGGGGGGGGGGGGGTTGTTCCTAGTAGTGCCATCGCTGTGCTTAGAGCGGAGGGCTTCATGTCGTGCAATTGCCTGTGAGATGCGTTCTTGCAGCTCGGCTTCTGTCCTTGGCAACGTACTGGTGTTTGTGTCACGTCTTGGGTGACATTCTCTTTTGTTGAAGTGGTGTGAAGCGGGTTAGACAACGTTTCAATTGTCTATGAGATATATAGCACCATGAGCCATCATGTAGTCACCCAATTTCACACGCAAATATACTCAATGTATGAGTGAGGTAATAGTTTCTGAGCCTTCACATAGGCTTGCCAATTTGGCTTATTCGAGGCTACAACGCCTTGGTCATTCGTGTTTAACTTATTTCCTGCTACATTGGTTTTCACTAGCTTGACCCGCAGAGTCCACCAGGATTTCTGTGCACTACAAGTCGTTATTACGTGGGCCCCCGTAATAATAAATTGTCTTGCACAGCTACCCCAAATTTTCTCTCGTCCAAGCAGATGATCAATCAAGGAGCAATAGCAGGTGCATCGGCATGATCAGTGTCATGCTCTAATGCGGGGTCAGGAGCAACGCCTGGCTCAGGGGCCATGGCCGGCTCCAGATCAACAAACTTTATTTCAAAGTTAGCTGGATCAACAAACACAGGGGCTACAGGATCCTCCCAGGGCTGGTCTAAGTGTATGTACTCAATGTCATGGTCTGGATCAAAACCAGGTGGAAGAACAGGATTATCCTTAATATCGTGATCAAACTCAAAGCTGTGCGCGAGAACTGGTGCAGCTGATGACGCCATATCGGGGTCGGCGTCGTGTGAGTGATGTTGCTCTCCCGGTGTATGCAAAGATGCGGACGCCACAGACTCAAATGGGTCTGGGACAGGTGAATGGGCATGAGCCTCTTCTTGCAGGAGCGTCAGCAAACAGCAGGCTATCACCAACAGCAATAGGGCCTCGCCCTCAAATGGGTCCTCCTCTAATAGATCGTTATCGTCGTCAGAGACCACGTCGGGGGGCATATCAACAACGGGAGAAGCGGCAAGGGCACAGGAGCAGGGATCACCGCGAGTGGCAAATTCCCAACAAGATGGCCATCAGCAGGCTCTGCTACGACATCAGGCAGTGCAAAGGGCTGAAGGTCGTCATCGTCTGTGCCGGTAGTATCGGAAATGTACACCTCGTGCTCCGATGAAACTATGTCGTCTGATACTATGGCCATGGGATTCGTAGTGTCCATCTTTCTATTACATGATGAAGGTATGACGTTTGTAACACAAACACACATACGTATAACAATCAATCATATAATCATATAATCACATTAGTCACCAAATAAGCATTCAAATAATTCTCCTAGTCCTACTAGCCTCCCAGCCACTCAGACTGCTCTTCCTAGTCCCACTAGCCAAATTCTCCCAGCCTCTCAGACTGCTCTTCCTAGTCCCACTAGCCAAATTCTCCTAGTCCCACTAGCCAAATTCTCCTAGTCCCACTAGCCAACTACCTCGATCTCCCAGACCGAGCCTCGGCCTTCAAGACCGAGCCTCAGTCTTTCCGGACTGAGCCTAAAAATAGTAAATAAATGTGCTCAACATTTGTTTGTAAAAGTTTGGATCTGGACTTAAGTGGTATGCAGTAAAAATGTTTTCGTGAGAGCCCTAGTGATCATAGTCTAGACTCGAGAAAGAATCCTAGTTCGCTATGATCAGAGCTCTGATACCAAGCTGTCACACCCTGGCTTTGCGGAAGCGTGGTTATTTTGGTGTGACTTCTTAATACCATAGCTTAACCATAACAAGCTATATGAAATAAAACCATGCAAGATCATCCATTTAATTAAGTTTTAAAAACCAAATACAACAACACTGTTTTAACAAACACAAACATCAACATGACATAAACACAGTTTAAGGACTGTGACTTATCCAGGAAAGAGTCACATTCCCCAAACCCGGATGACCTCGTAACTAGTGCAGCGGAAAACGTGTCATACCGCGCCAGATCCTTTAATTCCCTGAAATACATGTAAGTTGAAAAATCAACAATAATGTTGAGCGAGTTCATGTGTTTAGTATGTGCACGCGAATAAACCTTTATAATCATTACAAGTATGAATGTTTTGTAAACTCTGGTATGAAAGAAAATAAGGAAACATATCAGTTAATGTGTAACCACATGGTCCAACCTGCGGGCGCATGGGAGGGGATAGGACAAGGTCACCACATGGTCCAACCTGCGGGCGCATGGGTGGTGTTACGACAAGGTCACCACATGGTCCAACCTGCGGGCGCATGGGTGGTGTTAAGACAAGGTCACCACATGGTCCAACCTGCGGGCGCATGGGTGGTGTTAAGACAAGGTCACCACATGGTCCAACCTTCGGGCGCATGGGTGGGGTTTGTTATGCTCAAATAGGCCTATCACTCGTATCCCTCGATCGTACTACGAGGATTAATGTTCTTAAGGTTTTACCTACCCAATCACATAACCTAACAGTTCCTTCCTTAGCTGACCATACCATGTAAGAAACATTCGTAATCATAGTAACATGTATTTCACCCCCGCAGTTAAAGACTGAAAACAGTTAAGAGAAAAGGGGGACATGAACTCACAGTGGTGCGTCTCTACCAAGTATACCTCCAAATCAAGCAGCTGTGTGACGACCTACACGTACTAATTCTATTAGACGGACGGCTGTGCCTTAGCTTTAAGGTTTAAGTTTTGGGAAATAGTTAGGCAACTATTTCGTGTTTACATTCTGTATATACTTGGTAGTTATTTTCCTTCCCAAGGATGGGGGATTTAATACATGTGTGTTCGTAACCTTCGAATTACACTATTAAGTCTCACTTAATATATTTTATTTCTAATTCCAAAATATAAATATTCTTCCCAAAAATATTATATTTTAATACATGTAATTTTCCCAAAATAATACTTAGTAATATTATTTTTACTCTAAAAATAATATTTACGTAGTTCACAAAATAATCATAAACATTTACACAAGTGATGTTGTGAAAAATATTTTTTTTTACTAAATACATATATTTATCACGTTTCATTTTGTGAAATCCCACGTCCGATGTTTTGTAAATAAAGTCGTGGCGAAATCTATAATTTGAAAACAAGTCAGAATGTATTTCTAACACTTGTGGTAGAAATATTTCTAAGTGTTAGGTTTTTGGGAAAATTTCGCCAGAGTTTCCTCTGTAACTGGAGGTGGCCACGCCTTCAAGCGTATCATTTTCTTTTACGAATCAAACCAACAATTTTCTTATTCAACCAAAACAATGTTCAACGTATCAAACTAGTTAATAAACATGTAAATTGGCAAGAATCTCATGAACTTGTAGTTTTCTAATATTATGAAGTAAATCCCATTACTTTTAGTGGATCTTTATATAAAGCAATACGATTTCGTAAAAGTCCCGTTTTCAAAGAAATTCCATCTTTACAACTTCTTGTCAACTTTTTCGAAAATAGTTATTTTGTCGAGACCTTGTGTTACACAAGTGTTTACACACTTGTGTGTTCTAAAAACCATTCGTGTTAGTATAAGATCCGCCTTTAAAAACATGTTTTCTCTTGACGCTTGGTCCTTTGAAAATACCACTTGTAGATCCGTAGATCTACTAGTTTTAAACACTATTTCACAAGCAAAATCGCTTTTACACAAGTTCATGATTCATGTGTGGTAGAGTTTCGTCCTTTAACCCTTGTTACTTCCAAAACAACCTTATGTCATGATCCATGATCATGACCAACCCGGGTTAAATGACGATCCGAGCTACCACAACATAGATCGGGTCTAAATACTCACACAAATCAAATACTACATGATTTACACAACATATGAGCTTTTAACCAACATTTTTAGTGTTTTAAGTAGACTTTTATGCTCCATCTTGTATGTTTGCGTCTTTTAACCAATACATATCATATTAACCGCTTTAAAATGGTTCGAGAAGGTGATTTAAGCAACTTACTACTAGCTCGAGGCTAGGGAAGAATCTAAGCGAAAAATGCGTGGATAAAAGCAATGTAACGAGGTCCTTCGCCTTCCGATTGCACCAAGGTTCCTTATACGCGATCCTTATCACTTGTAGATACTTGGAATGGCTTGAAACAAGTTCGAAAATGATGTATGCTCAAGGGGGTGTTCGGCCGTGAGTTCTTGAGAGAGAGAGAGGAAGTGTGTTGTTGAGTTTGAGTTGTGAATGAACAAATGTGTTTAGTGAAGAACTTATAGACAAAGCTTAAGATAATTATCCAATAGACCATATGTCTTCTTGATATAAGACAAGTGAGATTTTTTTAATCTTGCAAGGACAAGAGGTGTCCCCCTCATGGGGACGGTTTCTAAAAGGGGGGGGGGGGTACTAGTTTGATTCCAACTAAACAGTTAGACATTAGTTTAGTTAAGTGTAGGTTAACCCGGTTAGTAGTGTGTAGCGTGTTATGACGGGTGTTAGGGCAATCAGGGACCCTAACTGGCTCAGAAAAAGATAAACAATGAAAATGACAATATTTTCATGTTCCGGGTATAGTCCGGTTGTTCAGTTGGATAGTAATCCGTTAAAGTGCTCAACAAAGCTATAAAGTGTCGTTAATACCCTTTTTAGTGACACAACTCATTTCTGACACTTTGGAAAGTGTCTAGTAATATTTTTCTCATGTTTTGGCACTTTATTAGTTAGCTAAAAGCTGGATTATTATGTAAAGTGCTGAATTTTGTGTTTAGAGTACGTTTTAGGCACATCCAGTCATTGTAACTTATTCCTAGAGACGCAGTTCTACAACCCTTGTATCCCTACACTCACCACTAGTGTAGCAAAATATTTCTGGCGCATACAGGCCTTAGAGGCAGTGTCTGCCTGATGCTGGCTTATCAGCATGTTCAATAAGTTATCCGTTTATAGTGCTACTGTGCTTCTTGTGCATCATGTTTGTCACTAAGGTTCAGCATGTAAATAATGTAGTGACGGTACGTAAAGTATGATGCAGGTATATACATGTATTAGAAATCAAGTAGCAGTTCATCAGTAATTTCAAACAAGCACAGTAATTAAGCAGTAATTAATTATTAATTGAGTCGTACGGATACCTGGTTTAGTGAGGGTTGTCACACATATCACCTAGAATGTCGAGCCTTGCATGTGGAGTGAAGCGTCGTTGTGGATCGTAGAGCACTGTACAGGTTATAGTCTGATTTTAATAAAACTTTTTCCCTTATTAAAACCAAGTTCACTAAAACCTGGCTCTGATACCAATCTGTCACACCCCCAAAATCCACCTGCGGAGTATCACCGCTTGGAGGCGTGACTGACCAGGATCCAGCCACCAATCATATTGAACAAGCATATAAGTGATTATAAAAATCCAACCAATACAATTGGTGTCCAAACAAAAACATAGTTTAAGTTGCAAGCGGAAGCATAACGTTTGAAAATCCAAAACATAAGTTTAATTGTTTCAAAGTTTAACTTGGCACCCAGCTGTCCATGTCCCACAACGACTCTCTTCCATGCAAGCTCCAGCTAAGTACCTATTGACCTGCAAAGCATGTAGTAACGAGTCAACAATAATGTTGAGCAAAAACAGTTTCCTTTATCTGGCATCCTGCCATGGGGGTTACCCCATAGTTGAAAACGTGATTCGTTTAACCCAATTACTCTGGCAATCCAGCCGTGGGGGCTACCCCATGTTCGTTTATCTGGCTCTACGGCCGTGGGGGCTACCCCATGTATGTTACTAGACCCGTTACCATATCGACTGCTGACTGTAGTCATGTTTATATGCCCTGAACTGTCAATGTCTATCATCATTGACGTGCCCAGATCCATTAGTTCACGCCCGTCCTCTGCGGCACGGTGTGAGGTTTGTCAAACCTAAATAGCGCTATCTAACTAATGACCCGCTCGCCATTGGCCCGGCGATTAAGTCGATATAAAAAGGAGGGACTTCGTGATAGAGTTTTGGTCTAGTGGAAGTTATCTGTCCAAGAGGACGAGGAATTATATTCCTGAACCAGCACTGTCCTACCCAATAAAGGACGAGGAATCCATGTTCCTTAACCCCATTCCCAACCCCTGGGAATCCCATGCTTTGTAGAGGGTGTGAACTCACCTTGGTTTGCTCGGCAGATACACAGAAAAGTCAAGTCTAGATGCTAGTGGTCAACCACGTCCTAACATGGTTATCATACATGTCAGGTTCAAACCAAGAAATGCACGTGTGTTTTCTACACGTACTAGCACGTTGCATACAAGTATTATTCATGGCAGTCCAATCAACAGTGCACAACATACACGTTCAACGGTAACATATAAAGTCCACGTATCCGGCCCAAACACTTAGGCCTGTACTCATGCAAGTCCAATCAGATTATATAACCAGGTGGTCTCGAGTCGAGACTAGAGATCCCGAGTCGAGACGATGCTGTCTTTGTTTAGCCTTCATCACTCGAGACCTGGTGGTCTCGAGTCAGGTCTCGAGTCGCAACAAAACCCGTAACCTGGTCTCGAGTCATGTTGTTTATGCGCTGGTAATGTGTGGTCTCGAGTCGTGACTAGGGGTTCTCGACTCGCAACCTGTGTCGCAACCGTGGTCTCGAGCTGTCACATACATGGTCTCGAGTCGCAACCGGAGGTCTCGACTCGCAACCTGCTGTTTCTAGAACATCTGCCTAGAATTGTACTAACCAATAGGATTACCATTTCATGATCTTGTGTACTATCCAACCAAAATTCACAAACATGTTTTCTTGTCTAATACATACTTAAAACAGATCAAAACACAACATTTCAAATATTTTTAATAATCTTCATGTTGTTCTTCACATATTCAAGTTATTCATCATGATCATTCATCCGAATTCGACTCGAAACATGCTATACTAGATCTATCTTTGCCATTTTCGAAGCACTTTCAACAGCCATTAACCATTACTATCTCATAAATCATGTTTGAATCAACTAGTCATGTACTAAACCCCATAAGCAACCTTAACTCATCATATTATTCTCATATCACTATGAAGGAGCATTTTATTCACTTAACTCAAGCAAAACACACTACTCATATCATCAAGCAAACACCTTCATCATGGATAACAACAATCTTAATATCGACTATTCAAGAAAAATATATTCAATATGCATAAGACTTAACAAGCATCACATATTATCATATAACTTCATCATACATCATCAACCGAGGTAAAACACATAACATGAATCACTAACCGGTAGGATTCCAAGGTATGAGGGTATGAAGGGTCGATGAATAAGCTTTCCAATGAGATCCTAAGCTTGAACCAAGAGCTCTTGTTGTCACCGGTTTGGTCCGAGAGAAAAGAGAAGAGAGGTGAAGCTTGATCTCTAGGGTTTAAGGTTTTCTAGAGGGAGAGTGTAGATGAGAGTGTGTGAGAGTGAGTGTGGGTTTGGGGTTTTTATACTTGGTTTCAGTTTCGAGAGGTGCATGGCCCAACCGGCCCAACTGTTACTGTTTACTCGAGACCGAGTGGTCTCGAGTCGGGTCATTGTGTCTCGGGTCACATAAATACACGCATACATATAAGCACAGTACATAATCACATAATATTCACTTATATCATTAATTAAACAAACATGTCAACTAGTTACATATCGTTCAAATGTGTTGCATCGAGATACAAGAAAGGGTTCTAAATTACGAGTTGTCACACATTCCTTGTGTTTTTTCGATGTTTTCAATACCTCTTTTGTTCTTTCCAATTGTCAACCTCACTCGTTTCTCATGTTTCCTTGTTAGACAATGCCTCCTCGACGTGATGCTCAACCTTTTACTGCTGAAGAAGTCGCAGCCCTTGTCGCTCAGCAAATGGCTGCAGTACTTCCTGGCGTAGTAACCCAGATCCATGAGTTATATAACAACAATAATAACAACAATAGAGCACAATGTAGTTTCAAGAATTTCAATTCGGCTAAACTGTTGAAATTTTCTGGGTCGCAAGGAGCAACTGTGCTCCTGCAATGGTTCAAAAGTTTGGAAAGCACATTCAGACATGTGCAATGTCCGAATGAGCGTAAGGTTGAGTTTGCATCAAGTGTGTTCGAAAAGCGAACTCTTACATGGTGGAACGGAGTGATGCGCGATAGGGGTGCCGATGTACCGATGGCACAAACTTGGGAAGAGCTCCGAGCTCTCATGATGAGAGAGTTCTGTCCTCGTCATGAAATTCGAGCTTTGGAACGAGAATTCGATGATTTGAAACAAGATAGGTGAGAACACCGTGCTTATACAGATCGATATGAGGAGCTCAGTTTGTTGTGTCCTACGATGGTTACCCCGTTGGAAAAGGCAATTGAGAGGTATATCGATGGGTTACCCGATTCTGTGCAAGATATTGTGACTGGCAGTAACCCTACCACTGTCTGTCAAGTGATTGAATTGGTTGTTACTCTGACCGAGTCTCAGGTCAGAAAGGGTAAATTAACCCGTAAGGGTGATAAGAAGAAATCAGCCGATTCTGCACAAGACAAGGGTAAGGGCAAGGGGAAGAAGCAGGGTGAGTCTTCTAAAAAGTCGAGGAAGCGCAAGGCTTCCCAGAACTTTGCAGTTACTGCTCAAAACCCTCAGAACCCACCAGCCCTACCACCCGTGAAAAAGCAATATGCTGGTACCGCACCTCACTGTGCTCGATGCAACGGTCATCATGTTACCCAGCAGGCCTGTAAACAGTGTACTACGTGTGGTAGACTTGGGCATCTGGCCAACATCTGTTGTTTGGGCCAGAATCAAGTTGCTCAGGTTCCAGCACAAGTTCAGGGGAATGCTGTGAGATTCCCACCTGGTTCGTGTTTTAATTGTGGAGAAATGGGCCATTTCCGCAACAACTGCCCGAGGTTGGTAAATGCAAATGTGAATCCGAACGCGAAGGCAAATGTGAATCCCGCTTGTGGACGAGCATTCAATCTGAACGCGAATGAGGTGAGGGCAGACAACGAGGTTGTTAACGGTACGTTCCTTGTTAACAATCAACTTGCATCTATTCTTTTCGATTCTGGTGCCGATAGGAGTTTTGTTTCGTTATCCTTTGAGCCTTTACTTACGATACCTATAACTAAACTGAGGAAACCCTTAAATGTCGAGGTTGCTACTGGTAAACCACTCGTACTCGATTCTTTTCTTCATGATTGCCAATTGAACCTCGATAACCACAATTTTCCTATTGACGTCACGCCAATGCAACTTGGGAGTTTCGACATTATCGTAGGAATGGATTGGTTAACCAAACATCATGCTGAGGTGGTTTGTTTCGATAAGATCATTCGTATTCCTCTTTCTTCTGGCGATGTTCTGGAAGTTCGTGGCGAGAAACCATCTGGTGGTTTAAAACTCATGTCATGTACGAAAGCCCAAAGTTATTTAGGAAAAGGATATGTTGTTTTTCTGGCACATGTCACCGAGGAGAAAGGCAAGAGCAAGAGTATTTAGGATATTCCGATTGTTCGGGATTATCCAGAGGTATTTCCTGATGAACTGCATGGTTTGCCTCAAGTTCGTCAAGTCGAGTTTCATATTGACCTTGTACCCAATGCTAACCCGATTGCGAAAGCACCTTATCGTCCTGCACTGTCTGAGATGCAAGAGTTATCTGATAGAGGATTCATCCGTCCAAGTTATTCACCTTGGGGTGCTCCTATCCTCTTTGTGAAAAAGAAAGATGGATCTTTTCGAATGTGTATCGATTATCGTGAGCTTAACAAGCTTACCATCAAGAATCGATATCCCCTACCTCGAATTGATGATCTCTTTGATCAGCTGCAAGGTCCTACCTGTTTTTCCAAGATCGATCTACGTTCTGGGTATCATCAGCTTCGTGTATTCGAAGAAGATATTCCCAAAACTGCTTTTCGCACGAGATATGGGCATTACGAGTTCACTGTCATACCTTTTGGTTTGACGAATGCCCCAGCTATCTTCATGGACTTAATGAATAGGGTCTGTAAACCTTATTTAGACAAGTTTATCATTGTGTTCATCGACGATATTCTCATTTATTCGAAGTCTCGAGCTGATCACGAGCAACACCTTCGTTTGACATTAGAAATCCTGAAGAAGGAACAACTTTTTGCTAAATTCTCCAAGTGTGAATTTTGGCTTAAAGAAGTTCAGTTCTTGGGTCATATAGTCAACGAGCAGGGTATTCATGTGGATCCTTGCAAAATAGCAGCTATTAAGGATTGGAATACACCGACAACACCCACAGAGATTCAATCTTTTCTTGGTCTTGTTGGTTACTATCGTCGTTTTATTTCGAACTTCTCAAAGATTGCGGTTCCACTCACTGCTTTGACTCAAAAGAATAAGCCTTTTGAGTAGGGACCCAAACAGGAAGAAGCATTTCAAACGCTGAAACAGAAGCTATGTAATGCTCCTGTTCTATCTCTGCCCGAGGGAAACGATGATTTCGTTGTCTATTGCGATGCATCCAACTTAGGCCTTGGTTGTGTCCTCATGCAACGAGGCAAAGTTATAGCATATGCGTCTAGACAATTGAAAGTTCACGAGAAAAACTACACAACTCATGATCTCGAGTTAGGTGTTGTGGTTTTTGCTCTCAAAATCTGGAGACACTATCTTTATGGCACGAAGTGTGTGGTTTTCACAGACCACAAAATTCTCCAGCACATTCTTAATCAGAAGGAGCTAAACATGAGGCAACGACGTTGGGTTGAACTCTTGAACGACTACGATTGCGAGATTCGCTACCATCCTGGTAAGGCAAATGTCGTAGCTGATGCGCTTAGTCGAAAGGAGCGAGTCAAGCTTCATTCTGTTCGAACTCTATCTGATATTCAAACTCTTGTTCTTCAAGCTCAACAATTTTGTGTTTCACAAAATTTGATTGGTAAGGAATTACCACGTCAACTTGAGCTCAAACTCGAAGCGAAGGACGATAGGTTGCTCTATTTCAAGGATCATTTGTGAATTCCGAAACAAGATGATCTTCGCACTTTGGTGATGGACGAATCTCACAAGTCTCGATATTCTATCCATCCTGGTACTGATAAAATGTACAAGGATCTTCGTACTCAGTACTGGTGGCCTGGTATGAAGAAGGATATTGCCTTGTATGTATCGAAATGTCTAAATTGTCTCAAAGTCAAGGCTAAACATCAACGACCATCTGGTTTACTTGTCCAACCAGAGATACCGGTTTGGAAGTGGGAGAACATTGCGATGGATCTCATCACTAAATTACCGCGTACATCTAAAGGTCATGATGCTATTTGGGTTGTTATCGATCGATTAATGAAGTCAACTCATTTTATTCCTATTCGCGAGGATCTATCTGCTGATAAACTTGCAAATATTTATGTTGATGAGATTGTATCTCGACATGGTGTTCCTTTGGACATCATATCTGATCGTGATGCTCGATTTTCATCTCATTTTTGGAAGACCATGAAATCTGCTATGGGAACCCAACTAACTCTAAGCACTGCTTATCATCCCTAAACAGATGGAAAATCTGAGAGGACGATTCAAACTTTGGAGGATATGCTTAGAGCATGCGTGATAGACTTTGATGGTAATTGGGACTCTCATTTGCCATTGATCGAGTTCTCTTACAACAATAGTTATCATGCTAGCATTAATATGGCACCATTCGAGGCTCTCTACGGTCGAAAATGTCATTCACCTGTCTGTTGAAATGAGATCGGTGAAGCTCAGCTTACTGGACCTAAGCTCATTCTGGAAACAACAGACAAAATCAAGAAAATTCGCGATAATCTTGTGACAGCTAGAAGTCGTCAAAAGAGTTATGCAGATATGCGACGCAAACCCTTAGAATTTCAAGTCGGAGACCATGTCCTACTCAAGGTGTCACCTTGGAAGGGAGTGGTAGGATTTAGAAAGAAAGGAAAACTTGCACCACGATATGTTGGACCATTTAAGATTGTCGAAAGAATTGGAAAGGTTGCCTATCGACTAGAGCTACCTCCAGAGCTTGGAAATATTCATCCGACTTTTCACGTGTCTGATTTGCGAAAGTGTTTAGCTGACTCTAATCTTCACATTCCACTCGACGAAATCCAAGTTGATGAAACGATGCACTTTGTCGAGAAACCTGTGGATATAACGGACCGTACATTCAAACAGTTGAAGAACAAACGGATTCGATTGGTCAAGGTTCGCTGGGAATCCAAACCTGGCCCAGAGTTTACTTGGGAACGTGAGGACCAAATGACGGCGAAATATCCACAATTGTTCTCACAAGTTTCCTCTAGTTAAAATTTCGGGATGAAATTTCCTAGAGTAGGGGAGACTGTGACAACTGTGCTCTGTAATCGATGAACAATGTAAAAAAATCTTAATTATTAATAAAACAATGTTTTTTGGTGTTATTATATGTGTGTTTGTGTTTGGTGATTTTACGATTTGATTCGATTCCGATTTCAAACTTTAAATCGCTTTCTGGAAGGTTATACGCAAATTGATGCGTAAACGTAATCAGTTTAATGCGACAAACACTCCAGAATAGTGACATAGGCTTAACATACCTTGAATAACTTCCACATAACTTAGAAATAAGTTTTGGATGGTTTGGTGTGTTGAAAACAAGTCTATTCGATCGCAGGGACTATTTGTGTCAAACTGCAAAACTATGCCAATTCGTATGGTATCAAACAGTCCGAAACTTGATCATAAGCTAAAAATACCATAAATAACCTAAACATAGCTTAGAAAAAAGCTTTGAGGGGTTCGCTGTGCGAAAACATGCTTATTTGATCTTACAGGGACTAAAAGTGTCAAAAACGACGTAAGTTCGCATTTACGTGCATATCTTACGTTCTAACCACATCTGGACATCCAAAATTTTTGTAGACACTAAAATATTTTTATTTTAGGAATCGACAAGCAAAAAATTCCATTTTTCGCTTAATTTAGATCGTTTTCACGTCCGTTTGAGTTTCGTCGTAATTTGACGAATAACGTGACCGTACGACCAAACGAGCCGACATCCGAGAGTTTTCCGAGCATAATTTGAGTCCTCAAAACTTCAATGACCTTGTAGAGCCTTGAAAACGGCTTAACGGGTGTTAAAAGTGCCAAAAATGGGCTCAAACACATGCAGGGACCAAAGCTGTCAACATTGAAACTGTTTGCGGATCAGCAGGTTTTAGGCCGACCGTGTAAGACCTGTCTCTCCTCTTACGTGGGCCCCCTAAAAGTTCCCAGCACTAGAAACTTGTTTTTAGCAAACTGTTCGAAGTCCAGGGGCTGTTTATGCAAATATTATTGTGTGTTAACCAAGTTAACACCTCTCCAAGGCTTTGAACCTGCTCCTAACACTTGTATCCCTAGGATTTTTGCTTGGAGACCACACAAACAAGTGTCATGATCTTGTAAGTTTGCAACAAGTATAAATAGCCTAGCATTTCATTTGTTGCAACTCACACTTGATCTAAATTCTCTAAGTTGAGGTTTTATAACTTCATACCTGAGAATTATAAGATCAAGTTCTAGCAAGGACCCTTTGTAAGCTTCCTTCATTCTTTTATTGCTTTCCTAGCTTTAAAGTCAAACAGTGTTTGACTTTCAGCTTTGACCAGTCAATGGTCAACACGAAGTTCGTTTGAACTTAGCAACGTGATCGTAATCACGATGGTTATAGTCCTTAGTGACTATACCTACTGATTACCACGTTGACTAGGCGTAGTGACGAGTCGTAGTTTCGGTCAAAATGCGCATTTAAGCGTATTTTGCAACCAAACTACTCTTGGGTATCAAAACACTTTGTTTTGATATCAAAACCTGTTTTCTAACTTAGTTAAGCATGTTTTAACATGCTTAGCTCGTCACTTTTAGTTTAGTGCTTGTTTAGAATCGTAAGTCAAGCGGTCTAAACCACAGCTTAGACTTTCGAACTCGACCCATTTGGTCGATCATTAGCATCCGACCAAGCATGTTTAGTGACCATAGTTACATAGGGAATAACCTTCCGAGGTTATACCTTATGGTCACGTAGTTTAAGTAGTTGTATGATAGGTAGTTTATATGCCTTAGGTAAATGACCAAAATGCCTTTTTCATGCATAATTGGATTTTAAGCATATGTAACCTAAACATTTGTCACTTAACTGATTATGCAATATAATTAAGCATGTTTAGGCACATAATACTTGTCATAGGACTAGTTAGACGTCATGAACCCGCTTTTGCACGCACGACGCGTTAAAGTAGCATAAGCTACCTAAACGGGTCATAACGGGTCGAAAGCACTTAGGTTAGGCTCCGATTTAGAATGCAGGCTTTGTTAAACCATATCACATGAGTTCCAACACTCATTTGGTTTACAAGACCTCATTCTGTCCAATCTTCCGATTTAGGTGTCGATTTATTTACTAGTGATCCGATTACTAGGTACTACTTGAATTTCCTTGGTTTGCCTGAGCTTTGCTAAGTTCTTTAGATCAAGGATACCCTTCTATTCAATGTGAGTACATAGTTCCCCTATTTTACTGTTTTCAATTGTTTTGGGGTGATTCATATGTATTAAAACGATTTCGATACTTAAACGATGGTTTCAAAAAAGATAAGATGGTTTATATTAAACTAATAACTATTTCGATAATGTGAACAAACTTGTTGGACGTAGTTACATAACGAATGACATTCATTAGCATTGATCAAGCCGACCAGTATTAGGTTATGGTACCATAGGATCTAATAAATCCCGTTATCAGACTACACACATGGTTATGTGTGGGGGTTATGTAGGTAACGACCGAATCTGATGATTGTTAACTTACCCTTTGGTGGTTTGTTAATACGAGAAGCGAGATAGTCGAGTCACGAAGGTTAGAATGTTATTAGCGAGACGACCAAAAGTAGTTTCACAATTAAAACGAATACAATTTTGGGACGAGTTAAACGATTTGATACGACTTAAACGAGATAAACGAATTGGATAAACGATTGGTTTTAGGTTGTGATTAGATAATGGGACGAGTGTAGCATGATAAAAGCATGGTAGATACGCCACTGGTACATCTTATACATAAGTGCTTTTATCATGTTACATTTCGTGTCATTATTTAGTTCACTTGGGAAATGATTTTGAAACGATGTCACACAACGAGATTTTCGAGATGATATAAACCTTACGAGTTTTATTAACGAGTTTTTACGAGATGTTTTACGAATTTGTTTACTAAAACAAATGTTTTGGGTTAAGAATTATGGCTACGATATTTTATAAACTATAACCATCTTGATTTGAGTTGGTTAATTATGTTGCAATATACTTTTCAAAACGACGTTTGTACTTTTGACCCTTGTAGTCTAATGAGGTACTGCAACATATAAACGAGCCATGAATCCGACACCCTCACAAAAACCTATGTGCCCGCCAGCATTTCTTTGCTGACTTTGTTTTTACATATGTTTCAGGTGGTGTTGCATGATGTTGGTTGCTAGGATGCGTGCTCACTTTGGATCTGGACGAGGCCTTAGTGACATAAAAATAATGATAATAGACGATGTTAAATATATTTGTTTGGTTTAAGACAATGTAAATTACTTAATAAATCAATAAAACGAAACTTTTAATTACCATGGTTGTGAAACGATGATTCCGTTACAACACTCCCCGACGTTTCCGCCACGGTTTGTTGTTTTACGTGGTCGGGGTGTGACATAATAGAGTAGGGAGGAAGACTTAGCAGCCATTTAAGAGTTGATCCTGTCAATGTGAATCCGAAACCCTTGCATAGGCATGCTTCTTTTAAACTTTCAGGGATGGGGTTGATCTCCATTCTCTCCCTGTATTGAGCTACATGCTCTTCCGGATCAGTTGTGCAATCATATAGCTTCATATTTGGTTTTTGAAACCTCTTTGGTATCTTTGCATCACAAATAGGTGGTGCAAAACAAGATATCCTATGACTTCCATCTGGGATTTCAGGAATGGGTTTAACTACTCCTGGAACACTGGATATCATATCCTTGAGTTTTTGCAATTCTCTAGCCATAGCTTGTTAAATTCCTGGTTCCTGCACAAAGCCATGGTTAGTATTATAAGAAGTATTTAAAGTGTTACCACCTGACGGATTTGAGGTTGGGATTCCAGATGTGAATCCAAATCGATGTTGTTGGTCCCTTTTGGCGGCCCTGTTCTAAAGATGCAACTTTCTTCGTTCGTTGAGACGGGTGTTTGTGAAGTGTATAAACATTCAAAGAATAAAAATAGACACAGTGAGACTGACAGTGAGACTGATATTTCTTCATTGATTAATTCTTATAAAATAAATGAATCGTTCTATGAACATAAGAATTAATCTTTGTTTGGCGGAATCAAACAAAGAAGAAGGGGTCGATCCGAGAATAAACTCGAATCTAAATCTCATCCCCTGGGCCAAACCAGGGAGTAAACTCACAAGAAAAACTCTATATGAAAAATAATACTTTACAAGACACACATAATTCCTACGAAGGAATTATGTATTTTTAGAGATTTCTATGATTCTATCTCAAATGTGATTGGTTTAAAGGAAATTGGTTTGTGTGCCCATCCATTATTTAATGTGGCTTATCTTCATTTTCACCAACTTGCCTTCCATTTCTAGTGAATTCTTCAATTTGAGATATTATATCTTTTCTAATGAAAGCTTCATAAAAAGAAAAGATTACTTTTCCTTTTCTGATGATTCTTTTCTAAAAGGAAAGATTTCTTTTCTTTATGAAAGGAAAGATTCCTTTCTTATGAAAACTATTTCATAATGAAATGCTTTCTTATTTTTTCTTATGAAAGCACTTTCATAGAAAAGATATTTAATATGTTAATAAAATATATTATCTTATTAACATAATTCTTTGAATATATATCTTCTATACTCCATAATGTCCCGCTAACATTTTGAAGTGTTGAAACCTTGTCGTGATCTTTAATCAAAGAGTTAGAAGCTTGATTTTTTTTTCTCGGTCTTCATATTTAGTGCTTCTGGGACAGTTCGTCTGTCGGTTCGTGTTGACGGAATTATTTCTAAGTGACTTAAACTATTTTTAACAACAAATACAATAATGTTGCCTAACAATCACCCCCTATTTGTTGTTGAAAATACAAACAATGCACTTATACTTAGAAATAACAAACTTGCTGAAGATGTATCTTTCTTTTCTTCTTGTCACGTTATCATGTAGGCACCTTTTTAGTGATATTCGTTGAATGTATCTTCGTTAGCATGAAAGTTTATTTGGCAAACGTCTGACATTTTATGGATGATCATCTGATTATATTGCATTTGTTGTTATAATTCTTCACCTCGATTTATAATTCCACCTAAATGTAAGCATTATATCTTGTATCCCCACAACATAGGATATAAGTATCTTCTATCCAATATAGGATAAGTGTTTAGGCTATCGATTGATGAGGCTTCAAAAAATAACGAATCATGCAAGCTATAAAAAAATGATCTTTAACCGTCGAGGTTTTTTTTTTAGCAGAATTTCTGATGGTATCTGATAGATTCTGATAAATTTATGATGAAATAATCAAAAAATCTGAAAAAAAAATGTTTTTTTTAACAGAATTTCTGATGTATTTTGATAAATCTGGTGACATTTCTGATAAAATAATCAGAAAATCTGATAAAAGTTTTTTTTAACAGAATTTCTTATGTTTTCTGATAAATCTGATGACATTTCTGATAAAATAATCATAAAATCTGATAAAAGTTTTTTTATTTTTTTTACCAGAAAATCTGACGAACGCATCAGAAATCATCAGAAAATCTGACAAACGCATCAGAAAATCTGATTTTTTTTTTTTTTGAGATGAGAGGGAATAAGTAAAGAAAAGAGATGTTACTTACACATATTTTTCTGGTGGAACTCTCAGTACATATTCTTTTCTTCAAGGACTATTTTGTGAAAACTTTTTAAAAGATAATAGTCATGAGTATGTTTTCTAAAGTTTCACACAATTTTTTTTTATCTCTTTTAACCATTATCATTCCCTTTTTTTTTTTTTTTGAAGATTAACTAACCAGAATTTGGAGTTATTTCATTAGATAAGATACGAATAAACTTTCTTTTTAGATGTCAAAATTTTTCTTTCTGATAAACTAAAGTTCATTTATCTTTGTTTAACTCCTTTTTTTGTGTTTTTATATCCTTTTTCTACACCTCTTTTTATACTAGAAAGGAAAAAAATACTAATAGAGATAATAATAATAGTAATAAAAGTAATGAAAACAACAGAAAAAAATAATAACAGTACTACATACTTTATTGTTTTTTATTTAGATCTACACATAAAAATTTATTTTTACCTTTGGCAGATCATGAATATACGTCTCTCATACAGGAGCAAGGGATCTTGGAAATAATTTATCCAATCTGCTCTGATACCAATTGTTGGTCCCCTTTGGCAGCCTTGTTCTAATGATGTAACTTTCTTCGTTCGTTGAGACGGGTGTTTGTGAAGTGTATAAACATTCAAAGAATAAAAATAGAGACAGTGAGAGTAATATTTCTTCAATGATTAATTCTTATAAAATAAATGAATCGTTCTATGAACATAAAAATTAATCTTTGTTTGGTGGAATCAAACAAAGAAAAAGGGGTCGATCCAAGAATAAACTCGAAGCTAAATGTCATCCCCTGGACCAAACAAGGGGGTAAACTCACAAGAAAAACTCTATATGAAAAATAATACTTTACAAGACACACATAATTCCTACGAATGAATTATGTATTTATAGAGATTTCTATGATTCTATCTCAAATGTGATTGGTTTAAAGGAAATTGGTTTGTGTGTCCATCCATTATTTAATGTGGCTTATCTTCATTTTCACCAAATTGCCTTCTTTTTCTGGTGAATTCTTCACTTTGAGATATTATATCTTTTCTGATGAAAGCTTCATAAAAAGAAAAGATTCTTTTTCCTTTTTTGATGATTTTTTTTAAAAGGAAAGATTTCTTTTCTTTATGAAAGAAAAGATTACTTTCTGATGAAAACTATTTCATAATGAAATGCTTTCTTATTTTTTCTTATGAAAGCACTTTCATAGAAAAGATATTTAATATGTTAATAAGATATATTATCTTATTAACATAATTCTTTGAATATATATCTTCTATATTTCATAATGTCCGCTAACATTTTGAAGTCTTGAAACCTTGTCGTGATCTTTAATCAAAGAATTAGAAGCTTGATTTTTTTTTTCTCGATCTTCATATTTACTGCTTCTGGGACGGTTCGTCGGTCGGTTCGTGTTGACGGAATTATTTCTAAGTGGCTTAAACTATTTTTAACAACAAATACAATAAAGTTGCCTAACATATGTGATTCTGGTATGATCAAGGGACCAGATGAAGCAATAGTTTGCATGGGGATGAAGTCTCCCAAGCGAATCTGTGAACTTCTGGGTTGTGCACTCCTTAAGGATCCTTGATCCTGAAAGATATTGGATCCTTGATGCATCGAAACTGAGGGTCTTGGAGGATAATCCATGGATCCGTGAGCCTGAAATGAGGATCCTTGACACTGAGATGAAGATCCTTGAACCTGAGATGAGGATCCTGGATACTAAGAGTAGGATCCTTGAATTGTCTGCGTCCCCACGTATCCTCCTGAAATAGTGAAGGATCCTTGATGCTGGGAGGAGGATCCTTGAGGCTGAAGAGAGGATCCTGAAGGCTGAAAGTAGGATCCTCGAGCTTGTGTCATTGCCGATGATCCATAGTGTATACTTGATGATCCACCCTGATGTTGGACACCTGATGCTGTGGAATGCTGGACAGTTTTGCGTGGAGTATCGAGACTTAGTGATCTTGGCACCAATGGGGAGTGATCCTCCGCTGATCTCTTCAATTTCTTGATTTCATCAATTTCTCGAAGGATCCTGTCATTAGTTCTGTCCTTCTGCTGCATGTAATCCTTCATCTGCAAAATCAAAGAATAAAGATCGTTGTTAGTAGGACCAGAAGTAACAGCAGTAGTTGATTTTGAGAAAACGGGGGTTGGCTTCTTCGCCGCATTCTCAGCATTCTTCTGGGATCCAGAAGAGACAGGAGGCAAAGGTGGAATGCTCTGTGAAGAGGTGATCGCCGGCATAGAGCTTGAAGTGTTCTTCATGTGAGAAGCCATGTAGTTGAAGGTAATGAACAGAAATGAATGAAATGAACGAAATTTTCTCAAGAATGAAGAACCGATTGCCCCACGGTGGGCGCCAAACTGTTTTGGTCAAAAATCACACAAGGATAATGCAACCAAATCTGATTTTGTGAGGTATGATGCTTGGTTAAATGATCAAATGTATGAACAATGAATGAATGAAATGAATGGTGAACACAAGGATTTATACGAGGAAAAAGCCCTTGATCATCAAATGATCTCCGGCATAAAAAACCTCGGATAGTGAAAACTATCACTATCAAGTATATTGAATGAACAAGTTTACAACTTCGGAAGTATTGAGCTTGATACAATGATTTCTACTATGTGTGTGTTCGAGAGAGAGAGTAGCAGAAGTGTTGTACGGTTACAAGTGTGTAAAAGTGTTTCTAAAAATAAGCTCAATACCCCTTTAATCTTAGCTAAAAATATCCTAACTAACTATCCGAAAAATCAGCCCATCACACATGATCACCACTAACGGTCACTAGCTCGTGCACATGTTGAAAATATAGAGCATATTCCCCTGGTATCTCGCGTGGAATAAGTCTTCTTCGAAACATACTTGCAAAACAAGCCAAAAGGTGATGGAAACAATTGTTAAGTTAGAATAATAATGAGGATCCTGGATCCTTATTTCCGCAGCGTCTCCTGAGGATCCTTAATTTAAACTGAACTGAGGATCCGTGATCCAGGCTATACTTGAGGATCCGTGATCCATAGGCTATAAAATTCTATCCCTAACACATAAGACCCGTTAATATTCTAACGGATCATAGTTCTGTTCATTCCAGACTAAGGGCATCCAGTAAATTACAACATTGTTATTTATTTTGACTTAACGGTTATGCTTATATATATCTTTGGATTGTAAAGATAAAGCTTAGGTATGTTGGTGCATGCGTCTGTCGACTTCGTCTTGTATCGAGTCTTGTACTAGAATTGTTAGATCAGGGCATGGAAAACGAGGAAATATGTGGTTTTATTGGTAATTACGCTTGAAATCAACTTGTTGATTTCGTTTGAATGGTAATTCCGCTTGAAATGAAATTCCGCTTGAGCATGTTCAAGCGGAATCACATGCCTATAAATACCCCCTCAAACGAAATCAGTTGTATACTTCTTGTTTCCGACGCCGAAGTGCTGTCGAAGTGTCTCTGTGCTGTAAATTGTTACAAGATCAATAAACAAGACAGTTAATAGTGATTCTAGTGTTATACAAGCTAAACGAAGACCGAGTCAATGAATTCCGCCTCTGATTTTGTCTAAGATCTCTTCTGAACGACTCGTTTGGTCGGTAAAACGATCCTACAAGGTAAATACTCTTAACATATTTTTCCTATATGGGCTTGGGATACGGTAAATTATTACCTCTTGGTCGGGTGTGGGATTAATGACCAATGTGTCCAAAATCCAAATAACCTGTTTTAATCCGTTTTGCTTGATAACTTAAACATTGGGGTTAATACGATCTGTGTCCTGGATACCCAAGCTCACTTAATTGCAAGTGGCCACAACCTAAGCACGGTGTGTAGGCATATGATGTGTGCAAAATGCAACATATAAATTACATCAAATGTGGTATAAAACTAACCCTTTTTTAGTACTAATGTTGGAAAAGGTATGCTTTTGTCTTCCTTTTGTATTTTCAGGATTAAATGAGCTCAAATGAACAAAAGAAGCAAAAAGGCAGCTAAATCTAAAATAAATACAAAAAAAAAAGGAACAAACGTGGCATGCCCGACCCCCCGACAGAATCTTCCCAAGCAAAATCAAGAAGACAGAAGGCTGAACACGCCCCGTGCTCAGTGGGCACGGGGGCATGCCCAAGTGTCAGCATAAAAGACAAAGTTGTAGAAGCTTCTATCACCCACCATGGGGGCGTGCCCAGTGGACACGGGGCCGTGGTCAACTCTAAGATTCGCAGAATCTGGGGAAATCTTGATAGTACAGATACGCTTCTACACATGGGTTCGTGCCCAGCAGACACGGGGGCGTGGTCAACTAATGCAGACAAACTGCAATTAATGAAGAAAGAGAAGGAAGGTGGACACGGGGCCGTGCCCGAGCCTCTGTTAAGCCTATAAATAGGGGTGCTTGGCTCATTTGCAAACCATCCCTTGGCACCCCACCTCTCTCACACTTCACCCACCACCCACCACCATCACAACACCATCATCCACCACCATCATCCATTGTCCATCATAGAGTGTGTGAGTCGTCTCGGGATCCAAGATTGATCGTAAGAGTTCTTGACAATCAAAGGCCATGTTTACCTAAGTCTCTTACAACACTTGGTGAAGACAAGTGTCTAGTGTAATACTTTTTATTTTTAATCTTTTCGCACTTTTTATTTGGTTATGTATTAATGACTTTAATAACTTGTTTCTTATGTTGAAGGTGATTCTTCCTTATCGTTTGTCTGTGGTGTCTTGGCATTATTTTACTGTCTATATAAAATAAAAGATTTTCATCATTCATATCTCCACGGTCTATATGGAGGTATGTTGGCTACCTGGTCGGGGGTTAAGGGAACGGTTTGGTAAGAGTCTTGCCTTGTTCAGTGTATAGATTCTACAAGGACCTGGGTCAAATTTAGTAGGACCTCCTTCAATACCCACCGGTATTGGATAGCGGGGGTCCAAACTCTTTGATCCCCTCATATGTAAGCTACTATTAATACTTTAACCGGCTACTTAGGACTGTATCCCTGCTGACTCAGACTACTTAACCGAGGGTAACGTTACCTTCAAAAGAGGGGCCTACCACATTATGCATTAATAACTTAATTAATTATCTTTCAATAATCCGACCATTTAGGATTGTATCCTTGCTGACTCAAACTACTGGGTTGAGGGTAACTTCACCTTCAAAAGAGGGGCCTACTATAATAACTAAGATAATCTCTTAAAAAGTGCAAAAGTGCGGAAATAATCCAAGGTTACACTAAACACGAGTCGGATCCAAGTGATTCATCTTGTCTATCTGTTTTTACTTTTATTTTATTTTTCAGCATTTTAGTTTGTTTTTATTTTTCTAGTTTAAAACATTTTTCTAACTTTTGATTTGATTAGACGTTGAGGATAAACCGGTACTACAAGCTCTTGTGTCCTTGGACGACCTCGGTATCTTGCCAACACTATACTACGCTCACGAAGGGTGCACTTGCCCATATGTGTGTTTGGTGTTAGTAAAATATCGTGTTTTATAAATTTAAAACTTGACTAACGTGTAAAAAGGGCTTAAAATATACATAAATATATATACACACTTCACGCACATCAAGTTTTTGGCGCCGTTGCTGGGGACACAAGGATTTTAAGAAAGTTAGGAATCAACGGCCTAATCGTTTTTTCTAGCTTTTCTTTTTTTTAGGATTTTCTTAATTTTTCAGCTTCTGCAGAACTCAGCACGGGCCGTGCCCGCTGAACACGCCCCGTGCCCAATCTTTGGAACTGGCAATCCTGTTTTAAGTCAGACAGTAAGCTGAACACGGGGCCGTGCCCACTCAACACGCCCCGTGCCCAAGATTCAGTTACTGGAAACAGAACCGTAAGATCCCGACGGTTGGTAATTTCTGACACAAACATGAGTGATACTGATACTTTTTACTTTCGGCACTCTTATGGTACGTGGTGTCAAATATGTGGTGGTTCACATAAAGATTTAGAATGTTATATTCTAAATTATAAGCCCCATTATATAGACACATTGTTTTCCTGTAGCCTTAAGAGGGGCGAAAGTAAAAATAATCCCTATCTCTCCCTTGAATGCTCTCAACCGGATCTTCTAGGAGAAATGCTTCTTGATGAACTATTTCAAATGGAAGATCTAATTATTAATTGGTTAAAAGAACTTAGGATGGATTTCAATTATTCATCTCAAGATGATAACCAAGAAGAATTGTTGGGATCGCATTCAAATAAAAACAACTTCGTCGTTTCCGATGTTACCTCTAACTCTAGCAAGGACTTGAGCGATAGTTGTCCCTGTGTCGATTGTGCCATGAAGGACTCCCCTTCGACTTCGTTCGATGTATACATAGACCTGAGCGATTCGGCATATACCTTCTTTAACGAGAGCCCGGGAAAGGGTTGGACTTGTCCACCTACATTTAGCATAGGAATCACCCTCAGCGACAACCTCTTGTGTTCTCATCTTAATCCAGAGCAATTAAGGTATCTTAGGCACTTTGGGGTTGTTCCATCCAGTAAGGAACCGCCCGATCAGGAAAAGTTCCTTAAAAATAGACGAACTTCATAAAACAGCCTCTAGACACGGGGCCGTGTCCAGGTCAACACGCCCCCGTGTCCACCAAAAGATTCTCGTCTGATTTCGTGTCAGAATACGGACAAAATGTGTCAGGATCCTGCCTGCACACGGGGCCGTGTCCAGACGACACAGGGCCGTGTGCAGCGTGCTGTCGTTTTCTATAAATGCAGCCAATAATCCTGCACATCTCGACCATCCAGGGACAGAGATTTGAGAGGATCTTCTCACCTACCATCCTAGGTATTTTCTAAAAGAAGGTTCTAACAACCATCTTGTCCTTTCCTCTTTTATCCATTGCCTTCTTCTTCATCTTTCTTACCTCAACACCTCCATTGAAGCTTGAGATCACTATGATTCCAAGCTTTATTGTGATGTTTGTTAGGTTTCGTTCAAGGAATCCTGTTAAAAATAAGTTGTACAACATTGTTTTAAGTTATTTCTGCTAAAAAATGCTTCATCAGTTGGAAAAATAATTTGAAACTCCAAGATTCCTTGTTCCAAAAATCTGCAGAAAAGTGAACACGGGGCCGTGCTCATTGAGAATGGGGCCGTGTCCGAAGTTACTGTTTCACTAAAATGAACTATTTTGGTTTGTTTTCGTACAATGTCTAGTCAAAACAGTGGAACCTCTTCTGCACACTCCAGAAACAGTCGAAGGGAAAGAAGGTCATCAATTGAAGCAACTCTCGTACGCTACGTGATGGCATTACGTGAGGCTATTGATGAGATGATGTCGGTAGAGGAGGTCCTAATAGACCGTATAAATTATCTTACGTTGGGGTTGGAAAACAATTTTCAAGAAATCAACCTCTTGCACCAGAGGTTGAACATTCTTGTGACACCTCCTATGGAACCCATCCTCCCTCAAGAGGATTGGAACCTAGCACTTAGAGTCAACAATCCTACCGGATGGGATGACATTCCAGCAGAACCTCCTCTTGAAAATCTATAAGAAGTCCCGGTGGAGGTTGCACCCCCTCAAACCGATGCCAATGAGCTCGCCTTTCTTCTCCCAAGGGAGATAGAGGAGTGGCTCGCCGACGTGTGAGGGACCCATGCCCGGAGAAAGAAGTTCTTCAAGCCGCATCCAACCAAGAGAATTATCTCTTTGGAAATTTTGCTAGTAGAATAAATTTTAGGCTAGAACTTCTTGGTCTAGATTTCTTGTGCTTCTTTGACCTATTTATCTAGAATTTTAACTTTTTAGGATTATTATGTAATTCTCTCTATGTTTTAATGAATGATGGTTTTAATTAGTTTGGTGTTTGGATGATGTTGTAATGGATAAAACACACTCGGGATGGTGAAGGATACCAAGGGAAAAGTGAACCAGCAACCCATGCACAAAAACAGGGCCACCCGACAAATTTTTCTTCATTACAGCAAGTTCAGCACGGGGCCGTGCCGGCCCAACACGCCCCCGTGCACAACCATCTGCAGAAAATGCCCAGTTCAGGTAACTGGACACGGGGCGTGCTCACTGAACACGCCCCCATGCCCAGGCTTCTGTTTCTCTTTATTCATTTCTGTTACTGGCGATCTGAACACGGGGCCGTGTCCAGACACCCAATAACACATTTTTTTTGCTTTTTCACACCTTTTTACACATTCAGTCAACCTAAAAACTAATTTAGGGGACACATTGAGGACAATGTATAATTTAAGTGGGGGGGGGGATGCTAAAACCTTGAATCTTGCAAGTCCTAATCACAAGCCTTACACAAAACTCTATTGGAACCGCTAATCACCCCAAATTTTTTCAAAAAATTTTCATTTTTTTCCTTTACTTGTCTAAGTTTAACTTGGGAATTTCAAGTTCTAAAAAAAAGTTATATTTTTACAAATTTACAACCGATAGCGTCGTGATAAAAAGAACCAACATAATAAAATTACGAAACGGCATGACAAGTTTAGTTAAAATTTGATTATATATACTTGATCACATAAAAACTCATTCCCAAAAAAGTGAGTTTTGAGCCTTTATTGAGCATACAAATACATATCTTTAAACTAAATGCTCATTTTTCGTTTCTTGTGTAAATAGCCGCTTGGTTCTTACGACTCTAGAACTTGCCACAACAATACATTCTCGGCCCTTACCAACTTAAACCCGAGTAAGTAAATGATGGAGGCATTAGGACTAACCTTTTTATTTCTACACCATTATTTTTCTTTTTTTTTTTACCACCTACCCAAAATCCCCCTAGTTAACCCCTTTAAGCCTAAACCTTTTCATTTCATAACCCAAAACAAACACCCTTTCACCCACCAAAACCTTTTTAATTTTAACCCTTTGTTTTAGTAACAAGCTCGGCTTTTCTATGACTTTTCAAAAAATAAAATGTGTTGATGATGAAGCAAAAGAGAAATAAACAAACAAGTTTATCAAAAATAACTTTGATTGAATATTGGCTTCATCAAAACAAAAATTGCAAAAAAAATAAATAAACAATAAAAAAAGTCTTACGAAAACCGACGCTTTTTACGTCTTTCGCCCTTTTACTAACCACTAACCCAACCACCTACCTTTAACCCTAGCCTAACCCTTCACCCAAAAGTCCTCTTGATATTTACGAAGGTATATAGTTAAAAAGGAGGAGGATTGATTGCTTGGCAAGCTTATGGTAGGAGTAAGTCCCATGCCGCTCTCGAGTGATTCACTAAAAATACATCTTCGGCCGAGTGTTGAGTGATCACCCATGAGGTATGTAAACTTATATATAAATGGCATTTTAAAAAGGCATGTTATGCCCTAATAAGTAATTTATCTTATGTAATGTTTTAAATAAATCATGACGAATAGGATTGTAAATAAATAAAAATAAAACTTAATAAAGAATCTTGGAAATCCCGACACTCTATGACAAGCCCAAAAACCTTCTCTTCTACCCATTCCATTTGGGAGTGTAAGCCACATTATAAAGAGTTTTGCTTGAGAACAAGCAAATATTCAAGTGTGGGGGTATTTGATGTGTGCAAAATGCAACATATAAATTACATCAAATGTGGCATAAACTAACCCTTTTTTAGTACTAATGTTGGAAAAAGTATGTTTATGTCTTCCTTTTGTATTTTTAGGATTAAAGAAGCTCAAATGAACAAAAGAAGCAAAAAAAGGCAGCTAAATCTAACATAAATACAAAAAAATGAACAAACGTGGCATGCCCGACCCCCCGACGGCATCTTCCTAAGCAAAATCAAGAAGACAGAAGGCTGAACACGACACGTGCTCAGTGAGCACGGGGGCGTGCCCAAGTGTCAGCATAAAAGACAAAGCTGTAGAAGCTTCTATCACCCACCACGGGGGCGTGCCCAGCGGACACGGGGCCGTGGTCAACTCTAAGATTCGCAGAATCTAGGGAAATCTTGATAGTACAGATACGCTTCTGCACACGGGGTCGTGCCCGGCGGACACGGGGGCTGGTAAACTAATGCAGACAAACTGCAATTAATGAAGAAAGAGAAGGAAGGTGGACACGGGGTCGTGCCCGAGCCACTATTCAGCCTATAAATAGGGGTGCTTGGCTCATTTGCAAACCATCCCTTGGCACACCACCTCTCTCACACTTCACCCACCACCCACCACCATCACAACACCATCATCCACCACCATCATCCATTGTCCATCATAGAGTGTGTGAGTCGTCTCGGGATCCAAGATTGATTGTAAGAGTTCTTAACAATCAAAGGCCATGTTTGCCTAAGTCTCTTACATCACTTGGTGAAGACAAGTGTCTAGTGTAATACTTTTTATTTTTAATCTTTTCGCACTTTTTATTTGGTTATGTATTAATGACTTTAATAACTAGTTTCTTATGTTAAAGGTGATTCTTCCTTATCGTTTGTCCATAGTGTCTTGGCATTATTTTACTGTCTATATAAAATAAAAGATTTCCACCATTCATATCTCCACGGTCTATATGGAGGTATGTTGGCTACCTGGTCGGGGGTTAAGGGAACGGTTTGGTAAGAGTCTTGCCTTGTTCAGTGTATAGATCCTGCAAGGACCTGGGTCAAATTTAGTAGGACCTCCTTCAATACCCACCGGTATTGGATGGCGGGGGTCCAAACTCTTTTATCCCCTCATATGTAAGCTACTATTAATACTTTAACCCGGCTACTTAGGACTGTATCCCTGCTGACTCAGACTACTTAGCCGAGGGTAACGTCACCTTCAAAAGAGGGGTCTACCACATTATGCATTAATAACTTAATTAATTATCTTTCAATAATCCGACCCTTTAGGATTGTATCCTTGCTGACTCAAACTATTGGGTTGAGGGTAACGTCACCTTCAAAAGATGGGCCTACTATAATAACTAAGATAATCTCTTAAAAAGTGCAAAAGTGCGGAAATAATCAAAGGTTACACTAAACACGAGTCGGATCCAAGTGATTCATCTTGTCTATCTGTTTTTACTTTTATTTTATTTTTCAGCATTTTAGTTAGTTTTTATTTTTCTAGTTTAAAACATTTTTCTAACTTTTGATTTGATTAGACGTTGAGGATAAACCGATACTAAAAGCTCTTGTGTCCTTGGATGACCTCGGTATCTTGCCAACACTATACTACGCTCACGATGGGTGCACTTGCCCATATTTGTGTTTGGTGTTAGTAAAATATCGTGGTTTATAAATTTAAAACTTGACTAACGTGTAAAAGGGGCTTAAAATATACATAAATATATATACACACTTCACGCACATCAGCATACAACTGACAGATGCTAACGCTATGATAAAATATTTTTCTTACCTAATATGGGGATTAAAGTGGTGTGTCGGTTAATCATGTATCGGCTTAGTACCGTGCCCCATATGTATTGACAAGCATGTAAAACTTCTAACAATATAGTTTATCCTAAGTTATTTATGAAAATTGATATACCAAAAGGTATATAAAATGATTTTGAAATATTTTCAAAACTTGTCAGTTAATTGTATTTACTAGTGAAAACTGACGCATTTTCAAAAGACTAAGTGCAGGTTTGCAAAGTATGGAATATGTTGGAAGATGTCCGATAATTGCTTATTGGAATTTACGACTCCAAGCAAAAAAGCCTTGTAGTCTTTTATGTAATCATTTGGTATTCGATCCGCCTATGGATCTTCAGTACACTTTCGTCGGTATATTATTTTGAACTTTTGAACATTTTTACTTTGTAATAATTATTTTATACTCCCAAGACTTCTGCTATGTTAAATGTGAATATCTATATCAATCATCACACATAAACCCCAAGTCTGGGCCCACCGGGAAATGAGGGTGTGACAACTGGTGACACTCAAATGTCACCCGGATAAACAAAATACTAAACAGTGACCGACTACCTGGTGACACTACGAGTGTCACTAGTGACTAGTGACTGTTGACTAATCAACTAGGTCTTGATCTGATATTTGCAATCTTGACACCTTCCTAGCGACATTGAGTGTGTCTCCAATGACTGTCGCATGATCAACTAAGTCTCAATTTGTGGACTTTCAATCTTGAAACTTTCACCCATTGCACTTTCAATTTGTGGAATATAATGGTCTCATAAGTTCCAACAATCTCTCCCTAGACCATTGCATACCACTGTAGCTTCACGCGATAATCCACACAATCACCTTGATCTTCTATTTCTGTCTTTAAGACTTGGTAGATTTGATCCTTCATCTTTATATTATCTACATCTTCTACCCTTGCACATTTGGTTGTATTGTTGATAACATTAAACTATCCTTTTTAGACCCAACAATCCCCCCCCCCCTCCCCCCACAATAGTCTGTTGTTATTAAAATCTTGTATCATCTTGAAGGCTATCACATCATGTAGACTTGTATGCAACGATCTTCAATTTAGCAAGCATCAGTCTCAATTTCCAAACCCAACAATCTCCCCCTAGACTGATGCTTCTAAGTTTTTTTTTTTTTGTTGAATATCATTTCTGACGCCTTAATCGTCAAGGAATTCTATCTAACAATCACCCCTTTTATGCATCATCTTCAGAACCATTACTCCAAGCATTAATATTGTCTTCAATTTGGTAAGCATCAGTCTCAATTTCTAGACTTAACAATCTCCCCTTAGATGCATGCTTTACGAATTCACTTTGAAGATCTTTTCTACCATTTTGCACCTTGAAAACTTTTATCTGACGATCTTCTCCATTTTATATGCATCATCTTTGTCTAGCCAGGACATTCTTTTCCAATTCTCTTTTACTTGAGTGATTTAGAAGACGTAGGAGGAGGAATCCTAACTCGGTATCTTCTAAAGACTTGAGGACCTGGTATCTTTGCTCAAATGATGTCCGGCCATCATTGTAGCACGTAGACGAATAGCCTGTTCACAATCACAAACACAAATCCAAATTCTCTTTAAACATTTTCAAATAACACACAAAAACAAATTCATCTATAGTGTGCATGTAGATTTGGTTTCAACCTTGGTTCGGTATAAAATATGGAGACGGGTGAATTCGAGCTAAGAACAAACAAATCGACCGAATATCCAAAATCTTTCATTATCGTTTTCCTCTACAAATTTAGAAATTAATTCGAGACTCAAACTCAATCAGCAATTTCCACTCTGTGTAAGCTCTATGCCAAATTGATCATCTCAACTATAACTGGCATGTGATAAAGGTCCAAACCTCCAATGATCGAAATAGAATAATCAGCTTCGTATTGTAAATCTTCAACTTAGTCAGACTATATTTAACTCCTGATCAGAAACAATACCAAGGCAAATAATGGCCTTAAAAGTACCTAGCTAAATAATAGCATCAGAAATAGCTATAAAATGGATCAGAAAAACTGTAATCAACTGCTTCGTCATGTTTTTCATCCACTCTCTTAACAACAGACTAAACCATGTCAATAAACCAATATCCTTAAATAGGTAGTCTGAAACAGACATTTATAAATGTAATAAGGGTCAGATTCAACATGCCAAAATAGGAGCTACATTAACAATCATAATCAATGCTGCCAAAATACAATATACTTAAATATATCTTCCATGGTTGCATATTATATGAGCATTTTAGCTTCCTTTTCTTATCATCATAGCCTCAAACTTGATGCCAAAGCAAGATACACAATACCAAGGCAAATTATACAGGGTGAGGTTGTCATGACTGATGGGTGGAAAAAAGTTGTTAAGGATATAAGGTTCAGAGCATACCGCATATGACGTGGTTTTTTGTGGTTATTGATCGCACAACGTTTGTTATGTCATATTTTCGAAGAAGGGTTCATGGTGAATATTTTTATCAATTTCTTCGTACTCTCAGTTGTTCTAACCTGTTATTAACATCGTTATTTAGCATTCAGTTTAGTCATATATCTTGACTGGTTACTATATTTATCCTTACAGTAGTTTAGAGATAATTGTTATATCTATTCTTTGTATTATCTCTACTTATAGAGAGATTTGTATGATCTTTGAACATATATGAAAGAACATTATTACATTTTGGTTCCACAATTTATTTTATCATCTGCCATCCAACATTGTAATGCTTAGTGCATTGTTAGAACTTATTCCATACGAGCTTGAAGATTGTGCCATATCTTCCATATGTTCTCCAACGTAAAAACCAGGTTCTTTAGGTGAAGGCAATGGGCCATCACTCCCCAACATTAGGATCACAGAAGTCATGTTCGGTCTATCTTCTGGGTGGCGTTGAACACACAACAAAGCAACATGGATTGATCGTAGAACTTGAGACACATTGATTGTTTCATGTAGACACTTATCAACTAATTGCAACGATTTGCCCTCATTATGGAGTCCCCATATCTGTTAAGATCATAGAACACAAGTTGTGTTTTAGTGTTTCACAAGGTCACAAATTGCATAAAAGTAAGCCTAGCTTTGTTGTCGTTTCTATTAGATAACTAACTTCATTTTGGCCCAAACAATCATAAAATTTCCATTTTGGATAATTTTTGAAGTTATCCACCGTGTATGAAAGATGTTAGTATGTTCAAAGCTAAACTATTGTAAATTTGAAATATAAAACCAATATTTGGAAAAAATTACCAAACTGTAGACAAAATTATGATATAAAAGTGTGTTATTATGCTTTTGTATGTGTTATATATATATATATATATATATATATATATATATATATATATATATATATATATATATATATATATATATATAACATGTAACAAAAGCATAATAACACACTTTTATATCATATTTTTGTCTACATTTTGGTAACTTTTTTTAATTAAAATTGAGTCAAATTCATATATTGAAACAATGCCTTCGACCCTTTTATACAATATTTTTGCATTTCTAAAATTATCGCACCCAAACTTACATGGCCTATAAGGTTGTTGCAGCGCTTTTCGTGGCCAAATCCTCGGTTTTTCTCCCCACATATAATTTCCAACACTACCACACCGAAGCTATATATGTCTGATTTTGTCGAATAGATACCATCTCCTGCATACTCTGGCGCCATGTAGCCGCTGTATGGAATCAAATGTTAATGTAAGCGATTCCGGGAAATAGAATGGAATGAATTTAGGGTACATGAATCTCACTATGTTCCAACAACTCTGTTTGTGTTTGCTTCTAACTGCTTTCCTCCAAAAGTTCTAGCCGTGCCGAAATCTGATATCTTCGCGTTCATTTCTGTGTCGAGCAAAATATTGTTGACTTTGAGATCTCTATGTATGATTCTAAGCCGAGAATCCTGATGAAGATAAAGAAGTCCTCGAGCAATTCCATTGATAATGTGGTAACGTGTAGGCCAATCAAGGAGTTTGCTTTGAGATTTATCTGTAAACAGTTTGAATTTTGGTAGTTAATTTAATAGTTTTCTATACTTGTTTATTGTTATTTCAATTACCAAATATGAAGAAATCGAGGCTTTTATTTGGCATGTATTCATAAATCAACATCTTTTCGGCTCCCTCTATGCAGCATCCCAAAAGCTTAACAAGATTGCGATGTTGTAGTTTGGATATCGAGATGACTTCATTCTTGAACTCATCAAGTCCTTGAGTGGATGTTTTTGCTAGTCGCTTCACTGCTATTTCCTGTCCATCTTCAAACACACCCTGGAATATAACTTTCTAAAAAGTAAGACAGAGAAAGCTTGAATGCATAATCATATATTGTATGTTAATTGACTTGTTTCATTTAATTATTTTCAATTTTTTTATTGTTCACCAAATCAGAATACCCACCTTTGATCACCAAACACAAGAGCATGACAAGGAAATTCATATCGAACATGGTTTAGTTAATCGATCTAGTCTACAACCACTATGTAGCATCAACCATGGGTCATCATAATGAGAGTTGTTTCTAAAGTTGATTATGACATAACAAAACAGTATTCAAGTAAGAAACGAGACTTAGGAATTAAAAATTTATTAGCATTTGAGGATGATGCCACTATATAGATACTCCTATCTCCGTTGATATATCTAACATTCTAACTTTAGGTGCAAGTATTTTATATGATATTCTTCTTCTCTCTAATATTTGGATAAGATAACAATATGTGTATTTTCAAAAAAAAAAAAAACAATATGTGTGTTGTTTTAATGGACATTAAAAGCAATTAGTAAGTATCTATATTTATAGCACAAAGAACAATATTATCATGGAGGACCATAATATAATTATCAATGACATCATGGAGGACCGTAAGAGAATTATCAAGTAACATATTTATATTAGTTAATACATATTGGTTTAACGGTTTAGTGGAAAAAGAATTTTTTTTTTTTTAAGAATAACAAGATTAAGTTTTAAACCAATAGAAATGTTTCTCATATGTGTATCTAATGTTATTTTATAGATATATAGGTTAATTTACAATTATATATAATTTATTCTATTCTCTTAAATTAACTAACTAGTTAGACTTGTAACCTATTTTTAAAATATACTTTTTCAAGACAACTTAATTTACGGTGAAAAACCATTTTCGATATGTGCGGAACAACGTGTAGGATAACCTTTGATATCTGTAGGGTATATGTGTGATAAATTTGAATATGTGTAAGATAAAGTGTTTTTGCCTAATTAATGAGAGATTTTATGAATTATTTATTGTTATACCATGCCCTTTCTTCTTTTTCTTTCACATTGAATTTTCTTCTCAAATGATTATTCCCATACGGGTTAATTGTTATAACTTGATACGGGCATCTCGAGTTCCATTCCTATTTTTATCACGGTTTTCACTCCCACAACTCATCTCGAGTTCGACTTACAGCTTATGTGTTTTCTCTACAACGACAGTTTTCATACACGCATGGCTCCTACGAGGAGGAGAAGGGACGTTAAGTCAGGGGGCCCTGTGTAGGATTCTATTAGTGGTTTAAGAACATGCCCTTTCAAATTTTTTTCACGAATGTAAAGATGGCAAGCCGGGGTCTAGGGTATTTTTTCGCCTGCTTGAACGCATGCAAAGCACCTATTTCAAGACTGAAAACCGAAGGCTATCTTTGAAGGAGGCTATCTTCAGGGACTTGGGCCACTTTTTGGATGTTGGGGAAGTTCTTAGGGCAGGGAATAAATGGTTGTGTGGACGTTGCATGGGGATGCATGCACTCAGTAGAGGGTGTAAGTATGATGAAGAAGTCATGTCGTTTGCCATGGTCTCGGGGGATGTGCAAGATTTCATCGTTGAGATACGGAAACCATGTCAAGTGGTGGTTGACACAAACCCCCGTCACCCAACAAGGCTCGGGGGTGCTGTTAACCTCCTTGAGTGGGTTTTTTCCCTCCCTATCCAGACTCTTAAAAGCATTCCTCCCAGTTGTCAGTTGATGTTTGCTCAGGTTTTAACAGGGGCTTTACACAAAGTGGTTGCGTCACTAGGATCAGTCGACAATTGGGTCCAATTACTTTGCTACCGCGTTGCACCTTACTGGTGGTCAGACCATCCTCCAGATAAGAGCGACGATCAAGGAATAGGAAATCTTTGTAGTGTAGTGACATTCAAAGTGTTTAATATTCAAAATACAAAGATTGTTCCAGTAAAGCCCACAAGCGGATCGAGATGAAAAGAAGCTTAGACATCATAGGCCTTAAGCTAGGAGTTGCAAATTCCATTGCTTTTATCATAGCCGACCCGAATTCCCAGCCTAACAGTCAAGGTTCGGTACCTGCAGTTTAGTCTTTTTGAAAATACGTCAGCTTTCGCTGGTAAATACAATTAACTGACTCATTTTGAAAATAGTTTTTTGAAAATGATTTTATACATAGAGAAAACCCAAAGGTCATCGTTTAATATTTCTTGGGATTTATTCTTGTCACCAGATTCACATATTTATCATATGATGGGAACCAGATATCAAAGTCATTCATTTTCAGTGCTATAATAATTAAGGTACACACCAAAGTTGAATAAAAACGTGTCTTACAGTCTATATGCCTACCATTGCACGTTATTCAGTATGGCCATATTAGTCTATGAGTCGGAACGCCCGAACACGGTACCATTAACCCCCAATCATTTTAGTTATCAAATATAACGGATTAACTGAGTTCTAACATTTATGGGTTATTATAAGCAACCCATTAATTTAATACCTGCTCCAAGTGGCGTATTCGCCATAGCCCAAGTTTAAAAACAAAATAAATTAAGAGTATTTACCTTTTAGCTAGCTTCCAACCGTTACCGATTTTCAAATATAGTAAAAGCCGTATAAACAAAAACTAAACTGAAGTCTGATTATCTGGGGGTTCTATAGTCTAGAATGAATGGACTTAGCTATCTGTTAGAATGTATACGGATCATAGGTTAGTTCCTTTGACACGACCAGTTATGTAAGAATATAATTAATCGCTAGATTAAGCGTAAGTTGTTTTGAATGTGGTTTATACTTATCTGGGTGTAAGGACTCATTGGATATTGATAATTTAACCAACATTCTGCTTTGGATAAGTTTTAAAAGGTTTTGACCCGTTACGCCTAGTTTATGCGAACTAGTTTTGCATAACTAGTTATGCGCCTAAAAACGGATTCGGAAGGTCGAATGGGCTTATGACAAGTCTTATTATCAAAACACATCTTAAGTTGAAGTATCTACTGATATAAAGATAGATTATAGCTTAGTTTGATTTAAAATCATTTGATTAGCTTATTTGACCACATAAGGGCATTGTGGTCATTTATGAATACAATTTCAAGATTTGTCAATAAACCTATCAAACGGACTAACCATGTAGCATAACTTCAGTGGGTTATACTTAACAATAACATGGTCCTAAAACAACTTTAAAACAGCCCTAAATGTTGACCAAACGGGTAAGAATCAAAAGTCAAAGCAAAAGTCAAACTGCTTGACTTTTTACATAGAATAAGACCCTAAACTAAATTGAACAAGTTGAGCATGTTATAATAAGTTTATATTAGTTATAAAACTTGTATGAATGATTAAACACTAAGTTTTAAGTTATAGAAAGCATTTATGCACTTTATTCGAAAATTCAAGTTTTACGGAAAAATGCTCAACTCATAATTCAACTAGTAAATGTGATTGTTTGAAGGTATGATTGCAGAGGGATCATACCAACGTTATTACAATCACGTAGTAAAGTTCGGACCGAACTTTACTTTGACCAAAATGGTCAGAAGCTAAAGTCAAACAGAAAGCCACCTGTTTGACTTTTAGCTTAAAAATAACTAAGTAAATGAACTTGCACCAAAGTAAACACTTACTTGAAAGTGTTTGGCAGCAAAAGTACACTAGAAGGGAGTCCTCTGATGCAGAGGAAAGCTCCAAGCAGATGTGGAGAAGAAATGAATAGAATGAGCAAGTTTTTGCAATGAAGTTCAAGTTCTATTTATACTTAAAGATGATTAAGGGGATCATTCCAAGTGTCCCTGATCATTGTAGGATGTTCCCAAGTGTAATAGGACGTGTAATGATCAGAGGGAAGTGGCAAAAATTCGAGATAGGTGTCAACTTGATGTAAAACCTTGGTCCCCAAGCATAAATCTGCCTCTGGCAGTCCCTTACGTACCGTAAGGGTTAAGGCCTTGCGGTCCGTAAGGACCTAAGGCGCGCAGATTCATCAAAAGCTTACGGACCTTAGGCAGGTAAGCCTTGCGGTCCGTATACGATCACCGGAACATGAAATTTAATATGGCTACGGACCGTAAGCCAAAAGGCTTTGTGGTCTGTATACGACCATTAAAATAGAAAGTTTAAGAATTTTGCAAGTTTAGTCCTTGGACTTTACAACTTTGGCCAATTGGCACTTTTAGTCCCACTCCTTCCTCGTATTTGGGATTAGTCGGAGATCCGGGACGCGTTTTAGCTAATGCACGATAAAATTTCATTTCTCCTTCCCCAAATTCGGGATTAGTTGGAGATTCAAAGATACGTTTCAGTTAACGTTTCAACATACGTCCTTCCTCCTTCCACATAGTCGAGATTATTTGGAGGTTTCTCCCTCCACGTAGACGGGATTAGTTGGAGAATTGGACACGTGTCGTCACATAATTGGACGGAATTTTCGGAGTGATACAGCTACGGACATGTCAACCCCATTTGATGGTGGATGCCGCATCTCGGTTCGATGATGGCCTCCGGGAGGCTATAGAAGACATAGTTGTGGTTGGTGGCCCCTTCTTTGGTGACCTCTAATGGCGTCTGACATCTTTGCCAATGCGTCTAGGTGGTTTGGGCCTCCTCTCTGCTCTAGATGTTCCCGTTTATACCTTTGTGGCGTCCAGAGCTCGGTCTTGGGAACTACAGGATCATATCCTTCGAAACAGTGTGGTGGTTGGGCTCGGCCGGGACTATTTGTAAGCATTCGAACGCTTAAATATCTTTCTCCCAGACTTAGGTATCAGCGGTTTCTCTAACAAGAACACCGCCCCCTCGAAGCCACAAAAAACTTTGGCGAATGCTCTGTTTAGCAAAATCGCACAAAGTCTTAGAGAAATTTTTTATTTGACATCTCGCAAGAAGGGGGGGTTGGAGTGCCTGAATGGTCCTCATGCTTAGGATATTTTGACCATTATCCCGATTGAGGGGCTGGGACAATGTATGTCAGCAGTAGAATACAGAGTCATCCTTAAATACCGGCTGATGATCCCTTTGTACCCAGAAGATGAAGCCTGCCTGATATACCGTAAAGCTTGTATGGATAAATACGGAGAGCACTCAGTGCATTGTAAAGAGCTCCATGGGTTCAAATATCGGCATGACTGGGTGTGGGATGTTTTGTGGGACATCCTGAGAATAGCTGGGATTTCGGCTAAGAAAGAGGCTCCTGTTAATTTCCTTACACACCCTATGGAAGGGAGATCTACTCTACGACTAGCGGATCTGCTCGTCTTTGGTTGGGCTAGGGGGAAACATGCTTATGTGGACCTCATGAGGGTTTCCCATCTGGTTGGTTTAAGAGAAAATGGGTTTCTAGCTGGATAAGCAGCAAGAAATGCAATATCGAAGAAAGTTGATAAGCACACTAAAGCTTGTGCCGAGAACAAGCATGTTTTTGTCCCTTTTTCCTTTGACAAATTTGGTTCCTTAGCGCTAGAAGTTATCCAATTCATGACTCGGGGGGCAAGGTTTTGTCTTTGGTAGATTAGGGTTTGCAATTCAGAAAGGGGTAGCGGCCCAGCTTGTTGCCCATCTACCTTCTGTTTTGATGTAACTTGGCAAATATAAATCAGTATAAATAGCTCTATTAAAAAAAATTAACTTAGTCATCAAAGTAAGATCACAAAACTGCTGATAGCAGCAACTATTTATAGCACTACCAATAACAATAACAACAACAACAACAACAATAATAATTTATTCGATTACAACAGATGATAACAATCGACGCTAGGCATTGCTAATGATTGGCCTGCCAACATTAATTTAACTACTGATGAATGCCCACGATGTTGTCATCTTAGCTACTACTGCTCGCAGTTTCTAGTGATATCGTAGTTGCCACTAATGAATTAAGTGGATGCTGAGTAAAATTACTAATTACAAGCAGTTAACATTGATGATCAATTTTCTTGCATATTGATGATCAATATTCTTGCAACTTTCCATCAACTTTAAAGCACCTTCTAATGACACAACAGCTTTGCTCCTTAGATCTTGCCAAGGGGTGATTATAACAACCCTCCTAGAACCCTTAACGTGACCCTAGACGTCCTAAAATATATCTCGTACACGAGAAACAAGCCCGATATACCCTTATATTTATAAAAATAAAGAAAAACAAAAATTATAAGGTTGTCGCGGGCCGCGACCCAGACACCTTTGGCCTCTCGCAGGGCGCGAGCTCCAATTGCTTGCCGGACACACAGGCCGCCACGTGTCGACACGTGGCAGGTCTAGATACGCTGACTAGCCAACCCTAAACCCTAGTCTACTCTCTCGCGGGCCACGAGAGAGTTAGTCTTGGTCTTTGCGGGCCGCGAGCCACCATAGATCAGGCCTATAAATGGAGGTGATCGGCTCATTTGTTCAGTCATTCAGAAATCAATTTCTCTCTCAAATTCTCTAAAAATAGAAACTATACCCGGGCATAATACCCCTCTAAAAGCGAAGCTCTGACTCGTTGTAAGTATTATAACCCTGTTGTTACCCTACACAATCGATTTAGGCTCCTTAACGCATGTCAAGGCTCTGCCTGAATCAGTCGTTGGAGTTCTTTCTCGTGTTACACCCGATTGATCTAGGATTCCGTAATGCATGTCAAGGGTCTGCCTGACTCAGTTATTGGAATTCTGTCTCGAGTTGTACGGTTAATGTGATTTGGGTTATTTTACTAACACGTGTGCATTATTTAATTTTAATAGATAATACCAGGAAGCCTTAGTTTTACCTAAGTAAACAATGTGAGTACATTCTCTTTTATAAACTCTTTTTGTGAGTCAAAAATGTTTTCAAATACAATTACAGTGATTAAGTCTTTGTAATTCTACAAGTGATGCCGATATCTTGGGGTTTTGTATACAAAATGTGAAAGACGTTACCATTGGACAATAAGATAGCCAATGAGTAATATGACCCACAAGTCAGGTGTTGACAGTACTGAATGAGTAATTGTGTAGATATAAACATTGTAAGGTGTAATAATTGATGTTTTTACAAATTGGAATATACTCGCCAGTATTCTTGCTGATAAAACTTTTTAAAACGCGTTTCAGATAACAAAATGTGAAAGCCAATAGAAGCCAGCTGGAGAGCACTGAAGGCTTGGAAAAGTGGCTATAAAAGTTACCTAAATAAAAAGGAGTTTTTGTTTTCAATAATTAGGGTTTATCCCTACAAATGTATTGTCAAATGAACTTGGGTTTTTTTCCAATGTTTTGTTATTATAAAAGTTGGTGTTTTACTCTGATAAAAATATTTCCTAACTACGGTCCTGATCCATTCCGCTGCCAAATTAATAAACAACGATACCACTAGCTCTGAGTCTCGCAGCACCCGCTCCCAGGCATGGGTCGGGGGTTACGACAGAAGGTGGTATCAGAGCTACAGCCACTGGTTTAAGCCAATCAAGTGTTCTGCTGATACTTAATTTTTGTGTTAGGAAATAATTCTGTGTAAATATGTGTATTATGTGTTTTGTGTTATTTGACTATTTGTTAGTTTACAGTTTAAGTGAGCAGGGTACTTCAGACGCTTATCGTCATATAGCTAGTTCACCAAAAGATGAAGGAACATCATCTGAACCAAATCCCTCAGGATACTCAGCCGATACTGTCAAATTTATATTTAAGGTATAATCTGAGGATGTGACAACTGTCAAATTTCCATGTATCCGTACAATAATTAAACAATAATTTGTAGTTTAATGACTCTACTTGATTTAAATTAATGACATGAATGCTTCCTGATTATTGTCATATACATACAAGTGCATCACACATTGCATGAAGTCATATCATTATGACATGCAACACTTTATGATTCAAATGATGCACGAAACAAAGTTAGCACAGTTATCAGACAAACTAGAAGTACTGACGGGAGTTCAGTACTCAGACAGATATAATGTTAAAGCATAGAATGAGCTAGAAACCAAGAGTTAGACTAGTATAGTGTTTAAGAAAGTAAGGATCATAAAACTGCCTTCCTAGTGATAGTTTCAGTGCCGGAAAGTGCCTAAAACTCACCCAAACTGCAGAATTCTGCAACCTTCAGCAAAAATCAGTTTTTTAACAACATAATATTGTGCAGAATTATGGTTAAATGGTGAAGAACACTTTCCTAGGTGTCGGGAATCAAAACTGTCACAAAAGGGAACATAAAGCACACTAAACTGCGTAATTTAGCAACTTAACAAACCGGTAACCAACCGAACAACCGGACACTACCCGAAACACCAAATTTTCACTAGAAGCATTGTTTTATCATTTCCGGGCTAGTTATGGTCCCCGAACATCATAACACACCTTATAATTACATAACACACATATAACCCTAACTTAACACTTAGATTCTAACCATATTATCTAACTATCCATCACAACCCAACCCAACCCTATACCCCCCCCCCCCCCCGTTGGCGACGGTCACCAAGGGTGGCCCACCCTTAATTTGTTTTAAATATTTAATTGATCTTGTTGTTTACTTTTGGAACATTTTATACATAGGTTAAACACATGTTGGAGACTTTAATTTAAACCCACAAGTTCCTCATAACATCTCATTTTCACAAAACGTCAACACACTTCAACACTCTCCCTCTCCTCTCTTGGCTACGGCCGTAACTCACCACCACTTTCAAGGTTTCCTTCATACATTCTAAGGTGTTACAAAGGTGCTAGGAGCTTAACTAAGGAGCTTGGTGCCATTAGAAGTTGAAGGACCTCTCTCAAGAGCTATTAACCACCAAGTTTATCATCTTCATCACCTTTGATCTCTTCCCAAGACTTGTGCTAGTAGAAAGACTCTTATAACATCATTTTACTTCTCATTATGTTGGTTAAAAGGTTATGTAAGTTACTAAACATGAAGAACATGAAAGAATAAGAAGTTAATCTTTAACATAAAGCTCAAAATCATGATAATCTATGTTGTTTAAATGTGTGTATGAATCTTGATTGTTGATTACTTGTGTTTATGATGTTAAACATCATAAGAAGCTTGCTAGATTGTGGTTAAACACATGATCTAGCAAGTGAGATAATGATCTTGTGAAAAATCAAGATGATCATCCTTTATGTTTCTCATGAACTTGAAAATGAAGATGATTTTGTGTAAGATGATGATGAATACATGTTATTAGTCTTGTACATGAATGATTTCAAAGATGATTTTCTCAAGAAACCAAGTTAACTTACAAGATTTACATAACCATGATTTTTCAAGAAACTAACCAAGTTTGTAGTGTTAAATCAAGTATAGAAAAATATTTATAACAAGAAAAATACAAAAGAAATACTTTTAGAAAAATCATCTTATAAATTGTGAAAGACTAAATTCTTCAAGAATGTGAATTATAAACAAATAATAATGTTTTAAAGGGTAACTAAGTCTACTTAATAACATAGCAATTTACTACAAGTTTTTACAAAAATTTCAAGTTCATGATGTAGTGTAAATTGTAAGATTTTGGCACATGGTAAGTGTTGATAGAATTGTTGTTGATTGGTGATAATTTTAAAAGAAAATGATAGGCTTTGAAAGCATGGAAACCTCCATTTTTAAGGGGAAACTATAGCAAAATTTTTCTAGAATTTAAACACTTAGAAAAATATTTTTAAACAAGTGTTTACAAGTAAATTTTAACCATGGTTTTTCATATAAAATTTGCCATAATTATTGTTACAAAAATTACAAATATTGAAGGTTGATTTTTGATAAATAAAAGTGACTAAGTATATTTTTAGGAAAATATATATTTAGATGTCACAATTTGTGTGATTACTTGTATATTATGTGTATTAGTTATATTATTTTAGGACTTGAAATAATATAACTTACCAAAATACCAAGAATTATAATACAAAATATTACCAAAATTCCAAGAAAAAAAATATATAATTTATACCCAAAAAGTTGACAAACCGACATGGAATATGGATTACATATATATATATATATATATATATATATATATATATTCCGGAATTAAGATCATATATAAATTTTGACGAATAAGTTAAACGGTATTTTGGAAACTCAAGAAACGGAAATTATAATATTACAAGTGTTACAAAAATATATCATATTTTTGTCAAGTAGAAAAATACATTTTTTTTAATAAAGAAAGGATATATATATATATATATTCTTGAATTATTAGAAGATATATTATTTTGAAGAAAATATATATTTCCTTAAACAAATTTTGAATATATTATTTTTGAATGAAAAATGGATTTATAAATATTTTCTAAGATAATCTTGAAAATATATTATTTTTGAGATTTATATGAAAATATAATTATTTTTGCCAAAGAAAGAATTATAAATAATTTTCTATAAAAGTTTTCTTAAAATATATATTTTAAGAATACAAATTTGGTGATTTTTATTGGTTAAAAATAATATTCCAGAAATGTAAACACAAAAATTAAGTATAAGAATGCTTAACAAATAAATACAAAAATACGTATTCTCGTACGCACTAATACACACCGGAATACGCCACCGATACTTGGCAAAATACACAAGTCTAAGAATACAAGTATAAGTATACCCATCCTTGGGGAAAATATACATGTATAAATACATAATGTATCAAGTTAGAATATATTATTTTAACTAATATTCCAATATATAACAAATATAATATAAGTTAAAATATTATTATTTTAACAAATAATTATATACTTTGGAATAATATTTATTAGATCAAAGACGTAACTCAAAGATACTAAGTCCTAACATTTAAGACTAAGAGTCAAGGCACGACTCATCCGTCTAATAAACCAACGCACGTGTGTAGGTCGTGCGACCGAGAAGAAGCTTTAGGTTACTTGATCGAAGAACGCAAGATTGTGAGTTAATGTCCCCCTTTTCTTTTAACCGTTTTCAGTTTTATAACTTCGGGGGTGAAGTACATGTTACAAATGTTACAATGTTTACAAATGGTATGGTTATCTAAGGAATGAACTGTTAGATCATGTGAATGGGTAGGCGTTAACTTGAGACCATTAATCCTTATATAAGGACCGAGGGGCATGAGTGATAGATCTATTTGGGTGTTGCGAGTCCCACCCATGGGTCCGTGAGTTGGCTGCATGTGTTGACTATGTCGTTCCAGCCGGGTGGCCCGGTACGAAATACGCAAAGTATACAGAGTGTTTGTTTACATATATTGAGTGTTAGTGGTTAACATATGTGCACATGTTATGATTATTATGTTACAGGCACCCATGTCTTCCTCTGAGAGCGGGTTATCTGATGCCCACGACCCTATGGCCATCGTTTCGGACCATGAGATCATGTCTGAGCTGGAGATTTTCACATCGGACACCGAGAGTGATCCTGAGATGCTTTCTGAGGATGAGGATAACTTTCAGCCTTTCGCATTACCAGATTTTGGCGATGACATACCTATAGCTGATGGCGTTCCCGTTGAGGATCCTATTGACTTTCCTACCCCTATCCATGACCATCTCATCATTAGTCACCCCGATGGTGAGCATATCGTCGCACCGATCCTCGACACTGCTCCCCTCGTGGTCATTCCTCCTGAGGATTGGCCTTTTGATGACCTTTTTGGCGATGATGTCGATTTATTTTTGGACGGTCCCCCAGCTGACGCTCCGGGCGACAGGGAGATTGCTGATGATGTTGTTGTACCTCCTCCAGCTATTCTTGTAATCAAGTTGTATTCCGACTCTAGCTTGCATTCAGTTTCAGACTCCTTTGAGTCTGTGACTTCATCAGCCCTGTGGGCGGCAGGACTGCAGCTTTATGCCACTGATTCAGATGACGACACTGCGATGTCAGCTGCACCACTATCTCCTGTTCGAGTCCCTACACCTCCTCACGTCCAAGAGCCTGTTCCTGAGCCAGAACCTATTCCGTTTGGTCAGCCTGATATTGCACATCTTGTCCCAGAGCAGATTCCTGAACCACCTGAGCTTCCACATGTTGACCCATTCATTCCACCACCTCCACTAGTGTTACCCTTATTCCCAAGTCAACAAATAGCTGAACCACCAGTGTTACCCTTATTCCCAAGTCAACAAATGTTAGAACCAAACAAGGAAAACCAGTTTCCAATCCTAGATGTTGACCCATATGAGATTCCTAGAATTCCTCCTCCCAACCCCATAGCTCAGTATACTGACCTGGATCCTTTAGACCCATTTTGGAATAGCGACTGGTGGAAGCAGAGTGCAATAAGAAATCCATACTCTTACGGACACCCCATACCTCAATACCCTGACCCAGATCCAGTACCATTACCACCCATGAGTGAAGAAAATATGCAGGAACTTCGCCAATGGGACGATGAGTTAGTTGAAGAAGGAGATAGAATTAGTTAAATAGGGGAAAAACCTATGTGGAAGCACGTCGAGCGTGATATACATGATTGGATACATGATACCTAGAATAATACCTAGATATATGTGTAATTTTGTATTATGAGAAAAAAATAGATAGACTAAAATAGATATCGATGTGTAACTACTAGTGTGTTTAATTTCAATTTATAGTTTGTAATCGACACATATATAGATATATATGAAAAGAGTAAAGGTCGCAATGTTAGACGATTTTGAGCAATCTGGGTGTGTGACTGTTTGTATTAGATGTTATTCTGTGATAATTAATACCTGATAAATGTTTACAATTCAGATGTCGAACGAAGTAAATCAGGAAAATTAGAATAATGAGAATAACGGAAACCAAATAGATAATAGTGTCATCCAACACATAGTAGCACAATGAATTATAGACGCTATGCCTTATATTATTAAAACAGTTAAGAAAGCAGAAAATAATAAATCTGTAACTGGAAGTAAACACCAACACACTGAACTAAGTCACAGTGTGAACGATAATAATAGACCATTAATTCAAGCTCCATTTCATAAAAGAAGAAGAACCGTCTCTTACAGTTGTTCTTATAAAGAATTCTTGGCCTGCAAACCAATAGAATTCTCAGGTAATGAAGGAGCCATTTCAGCCTTGCGTTGGATAGAAAAGACAGAAGCAGTCTTAAAAATAATCAAATGTGCAGATGAAGATAAGATTATGTTCGCTTCTAATCTTTTCAAAAATGTAGCATTAGAATGGTGGAATACTATTCTCTAGTCTAGGGGAAGTGACAGAGTTTATAATATGGAATGGATCAACTTTAAGGAAATGATTGAAAGAAAATTTTGTCCTCCTCAAGAAAAGGAACAAATCACTAATAAGTTCTTAAATCATAAAATGACTGGAATAGACTGCAAAGGTTACACTACCATATTCTTCGAATATGCTAGGATAGTGCCAACCTTAGCCTCACCCGAGCCCGTATTAATCTCCCGTTATGTTTGGGGATTAATTAGTGAGATTGGACACGTAGTCAACGCAGCTAGGCCACTCTGGAAGATGCTCCCTATATTGCAACTTTTGCAAAATATCTGGACACAAGGAATAAAATTATAGGAAGAAACCTAGCAATAGGATATGCTACAATTGTGGGGAAAGTGGACACATTAGACCGAACTATCCGAAACTAGCTCTAGCAGCAACCAACAAAGCTAAGAAAACTGAAGGACCCAATAAGAATGCCAGAGCATTTGTTCTAATAGCAGAAGAAGGCAAGATGATTCCAGATGTGATTGCCGGCATGTTTTTAGTTAACAACCTTTTTGCCAAAGTATTATTTGACTCTGGTGCAAACCAAAGATTTATCAATACTTCTTTCTACAAACTTCTCGACCCACCCTTAACCAAATTTCAACATGTTTGTTTGGTAGAGACAGCAAACGGAGAATCCATTAAGATTAGTGAGATCTTGTAGGAAGCAAGAATACAAATCCTGAACCATCATTTCTTTGCTAACCTTTACCCAATGAATCTAGCCGGATTCGATGTTGTATTAGTAATGGATTGGTTGGTAGCCAATCATGCAAATATTTTATGTGATCAAAAGTCAGTACAAGTAAGTGCATCAAGTGGTGAAAAGATCACAATCAAGGGAGATAAGCCAACCAGGTCAGCAAAATTCATCTCTGTGATGAAAGCTGCAAGTTGTGCAAGGAAAGGAGCAATAGTATATATGGTTTCCGTAATCATTAATACTAAAGGAAAAGAATTAAAAGATATTCCTATAATATCTAAATTCTTAGACGTTTTTCTAGTAGAGTTACCTGGATTACCGGCTGATAGAGAGGTTGAATTTAGAATTCACCTAATACCAGGAACGACACCGATTACCAAAGCACCATATCGATTAGCACCAGCGGAGACATAGGAACTGAAGAAACAATTGGACGAACTTCTTGACAAAGGTTTTATACAACCAAGTTCATCGCCATGCGGAGCACCGGTGTTATTTGTCTAAAAGAAAGACGGATCAATGCGTATGTGCATTGATTACCGAGAATAGAACAAGGTTACGATTAAGAATCGGTACCCTCTACCGAGAATCGATGATCTATTTGATCAACTTTAAGGAACTCGATTCTTCTCTAAGATCGATTTATGCTCAGGATATCATCAACTGAAAGTACAGGCAGAGGACATTCCTAAAACTGCTTTCAGAACAAGGTACGGTCATTATGAATTTACCGTCATGCCATTTGGTTTAACCAATGCCCCAGCTGTATTTATCTACATGATGAACAGGATATGTAAACCATACCTGGACAAATTCATAGTTGTCTTTATATATGATATTCTAATTTACTCTAAGAGTAAAGAGGAACATGCATCGCATCTGTATACACTTCTGACATTATTGAGAAAAGAGAATCTTTATGCTAAATTCTCAAAATGTGAATTCTGGTTAGCAGAAGTACAATTTCTTGGACATCTAGTTAATCATGAAGGAATTCATGTGGATTCCACAAAGATCGAGGCGATAACCAAATGGAAAGTCACTGAGTCGCCAACAGAGTATGAAGTTTTCTTGGATTAGCAGGATATTATAGACGATTTATCCAAGATTTTTCTAGAATAGCCATTTCATTAACCAAACTGACATGCAAATCAGTTAAGTTTGAATGGGGATCAAAACAGAAAGAAGCCTTTAAGGTTCTTAAGCAAAGGTTAACTAACGCACACATACTCGCATTACCAGAAGGAACTGAAGACTTTATAGTCTATTGTGATGCGTCTAAGTTAGGATATGGATGTGTGTTAATGCAACGTCAAAAGGTTATAGCTTATGCCTCTAGATAACTTAAGAAACATGAAGAGAATTACACAACCCATGATCTAGAGTTAGAAGCCATAGTTTTTGCCCTTAAGATTTGGAGACACTATTTATATGGAAATAAAGTTGTTCTCTTCACAGATCATAAGAGCTTAAGATATATTTTTGGGCAAAAAGAATTAAATATGAGACAGAGACGCTGGATGGAGATTCTTAGTGATTATGATTGTGATATCCAGTATCATGCAGGAAAAGCAAACGTAGTAGCTGATGCTTTAAGTCGAAAGGATCATGAAAAGCCAAAACGAGTACACTCTCTCAATCTAAATCTGCAGATAGATTTAAATGAGCAAATTAGAGAAGTACAGAAAACAGTAATCAAGGACGCTACTGAAAGGTTAAAAGGTATGAGTAAGGAATTAGAACAAGGAGCAGATGGAATTTGGAGATTCCATATGGAAAGGATGTGGATACCTAAACAAGAAAACCTATGCCACAAAATTCTAGAAGAAGCTCATAAATCTAAGTATACGCTACATCCCGGTAGTGATAAGATGTATCAAGATCTAAGAAAGAATTTCTGGTGGATAGGAATGAAAAAGGATATAGCAACCTACGTTGCTAAATGTCTAACTTGTTCACAAGTTAAAACTAAGCATCAGAAACCCTTAGGGTTGTTGCAACAACTAGAAATGCCAATATGGAAATGGGAATTGATATCAATGAACTTTGTTACCAAATTACCCAAGACAAGAAAAGGAAATGATACAATCTGGGTGATTGTAGACAGATTAACTAAATCTACTCATTTCTTACCAATGAAGGAAACTTTCAGTATGGAACAATTAGCCAAGCTATATGTAAATGAAATAGTTTCATTACATGGAATTCCTTTTTCTATTGTATCTGATAGAGATAGCTGTTTTACTTCTTATTTTTGGATAAGTTTCCAAAAAGCCATGGGAACAAGGTTAAATCTAAGCACATCTTATCATCCATAGACGAACAGACAAAGCGAAAGGACAATAGAAACAATGGAGGATATGCTTAGAGTCTGTGTAATTGATTTTGGAGGAAATTGGGATGATCATTTACCATTAATATAATTTTCCTACAATAACATCTTTCATACTCGTAACAACCCAACTTTCTGAAGTCAAAGTCAAGGTCAACGTCAGGTTGTTATTCAGATCTGTCATTCATTGCTTAAATTATTGCCTTGTGCTCTCGAGACTCGACAATCGATATAATAGTTAACACTGTTTTAAACTACGAATTATTATTATGTGAAGTAACAATGCGATAAACACAACTAAATGCTACTAATTACTAGACACCATCACATCGCTATCGCATCGTAATTCGCAACACAATTATTGATATTGATTGTTTGTGTGTGTTATTATGTGCTTTATTTGTGTGTGCTATATATATGTTTTGGGATATTATTTGCAAACGCAATCGCAACTCTATCACATCGCAATCTCATCGCAACTCAAAACGCAGATGTACTTTCTAGGCATTTTAGGAGTTATGTTATTTGCGTAACTAATGGATAATACTATCGCATCACTTAATCGCAAATAGCTTAAACGCAACGCAATGCTTAACGTACGAAACGAAAGTCGAAACCCAGCTTGCACGAGCCAACTGATCGAATGACCATACGGTCGAATGATCATCCGACCGGATGGCCATCCGATAAAACGACCGTCTGACCTGTTCACTCTACACCGCCTTTCTCACCTCTCACCTATACATACCCCCTGTCACATCAACCGGTCATTGATGTGACAGCTCTATCCGACCCACGCACTCTCCAGCCCTTTTTCTCTCGATTCCTCACGATTCTTGTAAGTTTTCTTCCTAAATCTTGTACTTCCATCTTCATTACACACTTTCTCATCATCTTCTCCATCAAATCACCACTTTTCACCGTGAAATCACTTTATTTGGGCTGTTTTATAGGGACGTCACCTCGGTTTCTTGTGAACATTGAAATGTGACCTTATCTCACCAAGAACGGTTCAGATCTAAAGGATTTCTACATACTTTTACGCTGAGTTCGACTAAATCTAAACATATTCAACTGTATTCAAACTTTTCTTCAACATTCTTTCACTTTTTACTCAAAACCGTTAGAATCTGGACTCATTCAGGCTCTCTACCCGTTCTCCAGTAGAAAACCGGTTCGGGGACGGATTTCTACCGAAGAGACGACCGATTCACGGGTTGAACATGAAACTTCATCTTGAACAGTTGAGCCTGATCGAACGGGGTGGTTCCCATCCGGTCAGCTGAGCTAAACTTGGGGTGGTTTCCATTATTTAACACGTTGTCACGGCTTCTCGGTTAAACCGCAAAACTTCTCAACTTAACTGATTTTCTAAGTTTACAACCCAAACAGTTGCTCGATCGAATAGCCATCCGAACAGATCACCATTCGATCGAATGACTATTCGACCAAGTGAGTTACAACTTCAACACTTAAACAATTTTCCAAAAATTCAAGGAATATCAGCTTTCCAACGAATAGCCATCCGTCCGAATGGCCATCCGTCCGGATGACCATCAGACCGGATGACTTGATACCTAGAAACACTTTACATTTTTCAAAATGCTACAATGAAAACTTCAAAGTTTCAAAACACTTTTCAAACACTCATACTTAGTCAAATGACCAACCGACCGAATGGTCATCCATCCGGATAACCATCCGTCCGGACGGTCATCCGACCAATTCATCATACGACACTTCGACTGTTACACGCTGCTTGACGCACCGTTCAACGCTTACACTATCGTTCCCTGTTCAGGCTAACTTCCAAGTGCTCCCTTCAATCCAAGGTTGTGTTTATTTACTAAACACATACTGTGAGTATACTCGAACCCATTTTTCTTTAACGCACTTTGGGTGTTACATACGTTTACTATATCAAATCATATCGAACACACAACGCAAAAACTTTTAACGCTAACCGTTCTCGCATGTTATACGTGACTCGATGAATGCTTGTATGTTACGTTTACACATTGATTGTTGTCTGCCTGCATTAGCAACCATAGTACTATAGTTTGGACTCAGCACCTGTTTATTCAAGGGTTGTTAAGGTTATTTACTTCACGTGTTCGCAGTGGTGAACATGTGTTGAGCACTCTACAACTCGCATTCATTGGTATTGATAGTATCTTTGTCGATAACTTACTAGATTCGCACCCCACATGATACATGCTGGTTATGCGTAATCGTTTTCACTATACTATATGCTATCAAACTTGTGTACTCACATTTACACTATATGTATTGACTTTATTTTAACGTATGTGACAGGTGTTTAGGATGCTATGCTTTGCTGTGATGAATCAAGTTAGGTGGTCTAGACACCCACGAATAAAATCTGAGTTGTCGGAACTGTTTACTGGTCCTTGAGAACAATGTCTGCAATAACTATTTTATTTTATATGTTGATGTTATGGGACATGAACTTAAATGTATTATAACTAATAGTTGTTATGGATTCTCCTTGACAATCTGTTTTGCTCAGTGCCGCGCCCCGATGATTCCGCCATCGGTTGGGGTGTGACAATGCTAGCATTAATGCTGCACCATTGAAGCACTTTATGGACGCAAGTGCCGAACTCTAGTATGTTTGGAAGAAATTGGAGAAAAGCAACTATCTGGACCAGAGATAGTACAAGAAACAACGGACAAGATTATTCAAGTCAAGGACAGACTAAAAGCAGCACGAGATCATCAAAAGAGTTATGCAGATAACAGACGAAAACCTTTAGAATTTCAAGTAGGAGATAAGGTATTATTAAAGGTTTCTCCATGGAAAGGTGTAGTTAGATTTGTTAAAAGAGGAAAGCTAAGCCCTAGGTATGTTGAACCTTTTGAGATTATTAGAAGAATAGGACCTGTAGCTTATCAGCTACAACTGCCAGAGGAAATGGCAGGAATACATGATGTGTTTCATGTATGTAATCTCAAATAGTGCTTAGCAGACGAATCATTAGTGATACCTCTTAAGGACATAGAGGTAAATGAGAAACTTAAGTTTATCGAGAAACCCGTACAAATTAAAGATAGAAAGATCAAGAATCTCAAACACAAGAGACTAGTTCTGGTCAAAGTGAAATGGGATTCCAAAAGAGGACCATAATACACTTGGGAACTCGAGTCAGAGATGCAGAAAAACACCCACACCTTGTAACACCCCAAATTTCGTATGTCGTATTATAATGTTAAAACCTTAATGTTTAGATGATAAGAAATGGTAAGTATAGATTTTTACCATTTTCTAAGTTTTATAAACTATGAAAAGTCTAAAGCATATGTGCACATGAAGTTAACCAAGTTAGTATGTAAAATGAAATAAATGGCATATTCTAAAAGATTGAGGGGTTAAAATGAAAAATGTTATAAATAAAACACTTGATAAAAAAAAATTGGTCAGTGTTGTTAAAGGTGTGCGATCGAGAGAAAGGGCTGGGAAGAACAAACACCCCTATCAACACAAATCCATCAAATTGAAAGGGGATTTGAGGGCTAAACGAATGCATGAACCAAGAATGTCGATCGCTTAAGTGTTTCTAACATCAAGTAAGTCGAATTTGGTGTTTTAGTGATGTTTGATTAAGTGGTTTTGGGTAATCTGTGAATATAGTGTAAAATTTAAACACGAATGTTAGTTATGATGAATATGTAGATGCTAAAGTATGTTTAATTTTGACTATGATGATGATTTGGGGAAAATCCACTTGTTATGAGTAGGGTGGCAACATGGGTATACTATCCATGTCATATCTTTATGCAAGTCTTGATGTATTATGTTATATGTGATTGATTCTTGTTAGTTAGATTGAGTATGGTATGAAGTAATGTGATTTTGTTTAGTTGTTAATGACAAGTGAAAACAAGAATTAGGAAGATGAGCATGGAAAGAGTTGTACATTATGCCTTTTTGTGGTACGCACGCCAAGTGTTTGAGGAAATGCCTAGTAGAAGTTAGTATGTAAAATTACATGATAAAAATAGATGAATATGGATAGATGGTGGAAGTTATGTGATTGTTAGTGAACTTACATGAGGAAGACGTGTTAGATTGATTCCATATGGAGATTTCATTGATTTCATGCCCGGGTAGAAGTGTGCACTAGTGGCTTGAACTATCTGTTTAAATGATATGATGTACACCATGTGGTTGTTTGATCCACTAGTTGTGAACTAGAAGTGTATGTGAAGCATATGAAATTCCTAAAAAGGAGTATTGTTGGAATAGTATAAGGCTAGTTTAATGTGTTATAGAGTTAGTTGTGGAGTTATAGAAATACTAGTATGAATGGAATGGATTACGTATATGTGTATGTACGTAGACAAGTAATTATATGGTTGTGTGTGTCCTAGAATGTAATTACGAAATGCATAGGATGTCGTTAGTATGGTCCACCACATCAATATGGACATATGTTCTTAAGTTGGAAATTTGTATGCTTGACTGTTGACTTTCTGAAAATTCAACGAATATGCGAATGGTATGGTTCGACTTATGAATTTTACTATAAGGTTTAGGAATAATCGTGTGGCATGTGTTAGGCTAATGATGTGTTACGTATGATGAGTGATTAAATTTCGTGAATGTAAAACAATGTAATGGTATTTTATGCATGCTAGCGAACGATTGACTAACGGAAGTCAATGTAACTAAGAGTTAGAAATGAATGTTGATATGGATAAACATAAATACTAATGATGTTATGGATATGATGGCATGGAATGATGGAATCACATAAACATGGAAGGACAACGGGTCAAAGGTAAACACGGAAGCTATGCACGAACTCGGATGCACGAGGTAAGTAAATTCCCGGACTCCCTCTTTAGTAGAAAAAAAAGAGATTTATTTGTATGATAATCGTTAGCAGTTAAGTTGAGATGCATTGTTGATGATAATATCAAGTAAGTAGTATTAAGTAAGTGATTTTCCGGAATCACTTCTTAGTTTATTTAAGCAAGGTTATGCGCTAGTTATTTAAGTATCATAATCGGACTCTAATAAGGTTTGGTTATATAGAAGTGAAGGTTTCCGTTAAGTAGACCAAACGGGTCAAAATAAAGTAAAACGCAACCCGGGTAACAGGAGCGTGAACTATATGAATTATGGATCCGGGTAATGGATTTCAGCTTAGATATGTTAAGAAATGAACCCCAAGCGATTAAAATGAGTTTGGATAAGTTTGGATGTATAATGGGTAAAAACAATAAACGTGCAGAGCTGACATGGCCGGGTGGACACTTGACACGGCCGGGTGAAGGGGCTGAAAAAGAAAAAGAAAAATATAATTCTTGTGTTTAATTCTTTTGTTCAAATGTTATGATTTCTAATCATTTGAATGAAATTGTATGATAAGTAACGATGCACTTTAGACCTCGGAAGAGTAAGGAAATTTTACTAATATAGTTCAACTACGAATAGTTGATTTAAATGAATGAGTTTAATGCATACCGGGAATCGGGTTCATAAAACCCATGTACGGAACTCCGGATAATGTAAAACTTTTATAGTTATAATGTTCATGTGAGTATTTAGTATAAACAAATGAGTTGCTTGATTAAAAACATGAACGGGTCGAATAAGTAGTAATTGAATATTAAGCCGAAAGCATATAGGTTAAGAATTTCCTTAGTCCGGATGTTAGATCTTGAGTCCATATAATAGAGGGCTAAATTACGGTCATGTGGGAAGAAACGGTAGGTTAAACGGTTCAAGGGTTTGAAAGTTATGCACATTTTCGTAACAAAAAAGTGCTGCTGGGAAATGCAGGTTTCAGAACGAAACCTGATGGAAAAAGATAACCCTCACACCACGCGAGGGAAGACTTAAAATCTGGCGCGCCACGCAACAGCGAGTCGCGGTCCGCGAGGGACCCCAGATCCGGCAAAATTGTATTTTTTTGTTTGTTTTGGTCGTGGAACTTGTTTTAAATGGTTCTCAAGGCCTTATAATTAATGTTTAAGTTGATTTTGATTATAAGCGAATGTTATGGCTTTCCGGTTAGCATATGTATGGATTTACCTTCGTGTTTGGAATTTATAGGCAAAGCGTTTAGGAGTAAATAAGTATGTATGTGTGTATAAATGTATGAATGTATGTATGCTGGTGTATATGATTGTATATACGTATGTAGTAATATATACGTGTACGAATGTAAGTTGCTAAGAAGGTACGTAGTAATGGTTTCAATATGTTTGATATTTGATGGTTACTAATAATGTGCTTTGAGGTTGGAATCTAATGCATGCATGAGAATGTCGGGTTCATGAAGAGTTGAAGCCAAATTTAGATTAGGAAATGATTGAATGAATTCAAGTTTACATTGCGGAATGTTACACGATTTTCATATACATAGAATAATGAAGTATGGTGTTGTCATTGACTAACAGTTAAGTTGTATATAATGTCCACAGGTACCACACGGATTTCCTCTACGATTAACAAAGATAAGCGGGCGTGGATCGAGTCAAAGAGCAAGGATTGTACGGAAAGAACAGTCACATAGCTTGAATGATGTAAGCTTTGAAGTGTTAATTTAAGTGTGAATGTTGTAATTTCTTTCTAGAAAATGTTTGACATTTCGTAATTGAGCCTTTACGTAAGTAATGTAACTAAACAATAAAGAAATTTAAAGGCTCATTTTTCCGCTGAGTCGTTTTTAAGTTATTACGTTTTAGGTCGTTACACACCTGTTCCAGTAGACCTCGAGGACGAGATCTAAAACAAGCTGGGGGATGATATAACAACCCTCCTAGAATCCTTAACGTGACCCTAGACGTCCTAAAATATACCCCATACGCGAGAAACAAACCCGATATACCCATATATTTATAAAAATAAAGAAAAACAAAAATTATAAGGTTGTCGTGGGCCGCGACCAAGACACCTTTGGTCTCTCGCGGGGCGCGAGCTTCGATTGATTGCCGGACACCAAGGCCGCCACGTGTCGACACGTGGCAGGTCTAGATACGCTGACTAGCCCACCCTAAACCCTAGTCTACTCTCTCGCGGGCCGCGAGAGAGTTAGTCTTGGTCTTCGCGGGATGCGAGCCCCCATAGATCAGGCCTATAAATTGAGGTGATCGGCTCATTTGTTCAGTCGTTCAGAAATCAATTTCTCTCTCAAATTCTCTAATAATAGAAACTATACCCGGGCATAATACCCCTCTAAAAGCGAAGCTCTGCCTCGTTGTAAGTATTATAACCCTGTTGTTACCCTACACGATCGATTTAGGGCTCCTTAACGCATGTCAAGGCTCTGCCTGATTCAGTCGGTGGAGTTCTGTCTCGTGTTACACCCGATTGATTTAGGATTCCGTAATGCATGTCAAGGCTCTACCTGACTCAGTCATTGGAATTCTGTCTCGAGTTGTACGGTTAATGGGATTTGGGTTATTTTACTAACACGTATGAATTGTGTAATTTTAATAGATAATAACAAGGAGATACGCCAGGAAGCCTTAGTTTTACCTAAGTAAACAATGTGAGTACATTCTCTTTTATAAACTCTTTTTGTGAGTCAAAAATGTTTTCAAATACAATTACAGTGATTAAGTCTTTGTAATTCTACAAGTGCTGTCGGTATGTTGGGGTTTTGTGTACAAAATGTGAAAGACGTTACCATTGGACAATGATATAGCCAATGAGTAATATGACCCATAAGTCAGGTGTTGACAGTACTGAATGAGTAATTGTGTAGATATAAACATTGTAATCGCCTTTAATACTGTAATGTGTAATAATTGATGTTTTTACAAATCGGAATATACTCGCCAGTATTTCTTGCTGATATAACTTTTTAATACACGTTACAGGTAACAAAATGTGAAAGTCAATAGAAGCCAGCTGGAGAGCACTGAAGGCTTTGAAAAGTGGCTATAAAAGTTACCTAAATAAAAAAAAGTTTTTGTTTTCAATAATTATGGTTTATCCCTAAAATTTATTGTCAAATGAACTTGGGTTTTTGTCCCAATGTTTTGTTATTATAAAAGCTGGTGTTTTACTCTGATAAAAATATTTCCTAACTACGGTACTAATGCATTCCGCTGCCAAATTAATTAATACCGATACCATCAGCTTGGAGTCTCGCGGCACCTGCTCCCAGGCAGGGGTCGGGGGTTGCGACAGTGATGCCCTTTTGGAACCCAAGGTCATTAGGAGGCTTCGTGCCTGTGAACAGTGACGGACCCAAGAAATTTTTTCTTGGGGTGCGGAAATTTTTTAAGAGTCGTTTGTCTATTTTTATATAATATTTTTTTCTGGTCAGGGTAGGGTCGGGTCGGGTCAGATCGTTGTGGCATAAAATCTTATCATTCTATGATGTAGGTTTTCCCGTGTTTTGAGGTGGTACTTCGGTTCATGTGCAAAACATAAAATGATGTTTACAATACTATCAACCTTATAAAAATTAGTTAAAAACAAAAGGTTCCGAGTTCCAATGTTTCATTGCGGGTGGTAAAAAATACCAAAAAAAATATATAAACTAACTCGTATCGAAACCAAAATACAATTCAAATAATAACTAATACCGTTACGGATGTTCCCATAGAGGTATTAATATGGTTTAGTTGAGTAAAAAGTTATATGTATTGCAATTTATATATTTATTTATAAGCTAGTAAAAATCTATTAACATATTATTATCCGAATTAATTAAAAGAGAATGGATAAATTTTTTAGTACATAAATTAATTAATTATGGAATGTGTAAATACATTATAGTATTTAGTGGATAATTAATTCATTTCCAAAGGGTTACAGTTACTTTACTTGATAAGCTTATAATTTCCTTAGATTCTGGCTTTCCTTACTTTAAAAAAAACTAATTTTTTTTTTTTTTGAACGGCGAAACTTCTATAAAAATTATAGAAAAAGCTACAGGCCAGCAAGAAACTGAAGCCCAATTACATGATTACGTCACGGATATTAAAATCACACCACCTATCCCACTGTAGATTACAAAGCTTTGATCTACACCTAATCCATAAGAAAGAGTTCTCTTTTACTTGTTCCACACTCATAACCCTAAAATCCTTTTCAAGATCTTCCCATAATTCCCATTAATTCTTTTTTATTGCAAACAACATAAACTCGTTTACTAGTTTACAACAAAGTTCAAGGGGTGCAAAGGAAAATTTTTAAGGGGTGCTGTCGAGATTTTCGGTAAACACTTAATTTCTTTTTTTCAGGGGTGTGTCCGCCACCCCACCAAGCGGGGTAGGTCCGCCCCTGCCTGTGAACTACCATGTTCGTTCAAGCTAGAAGTCACATTAGCCTCCAACAAGTGAGTACCCCGCACCTACTAGCTTGTATTAATATTTATTATCTTTCTACTTTCACCTAAGTAAATCAATCTAACTTAACATGACTTAATGAAACTAAAATCACCAACATGAACATCATATGTACAACATAAAAGGTCATAGGGTACCTTGTAAACAGGGCCAAAACCGCCTTCTCCAAGTTTGTTGTTCATAGAAAAGTTATTTGTAGCTTTATGTAACGTAGACAATCCGAACACTGGTAGCTCTAGATGTTCGTCACCATTTCTTACTTCAGGATCATGTTGAAACTCGTGTTGAGGTATCCCTGTGACGTTGATGAATATTTTATAAGAACTAGTAACACTCTTTAAATATACAATGATTTAGTAGGTATTCTGGTGTTTAAAATGCTTTTTGGAAGATATTTAATGGGTTTTGTGTTGTTTGATAATAAAACATAACGTGACCTGACACATTCATATGTACAGAAACTAGTAGTTGCCTCGTCTGCGTTGCGGGACGATAGCCGAATAAGTCTCAATCAATTAAAAAAATACTACGATAATTTTGCTATGAAAAAAACTAAAACGATGATAAGACCGTAATTTTCGGCTCAAGGCAAAACTGTAATTTTTCAGGACTAATGAGCGAGTGTTAGACAGCTCCTTAATTAACACCGGAAAAAAATAAACGGAGTCCAACAATTAAAACAAAAAACTTTTATAGTTTGGATAAAAAAACTAAAACGATGGGAAAAACGTAATTTTTAACTGAGTATGAAATCATATTTTTCATTCAGGGATAAAATCATAAATTAAATGGACCAATGGGGGATTGTCAGGCAGCTGCCAGCATGACTGTAATTTTTACTGGGGGCAAAATTGTAATTTAACCAGGAAATGAAAGAAAAATGATGGAGAAAATGTAAATTTAAGTTGAGGGCAAAATCGTAACTTGGCATTGAGGAAAAAACTTAATGGCAAAACTGTAATTCTAAACGGGGCAAAATCGCAAATTTGAACCGATGGCAAAATTGGAATTCTTAGCGGGGAGTAAAAGCGTAAATTTATTTTTAAGTGGGGGTAAAACATAATTTTAAAAGGGGAAAAAACTAATGAGAAAACTGTAAATTTAAACAGGTCAAAATCGTAAATTTGAACCGCGGGCAAATTTGAAATTTTTAGCTGGGAGCAAAAGCGTAAATTTATTTTTAAGTGGGGGTAAAATCCTAAATTTGTTGGGCCAATAGGGGAGTGCCAGACAACTGTCTGGCTTGTGATATTTCGGCTTGAGACGCATTTTATTTGGCAGTTTTTTGGATGTTAAAATGTACCGCCCGCGTTGTGGGGCGATAGCTGAATAATTCTCAATCAATTAAAAAAACACTACTATAATTTTGCTAGGAGAAAAACTAAAACGATGATAAGACCGTAATTTTGGGCTGCGGGCAAAACGGTAATTTTTCAGGGCTAATGAGCGAGTGTTAGGCAGCTCCTTTAGACGAAAAAAAATAAAATCGAGTCAACCAATTAAAACAAAGAACTTTTATAGTTTTGCTAGAAAAATTAAAACGATGGGGTAAACGTAACTTTGAACTAGGGGATAAATCATAATTTTGTTTCAGGGATAAAATCGTAAATTAAATGGACCAATGGGGTTGAGGAGAAAATCGTAACTTAGCTGTGTGAGTAAAAAAAACTAATGGCAAAACTGTAAATTTAAACGGGGCAAAATCGTAATAGTGAACCGAGGGCAAAATTGAAATTTTTATCTGGGAGCAAAAGTGTAAATTTACTTTTAAATGAGGGTAAAAAACATAATTTTGAACAGATGGCAAAATCGTTATTATAAGGAAAAAAACCTAATGGCAAAACTGTAAATTTAAACGGCGCAAAATCGTAATGTTGAATCGAGGGCAAAATTGAAAATTTTTAGATGGGAGAAAAAGCGTAAATTTATTTTAAAGTGAGGGTAAAAGCATAATGTTGAACTGATGGGAAAATCTTAATTTTAAAACGGGATAAAATCGTAAATTTGTTGGATCAACAGGGAAGTGTCATGCATGACTATAAATATAAACGGAGAAAAATCGTAATTTGAAAAAAAAAAAACAACTGTGGGTGGCATGTGACCGCCCACCTCACCCAATCCAATCAAACTACTGTTACCGCCCATGCTATTTGTTATTGTAGATAATAATACTTCATGTTCAGCCACATACCTTGTTGATGTTCCTTCTTCCTACCAAAACGATAAAATAAGCATACTGAACTTATGATGAGCAGAACCACAAATGCTATGGGGACCATAACTCGTACTCTTTTCCCTACACTAGAGTTGTTCCTGTTTTCTATCGAGTCTGTGCCAAAACATAATGTTCACTATGGATGTTTTTTTATGAAGATGGTAATGAAAATAAAAATATTGTTTTGACCTTTGATTTACCTAATTCTGAAGGTGGCATTCGTATATAAAAAGTGTCCCCGTTTTCAGCAAACGTTCGGATATCATACAAGTCACCGAACCATAGCAAGCAACCGCTTCCGCCCCCTGAGATATTCGAATTTGTGTAAGCAGTACATGAACAATTGCTTTTGCACATCTTCTCACACTCCACAAGGGTCATGGTTTGGTTATACCATGACCCCTTAGTGTCAGGTAACTTCAAGTTAGAATATTTATTGAACCCTTCGCCTGGTCCACAATCCAAAGGGATAGTGCGTCGGCACCCCTGTGACGAATCTGCATCGTTCCACTCATCAGGAAATTTAGGTTCAAACCCCTTCAAACATTCACAAACCGGGGAGTTGTCAATGTTGCACTTCCCGAATGGCCCACACTCAGCGTACCGATCACATTGATCGTATGCGGGTGCCAGATAACGGTCCCATTCTTGTTTGTCATCAATCCATAACAAGCGCTCTATATGACCACTTGGGTGTAATACAGCCCGCATTAAAACCGAAGTATTTATAAGATCATAGTGGAAGTAGACTTCTCTCTGATTAAGAACAAAAGTGATGTTGAAAATCTTGTTCGGTCTGAAATTAGGGTATCCGGTATAGCGGATTCCGTTCCAGGGACCCCCCCGGAAACTTGTTTCCATGCCCTCCCATAGGATCACCTGAGGATAACCTCTAGTATCAATCCCATAAGAATAATTACCGGAAGCAGGATCATCTTCAGATTTCCATGATGTGAGGCGCCTTTCAACCCCGGTAACCAAATTCCAGCCATACTTCATTCCAGAAAGTAAAGTGTCTGTTAGAAAGTCGAAACTTTGCCATATGGGATTTTCTTGATTACCTTCCTCGTAAATTATAAAGTTGCCTGTGTCTAGAAGCTGACCGATGGGATTCATCACCGATGTTGAGGAGTTCGATGATGACCATAGGATGTTACCAGTGCTGGTGTCCCGGATAATTAAAATTCCCAAAAGGGTAAGAGTTAGCTCGCCGGAAGTATGTGTGAGTGGTGTGTTCCGGTTGGCCACCCATACAACCGTTCCGTACGATCTTTTCTTGTACCAAATTCCAACATAATGGTTCTTGGAGTTGGCGGGGGTAAAGAAACCTAGTTCAAAGGTTTCTTGTGGCGAAACGATGGTTTTATTGTATCTAATGGTTTGGTTTGCAGATAGGGTACTATCTGCAGCATAGATACAAGTTATTGATGTATAAAGTACAACAAGGAAGCCAAAAATCAACTTGATCTTGGTCACTCTTGTACCCTCCATTAACGTTTCAGAAACCATGCTTTCACGATTTGGAAATAACATTCCACCCTGAGAATTAAAAACCAAAGTTCATTTTAGATGGTCCCGACTCTCGTGCAGTATCAAATACGGCATAACATTTCTATTTTCTTTCTTTGAAAGGGAATAACAATTTTCCAGCCTTTCGTTGTTATCACCAATTTATAATATCCAATATATACATTTTATTTACGCTCAAACTATTCACACACCTATATGCCTATCCAATATATACAATTATGGGTTTTTTTTTTTACAAACATTTTATACAATATTAATTGTTTTAGCAAACTTTTATAAAACGTTTAGTTTTTTTACAAACATTTTATACAATATTAGTTTTTCTTTACAAACATTTTATACAATATGAGTTTTTTTATAATTAATATTAGTGTTATTGATATTAATATGAGTTTTTTATAATTAATATTAGTGTTATCAATATTAAAAAGAGAAAACAAAAAAAAAATATACGCCGCATACAGGGCTAGACTGGGCGTCTAGTGTGGTCCAAAAGACCATATTAGCCCTGTTTTGCCCCCAGTCTAGCCCTAACTCAAGGGTAAAATGGTCTTTCTTGTCTATACTCCCCGTATAGGCTTAGACTGGGCATCTAGTGATCCAAAAGACCATAATAGCCTTGTTTTGCACCCAGTCTAGCCCTAACTCAGGGGTAAAATGGTATTTTTTTTATACGTCTCGTATAGGCCTATACGAGTCATATAAGACAAAATATGACATAATCAGAGATTCTCTTGGAAACTGAAAAAGGTTATACACGACGTAAGACATATACGAGGCGTATATAAGGGTGTGTGAATAGTAGGGGTGCTAAACGGGTCGTGTACGCGGGTTGGTGGGTTTAATCCAACTCGAACCCGAAAATTTTACACAAACCCGAACCCGACCCAAACCCAAAAATCGTATCATACATAAGAACCGGAACACGGCCTGAAGTTTCGTGGGTTGACCCGAACACGACCCGTTTAACCCGATTTTTTTTTTATTTTTGATCTGAAATTAACATATTAAAATTAAAATTTACTTAAAAACACAAATGTATATAATAATGTCATATTTAAATTATAAAATCTATGTTAATTTCTCTTTTTAAGTTATAATCATTGCATAAAATACACACCCAATTTAATATGACGTAAAATATATTGTAAAAAATATAATATAGTATAAATGTGTTAAACGGGTCAACCCGCCAACCCGACCAGGTTGACCCGACCAGGTTGACCCGAACCCGACCCTAGTGAATAGGCACTTGGGTGTGAATATGTAGACCCTTTATTTATATCGTTCTTGTTCAACATCAACTTGTTTTCTGAGTATAAAAGGTATCTTGTATATGTTTTTTAGGGAACATTAATTTACTCTCAACTAAGAAGTTCTATTGTTTGCAAAACTACTAGCTAGTGAGAACGAGAAGACATGTCATATATATACATGTTATTTATATGTTTTTTACTATATGAACTTTTTTATGATAATAAAATAAAGGGGTAACTTTATAGAAATGTAATCAAATTTGTAAACTGTTCTAATTAAGTCACCGAAACTTTTTTTGTCACTCTAAAATCACTGAAGGTTCATTTGTTGTTATGATATTATGTAATTACTAGGTTACCATAGGATACCATAGATGATGTGTCAAGTTTTAGTAAAAAAATTTAATCTTTATTATGATGTGGAAAATATATATACATAATGACATGGATTTTTCAGTTAAAAATACTAAAAAATAGTTTTTTTTTCTAAAATTTATTATAACATGCCAGGTTAATTTTTTAAATCAAAAAACTATGTTTTTTTAGTTTGTAATCTATGATTTATACTAAAACATTTTGCGGTTTTGATTTAAAAGACTTTTAGTATTTGTTTAGAACTAGTTGATGCCCCGCACGCGTTGCGGGGTGATGGCCGAATAATGAGCGAGTGTTAGTTAGATCATTGACACGAAAAACAATTAAATCGAGTCAACCAATTAAAAAAAAACACTTTTATAGTTTTGATAAAAAAAAAACTAAAACAATGGCAATATTGTAATTTTTAACTGAGGGAAAGTTGTATTTTTTGACTGGGGTAAAATTGTAATTTGCCAAAAGCTAAAGTAGTGGCAGTACTGTAAATTTGAACCAGTGGCAAAATTGTAAATTTTCACAGGGGCAAATTCGTAATTTTGAACTTGGGGTAACAACGTGATATAAATTTGAACAAAGGGCACAAACGTAATTTTAAGCCGGAGGCAAAAGCACAATTTTATTTTGAACCGAGAGCAAAATCGTAATTTTGAGTTGGGGGCAAAAAACATAATTTTATTTTGAACTGGGGAAAAACGTAATTTTAAAGAGAGACAAAAACGTGATTTTAGAATGGATATAAAATAATAAACTGGTTGGTTCAATGGGAGAGTGCCAGGCAAAGTCGTGATTTTGAATTGAGGGCAAGATCGTAATTTTAAGATGGGGACAAAAAATGTAATTTTATTTTGAGCTGGGGGCTAAAACGTAATTTTAAAATGGATATAAAACAATAAACGTGTTAGTCCAATAGAGGGAGTGTCAGGGCAGTGCCAGACAGCTGCCTGACACTATTCCCCTAACTTGGTAAATGTATATATAGGAAATGTTTTTGTCCCATATGTTACTTTAGGTGTCGTATGATTTATATCCGTGATTTTGTGTATGTTTATATTGATTGGCAATCTGAAGTGTTAGTTTATTTCAAATCGGATCAATGCATACTATATACGTTACTAGCCCCAACACATATCATTGTCGAGGAATAAAAGATATACATAGTATTACAAGAAAAAAATCTCACTCCCTGAAAATTAATTAGAGTTAATTTGAAGAACAATTAAGAAATACAACTTATTATCACTCCATTACCCCTAGTAGAGACGACAAAAGCTTTTAATCATTAAAAAATCATTGATGCACTTCAGTTTTTTTACAAAATCCTCTTATTAAGCTTTTATATTAGTTCATTGAAATAAAAAAGAATCTGCCGTTCAAAAAAAAAGAATCTATAAATAAGTTAAGTCAAAAAGGGTAAATAAATAAATATCTTCTAATTGATAATGGTCGAAATCAAAGAATGGAAACTTCGGTGGGAAAAATCAAAAGTCAAAAAAGTTTTCTGGCGCAAGTAGGTGATAGTAATTGATATATATAATAATTTAAAAGAAAACTTTGCCTAATTCTAATGGCGCCATAGAAGAGAATATGAAACCAATTCTCAATTCTTTTTGGAACCAGTGAATACGAAACAAGACACCAATAATTCTTTCTCGTCTTTTCCTAGGCACCACTATCCCATCAACTATCTTGAGGAACCAGTAAACATGAATCTGAAAAACGCACGAAACAAGACACCAATAAGTCATTCTCGTCTTTTCCTAGGCACCACTATCCCTTCAACTATCTTGAGGAACCAGTAAACATGAATCTGAAAAGCGCACTGGTCACAGATCGCGAAGAAAGAAAGCATACCTAGTCGTCGTAGTCGAAGCTTTCCGGTCGCTGGTCGCCGTCATCGTTAAGGATGGTCGGTCATCAGAGGGCCGGCGTTGGTAGGGTCGACGAAGGGTCTGGTGATCGGAGTTTCGAAACACCGGTAGCAGGTTGCGAGGGCTTATACGGAGGGGTAAATATATTTTTTTGATTTTATAAAATCTACCTAATCTAATAATAACCAATTAAGCCTTAAAAGAAAACAAAAAAACAAAAAAAAAATAGTAACCTGATGACCTGGTAATTATATAGTATTAGAACACTAAATTAAAGTTTAGTTACTTTAGAAAGACAAAAAAAGTTCCAGTAACTTAATTGAAACAACTAGCAAACTTAATTACATTTCTATGGCATTTTCCCTAAAATAAAATACAAATAAGATACATACTTTCAAAAACATATAACAAGTTTTATAACCACAAATTTCTAATTATTGGTAGGGGACCAAAATTCTTCGTTTGAATTATCATGAAGATATTTTCTCTTCGTTTTAGAAGAATTGTGATTTTGACAAGAAACGATGATTTTACTTAACATTAATCCAAAATTGATAATTTCGTGAATAGGTTGACTCAATTGGTCAAACTATTTAAAAAGAAAAAAGCTAGAGTAATCTTCAGTTTACAACCCTATGGTCACACCCAAAAAAAACACCGTTGGCCACTTAAAGAAACCTTTGGTCATCTACATCCACGTCGTTTCCATTTTTCTAGAGTTTACAACTTTCCATCAATTGACCAGACGTTGACTAGTAGTTTTTTTAAAAGGATCAAGGGCATTATGGCCATTTACCCAACACCCAAACCCTATCTTATTAAATATGACCCCCATTGAATATACCACAGAATTGTAATGAAGTTTTAGGAGTGTTCCAATTAAGTCACTAATAAAATTTATTGTTCCAATTAGGTCATTCTACTTTATTTTGGTGTTTTAATGCTAGATATTTTACCTAAATAGCAGGTCACATAGTCCTACATGGCATTTATTTAACTTTTTTTAAACATGAAGAAAGATAATAAATCAAAACAATATCAAAACCCAAAACATTCAAATATTACGAATCGTGATCAAATTTAACTATCCATAACAGTTGAAAGTTGAAACCCTACCATCCATTCACGCACTGCCGGGTTTCAACATGGCGAATCAAGAACAATCGAACAACTCAGTACCAATCGATCAAGCCTTCGACCAACCGAACAACTCAGTACCAATCGATCAAACCTTCGACCAACCGAACAACTCAGTACCAATCGAACAAGAGGTAATTGTTTTTTATGTGGTATATGCGTTACCCTTTTTGATGTGATATATGCACTGCCGGTGTCTTTTACTGTAATCCAGCATGCTGTGTTATATGAATTGTTTGTCACTTTCACTTTTGTTTTATTTTAATGATACTGTGAAGTGTGATTGAAGAAATATTAATGGGTTTGATGGTATTAATGGGGAGTGATTATAAAACGTGGTTTAGAATTTTGGACCTTAGCCATGTGACCAAGATGTTCTTAAATTTAAAAAATTGTATGATAAGCATTCCTTCGTATAACTTGGAACATATCTCCTCATGTCACGTTTACAAGCTTACGTGTAGATGGGTATAGACTAATTTAACGTGTATCTTGTGTTGAGTTTTTTTCATGTTAAACTAAATGCCGAAACCGAACTAAATGGAGTTTAGTTTGGAGAAACCCCAATTCGAATTCGGGTTGCTTGTTTTTAAGAGGTCTCAACCATCGTCTTATACCAAAAAAGGGGGTTCGGAATACGTTAGTGCATACTAATCATGAACTCACGTTTTATACTTGTATACCCATGTAGTAATACCACATCATAATATTCTACATAATCTATGATTTTTTTAACTTTATTTATCTTTTTGTTGTTTGCCAGGTGAACTTGACAGATATTGTACAGGATGATGATGATTTTAGTGTGAATGATCCCTTCTTCAATTTACTTTGTTTTGATAAGGATGATGAAGATGAAGTTGATCTCAGTTCTGTTGAAGATTGGAGTGGAAATGAACAAGATTATGACAAGAATAGTGAGGATGAAGATTCTGAGGACGAAGGTGTTGTGTATCCTTGTTATAATCCTAATATGGATTGGAAATTGGTGAAGCCCGTACTAGCAATGAAATTTGAGAGTCCTGCACATCTGAAAGACATGTTGATTGATTATGGTGTTGCAAATGGTTACCAGTTAGTGTTCACAGTAAACGACTACAATAGGTTGTTAGTAAAATGCAGGAAAGAAGAAACTGAAGATGATGGGAAGGGGGGAAAAAGAAAGTGTGGAAGTGTCCATTTAGGCTTTGGGCCTCTAGGATTACAGGTGAGGATTCTTTTCACATAAAATCACTAAATGATAACCATACATGCTCAAGACAATTTCATTTGGGTTCGCTTGTTACATATTCTTGGCTTGCAAAACGATATTTCAAAAAAATAGTTCAAAATCTTGAAATTAGTTTAAGGGAAATGCAACAAGATATCATGAGAAAATACCAATGCAGAGTGAGTATTGGTCAATGTAGTAGAGCTAAAAAAAGGTATTGGATGACTTTGATGGTGGGTTGAAAGAGCATTATGCAAGGCTTTCGGATTATCAACCTGAGATATTGGAAACAAACCCGGGGAGTACTGTGAAGATGGTCGTGGAAACGATGCCAAATGGAGATATTTATTTTAGTAGTTACTATGTTTGTTTTAAAGCTGTCAAAGATGGATGGATCAATGGTTGTAGGAAAGGTATTTGTTTGGATGGATGTTTTCTAAAAAATAGTGGCCAATTACTCTCGGCTGTTGGAAGAGATGCCAATAATCATATTTTTCCCTTAGTATGGGCAGTTGTGTCGTCTGTTGAGAATAAGGAAAACTGGAAATGGTTTCTTAATCTATTCTGGGATGACATTGAAATGGAAGATGGACTTGGACTAACTTTAATTTCAGATCAACATAAGGTATTTTGTACTTATTACACACCCATCTATTTGTTGGTCTTTTTAACTTATTTGTTGTGTTTTGGTTATTTATTAGGGTATTATAGAGGGCGTGAAGGATGTATTTCCAAATGCTGAGCATAGGCAATGTACAAGACACATCTATGCTAACTTTAAGAAGAAATTTCGTTCGCTTGAACCTCGAAATTTGTTTTCGAAAGCTGCATATTCTACAAGTAAGCATTGGTTTGAAATACATATGGAAGAGTTGAAAACCATTAACAAATGTGCGTATGATCATCTTATGGAAAGAAATCCAATTACTTGGTCAAGAGCTTTTTTTGAAGTTGGTAGGGCATGTGACGCGTTCGGGTGAGTGAAAGCTTTAATTCACGTATACGAATCGCACGAAGGAAGCCTATTATCAGTATGCTAGAAGATATTAGAATATTTGTGATGCGTAGAACGTTCTTAATGGCGAAAAGATCTGAAAGCTTTAAACATGAAGTATGCCCTGCAATCAGAGAAAAACTAGAAAATATTAAAGAGAATCAAAGGTAATGATTATATTCAAAAAAAAATTTATTTTGTTATGAATTTTAGTAGACTTTTGGTTTGATGATGTAGGCATTATAACGTTATTCCAAGTGGTAACAACATATTTGAAGTAAGGAGTGAAAAAAATGCATATGTAGTGAAGATTCAAGAACAAATTTGCACTTGCGGATCATGGCAATTGTCTGGCATACCTAGTGTTCATACGGTAGTGGCTTTAGTGTTCATCAACAAAGACCCGGAAACTTAAGTTAGTGACTGGTTTAAAAAGGGGATGTTTAAGGAAGCATATAAACATTGTATCAAACCGTTGAAGGGAAGTATGCATTGGCCTAAAATAGATTATATCAAACCCCTACCTCCAAAATTAAGACGAATGCCCTGTAGACCGGCAGTAAAAAGGAAAAGAGATCCTTCAGAGAAAGAGAAGAAAAACAAAAAAGTTGGAATCGGAAAAAAAGAGACATGTCAAAACTGCCAAGGAACCGGACATAATATCAGGTCTTGCAATAACGAGGAAAAAAACCCACAACCAAAGAAGGCGAGAGCAAAAGGTAGAAATAAAAAGTTTGGCTCAAGAAGTGTGACCTGCGAGAAGGTAGACTAGGTGATTTTGGCCCGTTTGGGCGAATTTTGATATGTTTGGACGTATTTGGTTTATTTTGACTCGTTTGAACGTATTTTGGTGTATTTTGACCCGTTTGGACGTATTTGGTTTATTTTGACTCGTTTGGACGTATTTGGTTTATTTTGACCCGTTTGGACGTATTTGGTTTATTTTGACCAATTTGGACGTATTTAGCGTAGGAGTAATTAGTACTTTCTTTTATTAAAAATTTACTGATATCTAGCTATTTTTCATGCTTTTATAAAAATTTTGATAACTTTTTAGACATTATAAAAAAACACATTTTTTAAATTTTTTCACATTTTTTTTAACTTTTCTACAATTTAAAAAACAATTAAACCTGTTTCACAGTTTTTCCTAATCCATTTGGCATTTATGTGCCATGTCAACAAATTTTTTTAATAAAAAACCTAAACAAATGCCATGTAGGATGAATGACCTTCTATTTAGGTAAAATATCTAGGATTGAAACATCAAATGAAACTTAAATGACCTAATTGGAACAAAAAAATTTATGAGTGGCCTAATTAGAACACTCTTGAAACTTGGTTGCTATTTTACAAAGTTAACCCTAAAATCAAACAACAACATCATCGTTTCCCGAAAATCCCAAAGCCGATCATCTTCCGATTATCTTCATCTTCTCCGGTTATATTCTCTAGTGGCGACATAAAAGGAACAATGATGATGATGATTCAAGCTGTATTTCAACACGACACACTAGCATGTATGTTTAAAAACCACAATTCAACATCTCGATGATCGGGTCTCTAAACAAGCCCACCACGCTTCACTGTCACAGGGTCATACTCACCATTAACTCATTAAATGTCACACGCACCATGATTGATTGTTTTGAATATTGTTTTGTAGTTGGCTTTCGGGTTTATGCTTTAAGGGACCATTTTATGTTACACATCCGAGCGGACCATCTTCGACTATATTTTGGGAAACACGAATGATGATGAAGAAGCAGTTGATGCAAGGGTTGATGATGTTGATCTAGTGATTGTATATAAAACATGGGATTTTATTAGCTGCGGATTTGGTTTATATATATATATATAGTGGAGGGTTCAAATGAGAAGATTTTTTTTGTAAGAAGAGAAAAGAAGAAATTTCAACCAATAAAAATGCTTCATTTCACTTCATTTAATATTTGCATTTAATTTTAATATAAGGGTATATTGGTAAACTTACAAAAATCATTAATTTGTATTCTTCCACTTTAATAACTAACTAAATAAAATTTGTAACTCCTTTTCAAAATATATACTTTTTCCAAATTAAAAAAACAACTTAATTTCAAGTGTAGAATAAATTACTAGTTGTGTAGGATAAATTACGAGTTGTGTAGGATATATTTCGAGGTGTGTAGGATAAATTTCGACTGTGTAGGATAAAATTCTATAATGTGTAGGTAAATGTAGGAAAAAATTGATATGCGTAGGTTTTGTAGATTATATGTAGGATAATTAATGATTTGTTTGACAAATTAATTAAAGAGTTAAAAATTAATGACATGAGTTATAAATGAAATAGTATTTTACTAATATACCATTTCTTCTTTTTCTTCTCACATTAAATTTCTTCTCAAATGAACCTTCCCCTATATATATATATATATATATATATATATACATATAGGATTAGGTTCAAACGTGAACAAAATCCCAAGAGTGAACTGCGTGAACTGATCTGGGCCCTTGATTTTTATGATCTTGAGATTAAAGTGAGTGGCATGATGGTAATTATTTGGTTAATTTTTTTCATTTAATTAAATACAAAAAGGGTATATGTGTAATTTCAATCTTAAATTGATTGCATAAATCTCTCACAAATCAAGTAATCAATTATCCTCTTAAATTGATTGCATAAATCTCTCACAAATCAAATCAAGGATTAGGAAAAAATGTAAATTAATTCAATTATTAAAATAATTATTTGTTTAAATGCGATGTACACATGTGTATTCTGATTTTGCCCTCTTTTTAATGCGATGTACACATGTGTATATCGTCTGTTTTTGTGATATCTTAGAATTTTTTTTGTATTGAATGTTGATGTACACCTGTGAATTACTGTACACATATGTACGATGCTGAGTACACATGTGTACTGTTCTATTTATATCCAAGTACACATGTGTATACCGTTGAAATATGAAGGTTATGTGGATCTTAAAAATCAAAATTTGAATTCTAGTGATGAAATCTGAAATAAAAATTAAAATTGAAATCTGGTGATTTGTTGTTTGTTTTGATAATTATCTTATTAATAAATAAACATAATGTGGATAATGAATTTAAATTAGGAAAGACGTAACTTAATTCAATTATTAAAATAATGATTTAAATCTAATTTTTTATATAATTACAATCCTACCCTTAACAACTAAAAAGGAAATCAAGGGTCCATATATGTTCACGCAGTTCACTCTTGGGAGGTTGTTCACGCTGGAACCCTACCCTATACATATATATATATAGGTTCATTGGGGAACACTAAAAAAGTGGGGAATAGTGGGGAACCAGCTCAAACGAACTCTGATTTGACTCATTCTAGCGGCGTTGGAACCAGCTCGTCGAACCCTAATTAGGATCTCTTAACCCTAAACCCTAAATCATAACCCCTAAACCTTAAATATATTAGGGTTTGGCTTTTAGGTGTAGGTCCACCCGGAGGATCGAGTTAAACCACTATTCCCTGTTTTCCGACGAACCCGAGAGTGCGGAATCCAAACGGGTAAGTTAAACCAAGTTTGAACACGTAAGCGACAAACACGAGACTCAACGATTAACACTCAATGTATTAATACTTGAAACGGTTACATTACAATGTTTACAAATAATCTCTGTAAACTCTCTCTGGTTCTCTCGTGTCTCACTATGTTCTCTCTTTGTTCTCCCACGTTTCAGTTCTGTAGTTGATGTATATATAGAAACACACCTAAAATCTTTTTGGCTTTTATAAAGTTTATATTAAAACACACCTAAAATCTTTTTGGTATTTTGAGTATTTCAAATGTAAAGACTGAAAGCAGTAAATAAATATATACAAAGATGCAGAAACTGAAAGCTTTAAGTAAACATTTATAAACATTCTTTTTACGAGTTTCGAGGGTAAGAGAATCATATTAGTGTACGGTCATGCCAAAACGCTCTTGTTGTTCAATTAGTTAACATTTAGATAAGCATCCTATAACGATTATCAGTATTGTTGTCCACTTAAGCTCAACTTATCAGATGTAATCATGGCGAGGGGATACGTTAAGGTGTGATTTATACTTACCGACCGGTGTTCATCCACACACGACACATTCCCGTATCAAGGTATGCACGAGGGTTCATCTTACTGGTGAGTATACCATTTATCATCTGTTTTGACGTATATGAAAATGTGAGATACTCACTTATTTTGGATTGAAAACAAGCCCTATGTGATAGAATAACTTATTGATGAGGAACTTGATTTTCAGATGCATGAGGGCACAGGAGCAAGTCCGTGAACAGGTCAGTACTAACGTACAGCAAAGAGACGAACTTGACTCCCGGATAGATGTGATATATTATCACTTATTTTGTGGACATGTGATTGTTGATCACTTATTGAGGTCGTATGCAGTATGTACACGTATGTATGGTATCATGGAAGATCTAGACTTCGTCTCCGTTATATTTGGTAAAAGAAACAACCATGATACCCAGATGATAAACAGCATAAGGACCACGTATCTCAGAACCTCAACAATCTATCAAACAAAATTTCGGTACTAAGACCATATGCCAATGAGTGGTTCCCACACAGTCTTCAGTCGATTTAAGTTTATATCACCCTGCACACTTTAAGATGATTGTGAGCCTACGAATACATCTTATATGGAGCTGCTTATCGTTTTTTCATTTAAGGTTTAAAGAGGTTTCGACAGACCACTGATGTACTATCATTTTCTCTTTTTACTCTCCAGGAAACTCATTTTTGTTTTTCTATTGTTTTTGTGTTTTTGAGATTTTTTGATGTTTTTGAATTTTTCAAATTTGGATTTACTCCCCCTAAGATGTAAAAACTATGATAAATTAAAAACACAAAGATATTTACAAAAAAGATTTCCCGATGTCGGATTAACTCATGTTTTACCTTAATGCCATCTACCAAAATTAATTTTAATCAGAATTGATTTATCGAATTTTGGAAAAATGAGTTGGCACGTTGGTAATCGGTGTGGACCATGACAACATTGACGAGTTTCATAGTGAAACAATCACGTGTGAGGTGATATTTGTGGTCAACGTATTTGGCCAATGTAACACCCCGACCGGAGGCGGAAAAGTCAAGGGCATCACGAAACTTGATAGAATGCAATTGTGCACATGGAGATTATATTAAGTTGAAATATAGTTTAAGTTCAATTCAATAGATTACATTCACATCTGAAAATATAAGAGTACATAAACAAATACAACATAAATTGTTTCACAAATGATAAATTCGGATTTAATCTAAGGCATAAGTCTTGATCAATCCTATGTAAAATATTCTTGCAAATCATGTCATCAAACATTGTCACCTAAAACATATGTTAGGGAAAATATTGGGTCAACAAACGGTTGAGTGAATTCATAGGTTTTGTTAGACAAAAATAACAATGTGATATGAAAATGAGTTAACACTGTGGCAGGCGATATGTCTTTAAGCATAAGAGTAATACAAGTAGTTACTTAATGGTACATTCAAACCTACGTTATGACGTAACACGGGTCTATCATCTCACTTCTAAGCAAAACAACAACTGCAACAAAATGAGAAGTGAGACGGGTCTCACTTCTAAGCAACAAAATGAGAAGTGAGATGGGGCGTCAATCCTATAGCGCTATAATATAACCGTTGGGCTTTTGCAAGTTAATGAACGTAAACTTCTCAAAGCAACAACAACAAGTATTAAGCAAATGCAAAGGCAATCGGGGGAAACCACAAAATAGCAAATAGTTTGTATCACATTGTAACATATGTATCATCCCAAAAATAATGTAAAAAGGGACTATGAACTCACCTTGATTTCGGGTAAGTCCAAACAAGTATGCAAAGTGCGAGAGTTCTTGGAATTAAGATTCCACGTCACTCTAATTGATTGAACATGCAACAATATGGAATACGTATCAACAATAATGTTTAATTGGATAATTAGAAATCCTAAATCTATAGGTTTCGATATGGTTTGTCTAAATGGTAACTATAAGGTTTGGATTACCTAATAGAGAACTCGGAAAATGAATATGGAATTATCTATGAAAAATATTAGTTTAACATAAATAATAAAATTGCAAAGATATGTAATTGTTTTAATATAAACATTTGTAATAATAAATCAAATATAATTAATTAGTATAACTAAATAACATAATTAAATATAATGATTATTGGTAAAATATTGTACAAGTGATATAATTAATTTATAAAATTATAAATTAATTTAAAGACAAAATTGCAGAAAACAACCTTTATGTATACCCCAAACTGCACTTTATACATTTCACTGTGAAATCCGCCAAAACCAACCTTTACGTTCATGTTTCAACTAACCCCCCACCTCTCTCTCTCCAGAATCTAAAAACCCCATCTCTCCTTCTTCCTTCTCCACCCACCACCACCACCCACCCTACACACATTACAGTCGCCGCCACTACACACCACCATTACCGGAACCCTATCCAATTTGCAACATGACTGTCGTCTCCACACCAACCTCCGACAATCGCCACTACCACCATCTCCACAGGCACCACCACCATATTCACAACTGCCATAGCCTGAAACATCCATCGCTACCAATTTCTGTTATAGTGTTTCAGAAACCCACTAATTTTTCCTCGAATCCGAATTTGAGACCCAAAACACTCCTGAAAAAAACCTCAATTCCCAACCGACTGGCTTTACTTTTTTTGTTTGTTTGTTTTTTTTTTTTTTTTTGTTATTAAGGTGATGTTTGGGTTCGATAATCCTCAAATTGAACTGGGATTTTGATTTACAAAAAAATAGGTCAAAATCATATAGGTCCGAATATTTCTTACTTCCAGAGGTTCAAGATATCCTTCCGCTCGAGCTAAGCATTTTTCCAGCGGTGGCAAAAGCTCAAGAGCCCTAATATTTGATAACGCATTCCAAACAGCAAGTCGAACTGGAGCTCCAACGCAACGATGCAAATACATCGAAATTTGCCTACCAAATAACAAATCGCCATACGATGCACCAGCAAAATTCTCCACTAAAGTTTCTACAAATGTGGAGTAACTGTCGTGTATCTCCTTGTCAAACTTCAAAAAGTCAACACTATTATTCCATCCAACTTCCAACAGATTTTTATCAAGAATCTTCCCATAAAACTCCTGCAAATTACTGTAAATATCTCTAGTCTTCTAGTCTTGAAGAATATCCATCCCAGGAAATAAGCTTACAGATAAAGCATGCAGTTTCCAAATGACTTTATACCTCTGGAAGTAAGAAATATTTGAGAGTCTTTAGAGAGAGAGAAAGAGTAGTGTGGGGAGAGAGTTTTTAGATAAATAAATAGACATTAGGTTAGTTGAAGGAAAAAAATAAAAAGGTTTAAATATAATATTCATTGTAAAAGGGGTCAAAGGAAAAGACATATATGCCATCACATGCATCGCACATGGGGCAACTTAACTGACTTTTTTGACCAGGTTTGGTGTAAAGGTTGTGATGTGTAACAAAACATGAACGTAAATGTTGTTTTTTGCGGATTTCATAGTGAAAGGTATAAAGTGCAGTTTGGGGTATACATAAAGGTTGTTTTCTGCAATTTTGTCTAATTTAAATGATTTAAAATATATATTATTTGATAAATGAATAATATTTTGTTTAAAAGGAATAATGTGATAATTATTTAATTAATTATCAAAATAATTATATTAAATCTGAATAATTAAAAATAACATTTTTAATTATTAAACTTGAATATTACTGATTTAGAATAATTATTATGGCCTTGGAATCATTTTAAATAATTAAAATGAATTAAAATGATTAAAATAACATTAAATAAGTTTATATAAGTTTAATTATCTAAATAATTAGATATAATAAAAATTCAGATTCTAAATATATATAAACTCAGAATAATGCATATTTTGTCATAAAAATAATTTTGGATAAAAATTATATAGTTAAATAATTTAAATATATTAAATTAAACTATATTTATAAGCAATAAAACTGATTTAATTATATAAATATCAAAATTATACAAAATATCAGTAAAAGTATTATTTTTATAAATTTTAGCATTTAAAATAATTAATCTGAAATTTTCGGATTTTTATTCCTTAAAAATGATTTATTATGAATTAATTAAGAAATAAATTATTTTTAATTAAAATAAATAGTTTTATAAATAAATTGGCAGATTTTATATTTTTATAAAATGTAATAATAAGTAATAATAATATAAAAATTATTGGAAGTGATAAAAACTTAAAAATAAAAAGATTAAAAAGATTTGCACACCCCCAGATTCGAACTTGGGTCTGTGCTGTAACTAACATACACACTAACCACTGGGCTACCTGGTGGTTTATGTTTTAATCCAGACTAAATAATATATAACCAGGTAGGCCCACTAGTCATCTTCAACCTCTAGAGGTCAAAGTCAGAAGTCTAAGTCAAACAGAAAGTCAAACTCTTGATTTCTACGGACAAACCTATGTTATTTCAAAATTAAATCCTAGGAAACGATCTATAGGCATAAACTAACTAATTAACACAAGAAAAACTAACCGGTATTGACGAAAGAGACGGCTGACAAAGATTCCGGCGAAAAAGTGACTATTCCGTCGAGTTGCAGGTTTTAATCCGACGAATTTTGACGTTTTAGAGAAGTGTGAAGGGTGCAGGAGGTTCGTGGTGATCTAAGGAGCTTAAATAGCCGATCAATTCGACACAAAAACAACAGAATTCAGTGGAATCGATCCACTTTTGATTTTTTTTTATAAAAACTTTCGGTTAACGGTGGAAAGGCATCGAATTTGGTCGATTGAAATGCAAAAATGAGTTGTAAAAGGTTGAAGATCGTTGTGGAATGCTTTCGGCGGATTAAACGAAGAACAAGTGGGGTTTGGTGGTTTTTTTGGTCGAAATCCGTAGCTTGCAGATCTGAATATAAATTCAGATCTGTTTTTTAAAGTGTGTATATATATATATCTATATATATATATATATATTACAATCTAATATCCATCACATGTGGCTGGTTAGTCCAGCAGGTTTGTGCGCGCTGTTGTTTGCGGAGGGGCGCGGGTTCGAGTCCCGTCTCGTGGCCGGTTTGATCGAATAAAAACGTTTTTATTTTCTGAATTATATTTAATTAGATTTTAAAATGTAAGTTGTATATAAAAGAATTAAAGTTCCATATCTTTCAGCTCCTGTACGGGAGGATAAACTGGTTAAGACACTTCGGTTATAACGTAGAGGTCACGAGTTCGAATCCCGGCAGGGCCGGTCCGATACAGAAGGACCCCCTTTTTACCTATTTTTTTATATTTACACTTTGGCCCCTCAAGTTTCATTTTATACAAAAACAGTCCCTCAAGTTTTAGAATTTTACAAAATCAGCCCCTGAACTTTCGAAAAATATACAAAACAGACCCTGAAGTTTCGAAAAATGTCACAAATGGTCCCTGGTTTATTCAGTTAGATATACTAACTGGGTTAGTTCTCAAAGAAAGAATTTCTATACCAATTTTAACTTGGTTAGGATTTATAGTTAAAATAAGTTTGTAAATGGCAGAATAAATCCCTACAGCTTAAGTTTCAAGAATGACCAAATGAAACTTGTACTTTTAAAACAAAATAAACCATATTTATTTCTTTTTATAAATGAGTTTCAATAATGACCAAAAGGACCCTAAACTTGTAGTTTAAAGGAATTGCACTTTTAACCCTTGTATTTGTATAGTTTCAAAAATGACAAATAGGTCCCTCAACTAGTAGTTTCACAAAATGTCACAATAGGCCCTTATAGTTTATGTAACCTTGTTTAATAGCATAAAACTTAACAAATTTGCAATTGTTTCACGTGTTTGTATTGGTATAAGCATGTATAAGCACAAAGCAAGTATGTTCAAATAAGTTTCATTCCAAATACGGTATTTGTTATAATGCAAGTCAAAACAAAACATGTGTGAAAACCAGGGTGGTTACAGTCTCCCCTACTTTAGAAAATTTCGTCCCGAAATTTATTCGAAAGAGACCGTAGAATGTAATTGTAATGATTAGAAAGATAAGCATGGCGTTAGTTTCTAGAGCATTGTTTGGTGTTGATAATTTTGAGGAATCTACGAGGATCATTGTATAGAATTTGTTTTGCATGGCACTTACGTTATGCTGAATTTGTAATGTAAATATTAGGCAAACAAATGGGTGCACAAATAAACAAGTAAGGGATAATCACATAACCACATAATGTTTTTTATATGCCACCGTACTTAACAAGGCTTACTATGATTCTCATGCGTCGAACCTCGTAATTAAGTGTGCACCCAAAATTACGTGTTTCGTCGCATGGTCCACATAGAATTTATAGTTAAGTGAGAAAACAAATAAGATTGAGGTATCGTTTTAATCAAATAAGCATCAATGTAACACAACATCAATTGAATCAAAACGTATTTCACATTAGCAATGATAGCATTGTTTGTTTGATAGTCTGTTATGATGTGAACAAATTTACATTTGAAATAAGTCATGTCATGGATCAAATTCAGGCTCAGAACTATAAGGTGGTGGAGGTGGTAGAGGCAGTTGCATCCGAGCAGCTAATTGTCTTAGCATGTCTTCCAACCATTTATTTCTTTATGTCAGCCATTTTATTTGTTGAGACAAATTTCGAACCTGATTGTTTAACCTAGTCATTTCGACTCCCATTGAATCTGGAGGTAGATTCATTTGAGGCACCGTACTTGGGCCTGCTATATCAGTTGGTGGCAGTTGTTGTTCCACTTCGTTTAATAGTGACTGGAAAAACTGTGGCTGTAATGGTGGTTGCAAAAATGATTCCGATGCTAAATGTTCTTGGATCATCATGTTTTCATAAGTTTCTTGCATCATTGAATCCTCTTCGAAAATTAACGGTGAGAAGCTTGGTAAAACGTTCGGTGTTAATGGTTGGGATAGGTTAGTTGTAATATGTTCTTGTATGTATGGCAGCTGTGGTTGCAGATCGTAACGATAAAAAGACGATTGAGGAAATTGCAACAATGATTGTTGTAAATTTTGTGTGGAGGTACTTTCTAAGATAACTGGAGCTCCCTCTGACTGGAATGGTTGAGTTGGTGTATAACTCGATGCCAATCAATACCGCTAATAGTAAAAACTTCAAGATACTTGAGTTTTTGATACCTCTCACGAGTGGGTAACTCAGTAAACCGAAGGAATGGGTGAATTTCTGCTGCATTTGAAAACATATGCTACTGGGTAATTTGCCATTTGAATATTGGGTTTTACTGAACTAAGAAGAGTTTGGGTATGGGTTATTTTGGGTATGTGTTGGATTATATCAGAGGTGGTAGTTCTTGGGTAGATTAGCTCGAGTAGTGAGTTTCTCCGATAAGCTTGCTTCTCCGGTCTCCGACGAGTGTGTGAGTGATACGAAAAGAATGGAGTTTAAGAGGGTGTTGTGGTGATGTGAGGAGGTAGAACGGTTCGGTTTTTATAGCTTTTACAAATCTCGTAAAGTACGGAAATGATTTATGATGAGCCGTATGTGTGCTACCAAAAGTCTATGTTCATATTGATCGACAAAGTGGAAACGCGGATTCTAATCGATTACCGAGAAATCAGGAGCCGAAAAAAAATTAGGCGAAGATATGTTTGAAAAAGGAAATGGTTGTTGCTGTCATGTTTTGGCGGCAATTTTGAAAGAATCAACGAAATTGTCGCTTTGTTAAAATTTAAAGGTTAAGTAGTTTGAATGATCAGGAGGCTTGGCGGAGTGGTTAATGTGCGCGTTTGCAAGAGTAGCGACCTGAGTTCGATTCTGGTCGTTTCTCCTTTTTGATCCCTTTTTCCATGATACATTTCAAAACAGTTTACTGTAGCTAGTTTGAAAATTTGAATTTGTATGATCTCGAAAATAATTTGAATTTGAAAAGAGTCTTGGTAAAACGATCTTATATTATTTATAAGATCTTATAGACATGCGAGAAAAGTTGGTTTGGTTTCCGCTTGATGGCGGATATCTTTAGTAAAATGATGTAGTGTGATCGTGTTTTAATGACTATGTTAAATAGGAAATTCATGGGCAAGAGAGTCATTGGACTGATTAAGTATCTATAAGCGGTACAGGAAAACATAAGGTTATAGGAATCAAAACGAAATGCTTTTGGTGGAATAGTTTCATAAAATCAATGATGAGGATAGAAACCACATAATAAGATGGATATCATTTATTCCACTAATAAACAACATCAATGACAAGTCAAAGTAGTTGGGTTCTTATAACTTAGTGAAGTCATGCTTTAGCCTATAAGTGGACCCTCATCCCAAGAGTTCCCAGGTAAGCACAACTGGTTCCTCGAGTTGGAATTTATACGAAGTGCTTGCCTAGACAGAAAACCCAGAATACAGGCATCCACCCTTCCAGATTGCACGAGTTCGTTATTAGAGCCCAAGACTTTGATGAGAATTTAAAAATCAGAAGAGGTTTTGAAAATAATCACCTAAGGAAAGGTGATGAGCATTTGTAAAACCTAAAGATTCTAAAGATGAGATCCTTGGTGACGAGGCATTGGTTACAAATGATAAGGATAGGGATGAAGACAAAGGCAAAGATAACGGAAGAGTTTACTAATGGAAAGTGTCCTATGTAGTTATAGTCTAGGTTAATATATTACTAATAACCTAAATCCCTATAACCATGGCTCTGATACCAATCTGTAACACCCCGACCGGAGGCGGAAAAGTCAAGGGCATCACGAAACTTGATAGAATGCAATTGAGCACATGGAGATTATATTAAGTTGAAATATAATTTAAGTTCAATTCAATAGATTGCATTCACATATGAAAATATAAGAGTACATAAACAAATACAACATAAATTGTTTCACAAATGATAAATTCGGATTTAATCTAAGGCATAAGTCTTGATCAATCCTATGTAAAATATTCTTGTAAATCATGTCATCAAACATTGTCACCTGAAACATATGTTAGGGAAAATATTGGGTCAACAAACAGTTGAGTAAATTCATAGGTTTTGTTAGACAAAAATAACAATGTGATATGAAAATGAGTTAACAATATGGCATGCGATATGTCTTTAAGCAAAAGAGTAATACAAGTAGTTACTTAATGGTACATTCAAACCTACGTTATGACGTAACATGGGTCTATCATCTCACTTCTAAGCAAACCAACAACTGCAACAAAATGAGAAGTGAGACGGGTCTCACTACAAAATGAGAAGTGAGATGGGGCGTCAATCCTATAGCGCTATAATATAACCGTTGGGCTTTTGCAAGTTAATGAACGTAAACTTCTCAAAGCAACAACAACAAGTATTAAGCAAATGCAAAGGCAATCGGGGGAAACAACAAAATAGCAAATAGTTTGTATCACATTGTAACATATGTATCATCCCAAAAATAATGTAAAAAGGGACTATGAACTCACCTTGATTTCGGGTAAGTCCAAACAAGTATGCAAAGTGTGAGAGTTCTTGGAATTAAGATTCCACGTCACTCTAATTGATTGAACATGCAACAATATGGAATATGTATCAACAATAATGTTTAATTGGATAATTGGAAATCCTAAATCTATAGGTTTCGGTATGGTTTGTCTAAATAGTAACTATAAGGTTTGGATAACCTAATAGAGAACTCGGAAAATGAATATGGAATTATCTATGAAAAATATTAGTTTAACATAAATAACAAAATTGTAAAGATATGTAATTGTTTTAATATAAACATTTGTAATAATAAATCAAATATAATTAAGGTTTGTAGCGGGTTGCAATGGATGACCTTTAACTTCAATAATTACAGTCACAATCCTTTATTTAGAAAACTCAGTACACATTTCGTCCTTTAAAACTAACCAGGTTAAAAATTTAAGTTAAATCCATTTACTTAAGGGTATCATGGTCATTTCATGCTTTTATTTAAATTTTCTTAATAAATAAAACAAAAAGTTACATGTATAACATGTCCCCAATTCCTAACCCTAAATCACTCATCTCTCTGCTTCTTTCTCCCTCTCTCCACAACAAATCTATGATGGATCAAAGGTGCTGGAAAGTCAAAAGAACATAAATATGAAGCACTATAGAAACCTCATTGACTCTTGGTCATCACGAAATCATCTCCTTTGCTAAATCCCCAAATCACTACTCAAAATCATCTTCTGCAGATCAATACATCTGTCAACTATGAAGCTTCAAAGATCTGCTCTCTGTTTCATTGCAATCATAGGGCTTTTATCCACAATCGCTCACTCAATTCGCTTCGAGATCGAATCGGGTCACACAAAGTGTATAGCAGAAGATATCAAAAGCAATTCGATGATTGTTGGTCATTACTCAATTGTTAACCCTAATGAAGGACAACTTTTACCTGAATCTCACGGAATCACTCTCAGAGTCAGTTCAATTACCAATATTTTAACCTAATTTTGCTTTTTATTAGCAGCTTGTAATATAGATATTGCTTATTTGTTTGTGTATGGTTGTGTTTCGGACTCTGTTATATTATTATTTGTTTAAAGTTTTGATTTTTACAGCTTGTATGGTTTGGATTGTAGTATTTCTATTCAGGGTTTTTATATACTGAATTGTGGGATTCTAAATTTGCCTAATTACTTTGTCTTGTATGAATCTTGTGTTCAGTATATGATGTCATGATGCTGCATAAGATATTTCAGTTTGAATTAGTCTTTATTTAAGTTTGTTTTTTTATATATATCGGTTGATTTTTAGTAGGGAATTGGGGATTTGTGTGTGTTTTTTTGTTGGAATCTTATGTTTATCGGTTTTGGTACATATATATGATTCTTTTGTTTTATGTTTCTGGCATTTCGTTGAACTGAATTTTTGCGTAGGTTGGTATTTCTTGTATGAATGTCTGTGTTATATATATGATGCCCCATAAGATATTTCATTTTGAATTACAGATCTTTTGTGGAGAAAGGGAGAAAGAAGCAGGGGAAGAATGAGTTATTAGGGTTAGGAACTGGGGGAGATATGTTATTTATGTAATTTTTTGTTTTATTTATTAAGAAAAATTTAAATAAAAGCATGAAATGACCATGATACCCTTAAATGAATGGATTTAACTTAAATTTTTAACTTGGTTAGTCTTAAAGGACGAAAGGTGTAATGAGTTTTCTAAATAAAGGACTGCGACTGTAATTATTGAAGTTAAAGGTTATCCATTGCAACCCGCTACAAACATAAAGGACGAAAAGTGTAATTTATCCTATAATTAATTAGTATAACTAAATAACATAATTAAATATAATGATTATTGGTATAATATTGTACAAGTGATATAATTAATTTATAAAATTATAAATTAATTTAAATGATTTAAAATATATATTATTTGATAAATGAATAATATTTTGTTTAAAAGGAATAATGTGATAATTATTTAATTAATTATCAAAATAATTATATTAAATCTGAATAATTAAAAATAACATTTTTAATTATTAAACTTGAATATTACTGATTTAGAATAATTATTATGGCCTTGGAATCATTTTAAATAATTAAAATGAATTAAAATGATTAAAATAACATTAAATAAGTTTAATTATCTAAATAATTAGATATAATAAAAATTCAGATTCTAAATTTATATAAACTCAGAATAATGCATGTTTTGTCATAAAAATAATTTTGGATAAAAATTATATAGTTATATAATTTAAATATATTAAATTAAACTATATTTATAAGTAATAAAACTGATTTAATTATATAAATATCAAAATTATATAAAAAATCAGTAAAAGTATTATTTTTGTAAAGTTTAGCATTTAAAATAATTAATCTGAAAATTTCGGATTTTTATTCCTTAAAAATGATTTATTATGAATTAATTAAAAAATAAATTGTTTTTAATTAAAATAAATAGTTTTATAAATAAATTGGCAGATTTTATATTTTTATAAAATGTAGTAATAAGTAATAATAATATAAAAATTATTGGAAGTGATAAAAACTTAAAAATAAAAAGATTAAAAAGATTTGCACACCCCCAGATTCGAACTTGGGTCTGTGCTGTAACTAACATACACACTAACCACTGGGCTACCTGGTGGTTTGTGTTTTAATCCAGACTAAATAAAATATAACCAGGTAGGCCCACTAGTCATCTTCAACCTCTAGAGGTCAAAGTCAGAAGTCTAAGTCAAACAGAAAGTCAAACTCTTGATTTCTACAGGCAAACCTATGTTATTTCTAAATTAAATCCTAGGAAACGATCTATAGGCATAAACTAACTAATTAACACAAGAAAAACTAACCGGTATTGACGAAAGAGACGGTTGACAAAGATTCCGACGAAAAAGTGACTATTCCGTTGAGTTGCAGGTTTTAATCCGACAAATTTTGACGTTTTAGAGAAGTGTGAAGGGTGCAGGAGGTTCGTGGTGATCTAAGGAGCTTAAATAGCCGATCAATTCGACACAAAAACAATAGGATTCAGTGGAATCGATCCACTTTTGATTTTTTTTTTATAAAAACTTTCGGTTAACAGTGGAAAGGCACCGAATTTGGTCGATTGAAATACAAAAATGAGTTGTAAAAGGTTAAAGACCGTTGTGGAATGCTTTCGGCGGATTAAACAAAGAACAAGTGGGGTTTGGTGGTTTTTTTGGTCGAAATCCGTAGCTTGCAGATCTGAATATAAATTCAGATCTGTTTTTTAAAGTGTATATATATATATATTACAATCTAATATCCATCACATGTGGCTGGTTAGTCTAGCCGGTTTGTGCGCCCTGTTGTTTGCGTTGGGGCGCGGGTTCGAGTCCCGTCTTGTGGCGGTTTGATCGAATAAAAACCTTTTTATTTTCTGAATTATATTTAACTAAGAATAGTACCCGCCACAATGCGGCGGGTGGCAGTTTATATAAGTAATATATATCTATATATATTATGTGAAGCCGAAGACATATGGTTTTTCTATCATCCACATCATGCAACCTACGTAGCTATGTTATACAAAAGTTTTTCTGGTAGGTATGCTGCGTAGCTAAGTTATATACAAAAGTTTGTCAAGTGGTAGTGTTGGCGAGTTATATTACTAACAGTAAGGCTGTTAGTCGAATAACTCTACCCAAAAGTTATATTCTGGTTTGTTGTTGTTGCCATGTCTTCTAAGTCTTCGGCATTTCCAAAAGGGGTGTTCTATCGTATCATGCCTCGCGCCCTCTCTTCGCAGGCTGGCTAGTCTGGAGCAAGTAAATAAGAAAATATTAATACAGTGACTTAGTTAACCATTTTGTAGGGTGATGATGTATTAAGCTATGTACAATTGGCGAACATTTTGTACGGTCATATACCTGGCGAATCAGGCTGAGTCCTTTTTGCTAGGTTGATTTTTGGGTTAGGGGTGGTTGGTGGTAATGCCAACATGCAGTGCTGAGCACTTGAAGATTGTGCCTCACGTACATTAGGGACGTCTATGACATTGGTGACAACCAGCTGGTTTTTACTCCTGCGAGAGATGTGCATCATCCTTGCTTCACCGATGATTGATTCCATTTGAGGTGGAAGTATCTTTGGGTCGGTACAATCATACTTCCTAATCAGGTCTTCACAACTAATGTTAAGGAAAGCCATCATGCCTTCATTGAAGAAGGTTACCTTAGTCGGTTTTGTTGAGTCATTAATGAAAGCATTGACACCATACCTGTATTAGGAAAGTGGTTTGATTTAGATTACAATAAAAAATATAAGCTTTCTTGTTTTTCTAGTATAGAGACTCACGCGAATATGGGGACGACATCATCTTCATCTTTGCAAACAAACTTTAACGACCCGTCTTCTTCCGGGTAGAGTTTTTTGCCACATTTAGAACATTTGACATAATACCAACCTCTGTTTGTTTCAATCTTTTCCACCCATGCGTCACATCTGAAACGTTTAATTCCCTGTTGATAGAGTGTCCAAAGGTGTTAGTGTACAGGAACAGTATTGCAAATGAGTTCATATTGGCGAAATATAACATGACTTTCAGCTGATGTTTCACATGTAAAGTGTACTGCCAAGTAGAATCTTAAAAAATGTTTTTTTCTAAAACGCAATTGACAAAAAACACACAGAAATTGTTTTTGTTTAAACACAATGGACAAAAAACACAAAAGAAATGTGTTGTTTATAAAATGCAATGACTGAAAAACACAAAGAAATGTTTTTTTTTCCTGAAACGCAATGGACTAAAACAAAAAGAAATGTCTTTTTTTTTCTTAAACGCAATAGCCTAAAAACACAAAGAAATGTTTTTTTTTCTAAAACGCAATGGACTAAAAACACATAAATATGTTGTTTCTAAAATGCAATGGACAAAAAACAAAAAAATATGTTGTTTCTAAAACGCAAGTGTGTGTATAATTTGAGAGATGAGTGAGATTTGGTTTGGGTTTTGTTTGTGAATAAGATCGAGAGAGAGGGTAAGGCATAAAAGATGTCAGTGTATTTGTGTGAGAGTTTAGAGATGGTATAGGTGAGTCATTTTTTTTTTGAAACACCCCCAAGGCATTGGGTATGTCAGATGCCGATATGTATACGCGATACCTGATATGCATTGGGCTGCTTATAAGACCCATTTTAAATCACGTATAAAACAAACATTATCAATACCCGTCACAAACTTATTTATTGCCATCTCTATGTGAAGCTAGTAGCATGTCAAATAATAGAGAATAAATCATTATTATGTTAAAAACAAAAGGGTTAAAATATTATGTCGATATATATTTAAATAAATATACTATTAAAAATAATATAGTTTCAGATATTAAAATACTATTAACTTTGGTTTCTTGTAACTAAATGTATCACTAAAGAAGTCGTGTCATGCTTTTCTAGATGAAAAAAAAGTATGCAAGCCATCATATAGTTTGAACTTTGAAGTCAATATGTTACATCCGTAAAGCCATCAAAATTCCAATATTATGGCAAATATTGTACGTCTTTATGCAAGGCATCAATAATGATCACAAAGTGTATGTCAATTTTTTTTTTTTTGCAAAGTCCATTATTTAAATAGACCTAAGAGCATTCTCATCCAAACCACCAAAATCTGTGTGGAGGGTTTTTAAAATATAAGAAGTATAAAAAGTGGTTGTGAGTGGAGGAGAGAGAAAATGTTACTGTTCATCTGTACATTTGGGGGACACTGTTCACCCCCTATACTTTTTTAATATATATTGAAAGTGGATGTGAGTGGAGGAGAGAGAAAATGTAATATATATTGAAAAGGAGAGAGAAAAAGTATTTGTTTTTAGTGGAAATATATTGATATAGGAATTGTTTTTTAGTGGAATGTATGTATATTTTTAGTGGATTGGATGTGAATGCTCTAACATGGTAAAAGGTCTTTTTTCAAATGGATTATTTGAAACAATTGCGTTTTCTTGTAAAACGTACCTTAAGTTCTGGGTGCTGATCCGAGCCTAGCTGGTGGAGTTTCACAACAGGATTGGAAGTGTTTGCTAGCAGGTTATTTGGGAGTTGTTTCAGCCTGTTGATGAGAAGAAAAATAGTAATCACATAGAATGAATTAATTTTAATTTGCCATTGAATGTAGAGAGTGTATAGGGTTTAATGCAAAACACCTGTACCTAGCATGTATTCCAATTCTATAAAGTATAATAACTTGGAATTAAGGAGCAAGGTTACTTGACATATTTTGAAACATATAAATAAAGATTACCCGGAATAGAATTATTAACGACATACAAGACTTACCTGTTTACTCTTTCAGCAATGTGTGCGAATTCCGGGTTAACAACAACTGTTGTAAGATGTGTTGACTCCAACTGTATCTGGTCTGAGAATTATAATTGCTTAATCAGAAACGCTATGTGTATATGTTAGTATTCATGATACTTTTTACCCATATTTACATACCGTAGTAATCTGAGACTTGTGTGCTAGTGATTGCCACTATATCTCCGGGCACTACGTTGTCTCCAATGAAATGCATCATGTTTGGCCATATTGTTATTTCAACTTGTTTTCCCCTATGCGATAAGAAAATTATTTAATTACAAGATATCCAACACTTCTGACTACTTACATAGTGTAGTAATACTTACTGTTCATCTGTGATCGCAACCTTCCTTAATGGCTTTGTTTTTGATGTTGGTTGCAAGTGGTTGTCGTCCACACGACCAATATAATCTGCAATCACATAATTACTTGTTAATTAAATGGTTACATAATTCAATATTGTTATTTGGTTAATCCTTTATATATAAACATACCAGTGAGGAGACTGTTATCCTTCACCCTGCCTTTAAGCAATCCATAATGGGCAAATCCAAAGTAGATAGTAGGTATCTCCAGATTGTCCGTGGGAACAAACCTTGCTTTCTTGCCAATTATGAGTGATGCAGTGTGGTTAACAGTAGCCATAAAGTCCCTAGCTTTGGTGCACACATACCCAGTAACACGGTAGCACGACTGTAAACGTATTATGGAGTCATAGTATTCCACCTCGCCAACGTCAGCAATAGCCTCTATTCCATCCCCCTACATTACATTAAAAAATTATAGTCAGTTTAATTATTGTTATGAAAGAATTTTCGATATGTTAATAAACGAATATTAAATCGTAGCTTACGTATTTGTCCACAAATTGATAGCACAGATCACTTTTGACGCCATCTTGTGTCTTGGTTTGCGCCATCCACTTTTTCACAACCCTAATTTCAATAGGTTGTGGTTTCTCCATTGGCCTGATATCCTTCAAACGTCTGAATGACATCTTGATATTGATGCTGCTATATAGGTATGTACAACAATAGCTAGAGATTAGTACTGAAGTAGTTGTAGTGAAATCAGGCTGGATAATAAGTAATTATTATAGTACATATTATACACAACATACATTAGGATATCAAATACAAATATACGTAACATGAAATCCAAAGGTAATAAAAGAATCATACCTAAGTTTAAAAGTGCAATTTAAAACTTTTTATTTTGGGTAACTTTAATTCTAGATGCATGCTAATCACGAAATGTATAGCACAATGAATGTATGAATGTAAGAAGTTATGATAACGTATAATGTATTTTGTACATGTAACGTATATATGTGTAAAGAGTATCAACACATCTGTCTAATTTCATTTAAGAAGTCCGTATAAACTATGTTTCTTGTGGTACTATTACCACTGTCTTCTGGAACTATAAGTATTTTTAAAGATTCAGGCGCGGTAGCTCTAGACAAAGCAACATATAGTTGTCCATGACTAAATACTGGTTGTGGCAAGTATACTCCTATTTTGTCTAATGATTGTCCTTGGCTTTTATTTATAGTCATTGCATAGCATAGCCTTATAGGAAATTGTTTTCTTTTAAGTTGAAAGGGCAGTTCATCATCCTTGTGTATCAAAGAAATCTTGGGTATGAAAACACGTTTACCTATAAATTTACCCGTCATTATTTGTGCCTCAATTACTCTTGCTAGCAACTGTGTTACTATCATTCTTGTACCATTGCAAAGCCCTTCAAGTGGGTTAAGATTCCTCAGTAAAATTATGGGTGAATTTACCTTCAGCTGCAAAGTATGAGGTGGAAAGCCGTTAAAATTTAGAAGGTTTAGGTACTCTGGCGGATAAAGAGACTCTATGTCTGTGTTACTGACCGCAGTTGGTATAAGTGAGTCAATGCTTAGATACGTTGTCGATGAGCCATCTGTCATGGAAATTATTTTTGCGTTAATCTCATCTGCTGTATCATTCTTTGGGCAAACGATTGCTTTCGTTGACAATGTGGCAGCAGTCGGTTGTTGAAGGGTAGTATCATCATAAATGAAGCGGATAAGGTCTGTCAAAGCGCTTTCCGAATGTACTATGAGGTATCTCGAAGGTATATCAAGCATTTTCATGTTGACTGGATCATTGATGTCTGGCGTACCTATTTCACCATCCCCAATAGCAACTAACCATGAGGAGAAAGAAGATATTTCAAGCTGCCTTTGAACAGTAAGATTTGGTCTTTGGAGGCGCATGTTTACCGTAAGTCTGAAGACCTTAAAGTGTGGCCATAGGTAAGACCTAGGTAATGTCAAAGCTAAAAGGGTGGCTTTTGTCGATTTAGGAACAACATGTAAGGTTTGCCTAAAGTCTCCACCCAACAACACTGACTTACCACCAAAAGGTTGTGAGGTATTATCTTCTAAGTCTTTTAGGGCTCTGTCTAGCGCTTCATAACAGCGACGTTCACTCATTGGCGCCTCATCCCAAATGATAAGAACTGTCTCCTTAAGTAGTGTACCAAGATGAGTGCCTTTCTTAATATGACAGATAGACTGTTCTGTTAGATGTAATGGTATCTTGAACCTTGAGTGAGCAGTTCTACCTGAGGGCAGAAGTAAAGACGCAATCCCTGAAGCTGTAACAGCCAAGACCACTTTACCAGAAGAACGTAAAGCAGCCAGGATAACGGCCCATAAAAATGTCTTCCCAGTACCACCATGGCCATAAACGAACGTTAGGGTTTGCTTCTTTGATTCACAACCTGAAATAACATGATCATATATCTGCATTTGGTCTGCATTTAGTCTACCATGATAGGATCGATGTTCAGATGCCAAAACATGTCTGTCATAGTTTTTCTCCTCCATAAGCAATCGATTTGTTAACCGTTCTAGCATTCTTGAGTTAGGCATTGGTAGACCAAAATCTACCAAAGACAAATCTGAAGACCCAGATTGAAGTAATAACTGTAACTCATAAAGGACAAACTGCATCATGTCGTCATCATTTACCAAACCAAAATCTTTTTGTCCGTCATCAGCCATCTTATGCCAATGTTGATTCCAAAGGTCTAACGGGTCCGAAATGTCACAGTATAGCAGGATTTGGATAAATAAAGATCGCAACTCTTTAGCGGTCGCCCAATTCGATGCCTCGTCAAAGGTGAATGACCATTCCCTATCATCACCAATTAACCCTAACCTTTCACAAGCATTTCTGTACGTCAAGCATACATGCCCGTTAACAGTCCTAATAGCACTGTAAGATTGGCAACCCTTTTGATGACGCAGAAGTAAACGTAAATAGAATAATTCACCACACGCTGGATGTACATATATCAACCTTCCAATCGCAGGCGCTTTGTTTGTTGTTCTATGTATCCAGTGCTTTGAGGCCACGTCCCATCTATATTCATTAAGGTAATCGACATAGCGTAAATGCCTTCCAGTATTGTCATTCATGTTGTTGGATAACCATTCTGTAAGTGTCGTACGCTTGCTAAATTGATTATTAGCTACATTGTGAAGATCATCTTTGTCGCGAAAAGTAATGTTTTGCATATTCTCTAGATGTACAGCAAGAACCTGAACTGGGGGATTTCTATCATGTATGTAAAAGTTGAAAATCCTCCAAGAAGCCTCATGTGGACATATAAACCTCCCATCTAAGAAGTTTTGTATTTCATTTTGCTGATTAGAGTCGCATTGTTGCGCTGATTGTGTTTCTGTAGGAGCACGTGTTATCTTGTAGTGTATACGATCAGCACCTTTGGATATATACTTAAATAGGTACTTAATAAGCATACTCCAACCACAATACTCTACATTTATGTGTGCCATAAATTGAGTACATAAAACTGGATTGTAAGGCACAACATAACGATTGTCCAATTCGACACCACTCTTATTAACACTAAATCCAACTGAACGTCTCCTATAACGTGCATTACCCTTATCATCAAAGGTCGTATGCTCATGATAATCTTTCGGGAACTTCTTTGAGCACGATCCGGATTCCATGCATGGTGAGTTAGGCTTTACAATGCCACATGGTCCATGTATCATAAGATCAGTAACGACCGCAAACAACTAAGGCTGAGTTAACGGATTTGGAATCTCCGCAGAAATAAAGTCGTCAATTTGATAGGCTTCTCGAATCCTATCAGCCGCCGCCACCCATAATAGTAAATGACAATGTGGTAAACCTCTTTTCTGAAACTCAATAGTGTAAAGATCTGTAGAAAATAAGGAAAGTTAATATTCTGGAAGATGAGAATACACAGAGGTACATAGGAAGATATCATACCCGCAGCAACATCCCCAAACATACGTGAGCTTCTTAGAAACTTAATCAAGGACTTTACTTTAAGCTGGAAAACCCTAGCAATTATGTCTGGGCGATCCTGAGCCTTCAAAACAGGATATTGTGAAAGATATCTCTGTATTTCTGGCCACTTTACATTACAGGTGAAGGTGATGAAGTATTGTGGATTGCCGTGTACTCTACGAATAGCCAAAGCGTCTTGATAATGCTTGTACATGTACCTTGGCCCACCAACAAACGACGATGGCAGGAATGTCCGTTTACCAACGTCATGACCTTCAGTGTCACCACGTTCAATAGCATCGTGTATTCCTTGTAAGAACTCAGAGCGGAAGACATTTTGATTTTTTCTTACATAATCCAGCCGACATTCTTCTATACACACATAAGCGTCGACGATATATTGTTGAAACAACCGGCCACCGCGTAGAAGCAACGTGTATAGATTATGACGATCATGAAGTATATAGCTATAATACTTATTAATAGTCATCTTTCGGCGCGAACCATCTCGGGTGCGAAGTAATAAGTCAGGAGACCAACCCGCATTGCCAAACGGTATAAGCAGAGGATACTGCAATGCCATATAAAGTGGGTGCAGTTTACTTATGCGCTTTGGTGTACCGTCTCTTTCACGAATGATGATGTCAAACTTTCCAGACATATGATCCGCATCAGTCACGATCGCACCAATACAACCAGTAGACGGCTTTTCATAAGAACGTTCATACTGAGTACCAAAAAGGGAAACACAAAAGGACTGCGTATGATGAGAAGAACAAAGATCTCGTGCATTACGGAAAAGCTTGACCAGTTTATTGCAAGATTCTAAGACATTTAGAATGACACCTACTGTCTCAGCAGACAAAGAAGATTCACCATTATTACAAAAAGAATGTAGCCTATTAGAGATTTCATTTTCCGTATCATAGACGTACATTTGTAAGAATCGAGGTCTCTCGTCATCTGGTGGGCATAGGCTACCAATCCAATGATGGACTTGGCCACCAATCTTAAACACATATGGGCCAGAACCTCTATTAACAGTCTCATCAACTTTGGCACCGAAAGATGTCATTGAAAACATAGAGTTATATGCACGGATATTTGCCATAAAAGTTGTCTGTTCGTAAAGATGCATAAGTGTCGTATAAGGTCTTCTAGGAAATGGTAGCGCTACAACCCCACTTCTACAACATTGGTTATAACCAAATCCACCAGAAGAAAACGCAGACGCAACACGTTCATCCGTCCAATACAAAGCACCACAAAACTCACACACATTCTGACAATCACCATGGTCTACATATGATGGTAAAGTACTTGCTTGAGTAGATGTGGAGGGTACGTCAGCCAAAACGGTTGATGACAACCTTTTCCTTTTGTAGCTAGGCATCTATCTATTTAAGAAGCACTGTACAAAAGCAACACCAAAAAAACACCTACATCTACCGCAAAGACTACAAGTCTAAAAACAGAAAGACACAACTTGTAATATACAATACGTAATAAAAAGATATCCGAGTAAACGTATAAGTTAACAACAAAGTCAAGGGAAAGGAAAGTAAAACATACCTGAAACGCAAACAGTATTCTATAACAGGTAGGCACGAACGTAATGAGATAAGAAACAACTGTTACACAAAGAAGGGGAAAAGTTAGTTTAATGTAGTAGAACCTTGAAGGTTGATGTTCATTTCTTTTCATCAAATAGCACAACTGTTTAGACTGATGGCCGACCAAACTTAACGCTTAAGTTGACATATGGTTAGAAACCTCTATTAACAGTGTAATCAACTTTAGCACCGAAAGATGTGATGGAAAACATAGAGTTATATGCACGGATATTTGCCATAAAATTAACAATTAATAGTGCAGCTGACATCACTAAATAAAAGAACAGTGTGATGAAAAGAACATAAATATTTCAAATTTAGTTGTAAATCGCTAATTAGAATGTAAGAAATTTAAGTGAATCTGCCACTAAATGCAGAAGGGCAAAGCAAAAAGTGCAAATGAGGAAAGGCGATATAAATTACAACCATATTATATATATGTATTTCTTATATTACAAAACAATCAGATACTATTAAATGACAAAATGTTAAAATTCAAACATAGCATGTCAATATGTGACATCGTGTGTGTATTTTAGTCTAAAAACAGGAATTATATTTACTGTGAAAATTAATTAGCAAACTTTCAATATGAATATTACACTAAATGGCCCACGATTATATTAAATGGCCTAATAAATCCTGGTTGGCCATTAATTACCATGTGATAACTACAATAATATTATATCCCATTTATTACTTTCAACAAACTCCCCTGCAACACCAATCCTCATTACTCTTATTTATACTCATCTCAAGTCACTCTTCTCTAGGCATTCTCCCCCAATTACGAAAAATGGTATTATTCATAGTTTTCACTCTTGTCATACAAATCATCAAACGGTTCTAAAAAGCAATTTCTGGACGTACGGTGGTGACTTTTTTGGCGGAAAGGCTACCGGAAGATTCTCAAACAGGCGTGTTCCGACTGATTTTATATCGGAGTCGTTTGGTCTCCGGCCGTGTGTGCCGGCAGACCGGCCGGTAACCTTCAAAACGGTGGGTCTGTAGCTGAGCCAACTTAGCGATGGCTGACACATGTACCATCAACTCAACTTAGACCGTGTTTCAAATCCAAACCCACGCCCATGAGGTATGGTGGGGGCTTGGGTTGGGGGCATGAGTTTGGCTTGGCCATTGAGAGCATGCCATGTCACCTTGCTAGCCCGCCCCACGCCCGGGCTGAAACCCACACCAAAGGGGCCACGCCCCATACCCCATGGTCTTAATAATTTATTATGAATTTATGAGTAGTCAAAATCTTTGATAATAATAATTTTAATTAAGATAAGCTTTTAAGGCCACCACTGCCGACACAGGAAACCAAGATCCAAATCATGTTACCATGGCCCATCACACATTAGATTTCCCCAACTTGTTCCACCCTTTAATTCTCTCCATTTTTTCTTCTTTTCAACCATAAATTCTTCTCATTTTCCCACTCAAAATTCATCTTTATTTCTCACAGATCCAAGATCCACCCTATTTAGATCCAAAGATGGCAACTTTCCAATAAAGATCCATCAAAGGTTTGTGCTTTTTACCAAATTATTGCTCATTTTAAGCTTCTTGATGTACTTTTGCTTGTTTGAGTTCAACTGCAATCTGGGTTATGTCAGTTTTTGTGATCTTTTGATTGGTATATGACTATATGTTCATGGGTTTTTGAAATCTTGAATCTTTTTTCAACTTTTAAACTTTTCTGACACATGTTATTGAGGTTCATTAGGTGGCGTGGCGACGGTGGATCTGTAGCTGAGCGGCTGATCCACTACGTTATTACCAACGTATGTAAACATATATGTTTGTATAATTTGCAATACATCGTTGTACAACCGTTATTCTTTTTTGTCCTCCGATTGGGTTGAAATTTCAAAATAAAAGGTGGGATCTTTTTTTCTGGGACCGGAGAGATTTTCTTTCCTGATTTTCTTACCTTTTGTTTGCATACTAATATAAAAAAAGTAGTGTGTATGAATTGTGATACAGTGTAGCGTAAAGATATGAAATGGAATGTATTTTAAGAAAGCATAACAAATGTGTATGATGAACACTTTAATATTTGAGGATATGTTGTGAAAAGTGTATTGCCACTGATTAAGGAGCAAAGTTAAAGATGTAGGTACCTGGTAAAATTCCTTCAGATGGAGACAATGTGAAGATGGAGATGGAGACAAGCAGATAAATGGATGAATTTGAACCACAAATTTTTTTTTTTTTTTGGAAAACACCCTAAGCCAGGGTTACAAGTCACATATGCACCAACAACTTGCTTCTTTATAATGTATAAATTAGATTTTAAAATCTAAGTTGTATATAAAAGAATTAAAGTTCCATATCTTTCAGCTCCTGTACAGGAGGATAAACTGGTTAAGACACTTTGGTTATCACGTAGAGGTCACGAGTTCGAATCCCGGCAGGGCCGGTCCGATACAGAAGGACCCCCTTTTTCACTATTTTTTTTATATTTACACTTTGGCCCCTCAAGTTTCATTTTATACAAAAACAGTCCCTCAAGTTTCAGAATTTTACAAAATCAGCCCCTGAACTTTTGAAAAATATTCAAAACAGACCCTCAAGTTTCGAAAAATGTCACAAATGGTCCCTGGTTTATTCAGTTAGATATACTAACTGGGTTAGTTCTCAAAGAAAGAATTTCTATACCAATTTTAACTTGGTTAGGATTTAAGTTAAAATAAGTTTGTAAATGGCAGAATAAATCCCTACAGTTTAAGTTTCAAGAATGACCAAATGAACCTTGTACTTTTAAAACAAAATAAACCATATTTAATTCTTTTTATAAATGAGTTTCAATAATGACCAAAAGTACCCTAAACTTGTAGTTTAAAGGAATTGCACTTTTAACCTTTGTATTTGTATAGTTTCAAAAATGACAAATAGGTCCCTCAACTAGTAGTTTCACAAAATGTCACAATACGCCCTTATAGTTTATGTAACCTTGTTTAATAGCATAAAACTCAACAAATTTGCAATTGTTTCACGTGTTTGTATTGGTATAATCATGTATAAGCACAAAGCAAGTATGTTCAAATAAGTTTCATTCCAAATACGGTATTTGTTACAATGCAGGTCAAAACAAAACATGTGTGAAAACCAGGGTGGTTACAGCCAAAGAGTGTTGTACGAGAGGATAATAATTCATAAAGCAGCTTAAATATTGACAAGTATAGGAGATATTAGAAATTCAAAACCGTATCCTGCAACTGCTTCGTGCATTGCCAGGAATCTGAGCGCTCTCCTAAACTGGATATCCACCCGGTGTGGACTTTATATTCAATGATGTATTAACACGTGTAATAAACCCTAATAAAGTCAAACGTTGAATTTGAGGGACAAATTTTGCGAAAAATCAAAAACTTTGATTACAGAAGATGGGAAATGTTAACATGCTTATTATAGGCCTCTGAATAATGTTACATGGTAATCATGTTCACAAATGAGCCACTTGTTGATCAAGAGTAGCCGTTTGCGTAATTAATTGAAAGTTTGCGCGATGAAGGGTTAAAAGCGTCAACATGTTAATTCTTACCTCTGAGTGACCTTTTAACAAATCGAGAGCTTCATAATTGATTATACTCTCGGGAATGCCTAATATTGGCCATTAAGGGCTTTTACGCCTATAAGTGAAGTTACGCGCAACTTTGCAAGTTAGAGGGGCTAAAAGTGTCAATATGTTTAATTATACCTCTGAATGACCTTTTTACGAACCCGATGCATCGTGATGTTTAATAATACTCTCAAGAATGCCTAACATGGATTAGATAAGGCTTCGATGCTATTAAACGATGATATACGCAAGTTTGCGCATTATAGGGACCAAAAGCGTCAACTTTTGACTCTACGCCTTTTGGTGACCATTTAAGCGAACGGGAGCGTAGTAATAATTAAACACATGCTTGGGAATACCCATTATGGGCCATGGAAGGCTTGGATATCATTAAATGACATTTCGCGCTACTTTGTGCGATAAAAAGGACTAATTGCGTCAAACTGCAAAACTATACCGATTCGTATGGTATCGGACCTTACGGAATATGATCATAAGTTAAACATGCCCTAAATATCCTCTACATATCTTAGTTAAAGGCTTACAGGTGTTTAGTGCGCAAAAATAAACTTATTTGATCAACAGGGACTAAAAGCGTCAAAAAGTGCATAAGTTTGCATTTTTGCGCATATCTTACGTTCTGAATATATCCAGACATCCAAAAATTTATGTAACCACTAAAATATTTTATTTTAGTGTTTGGCTTGATAAAATTCCATTCGTCAGGTAATTTGGATCGTTTTTCGGTCCGTTCGTGTTTCGTCGTAATTAGCCAAACGACGCAACCGTACGACTAAACGAACCGACATCCGACATATTTTTGAGCATGTTTTATGTTCCCTATGTTTAGGCATCATTGTAGAGCCTTGAAAATGGCTTAACGGGCTTTAAACATGTCAAAATGGGCCTTAAACACTTGTAGGGACCAAAGCTGTAAATAAGCAAATTGTTTCTGAACAAAAGTGCATCAGATCTGCAAAAAACAACTGATTTCAATTCAGAAGCTGGGTTTCTGGTTTGCAAATGGTTTTTGATCATTCTAGGGGCTATTTTTGGGGCGCCCATGGTATTCTAAAACCATGGGCACACATGTAGGGCCAGATCGAAGCACGTTTATCAATGAACGATCTTAACGGTTACCCGAAAACTATATAAACCCCATGATTCATTTGCAACACACAATGATCTGATCATATTCTCTAAGTTGGAGTGTTTATACTCCATACCTGAGAATTATTAGATCAAACCTCCATTTCTTGGACCCCTTATTGAGAGCCCCAGTAGATGTACTTGTGCTTGCTGATTAGAATATACGGCTGAGTATAAATTGCATTTTAAGCTCAGGTAAATACTTTTAACTTATTTTCCCTATACGGGCTTGAGATACGGTATTATTATAATACCGCTTGGTCGGGTATTGAATGTTTAATCGGACTGTGATTAAATTATTGAGGTAACCCATTTTAATCTGTCTTGTTTGAAATAAAAGCCTTTGGGGGTTAATGACCATGTCCCGGATATCCTTGGCATCATTATTTAGAAATGGCCACGTCTTAAGCACGGGGTGTAAGCATACACCTGACAGTTGCGTAAGGGAAACAGTATCTCACTCTCTTGTGGGCCTATACTTGTGGTGTGTCTGTTAATCTTGACTCAGTTTCTAACATCGGGCCCTGAATGTATAACGAACATATAAATCTGTATACAAGATTATTTTTAAAATAATTGTCCCAAGTTATAAAAGATATTTTGTGCCTTGTGCATTCAAATCAATTTTCTTAAACATTTTTAAAATGAGACAGTTAATTGTATTTACAAGTGTAAACTGACGTATTTTCCCAAAAGATTAAGTGACAGGTACTGTACGTAATTGGCTGGGAGCTCAGGGCGTTAATAGGGAATCTTGCAAGTTCTAGACGTCTAAAGTCTGTTGAACAGTGTTTATCTTTCTGTTTTAAGATCCGCCTGTGGATCCATCTTACAATCCGTTTGTAATATTGATGTTACTTTTGAATCGATTTGTAATATATTTACTTTAGACTTCCGATGTGCATTGAACTGTGATTATTTGACTATGATGATATCAACTACGTCACGATACTCCCCACCGGGCCCACCGGTGATATGTGGAAATATCGGGGTGTGACATCGCAGCAACAAGATCATAAACCTCTGGGTCCGGCTGGTCTTCCACATTGCACCAGCGAAGGTCTTTGACTTTCTCTTTGAGAAGTAGTGTGCGGTTGTTTAATCCACTCTAAGGTATCCGCACACCCGGTGTAGTTTGATCAACCAACACATTTTCTTCAATCACACCGTATAGAAAAGTACCCTACACGTTTATCTTGTGGACTTTGAACTTCTTGTGAAAGAAAAATCCACGAATCTTCAAAAAGCTTCAGACGTGCTACAGGTGCGTACTTTTCATTGGAATCTTTCCTAAGGACCCGATCAAAAACCATAACAACCAAATTTTGGCACATTTTTCATCATGTCGAATTTTTCAACTTCATTCAACCACATTCTTTCACCATCATTCCTTCATCGGACATTTTTGTCTTCTTTTCTTTTTCCTTTCTCTCCATCAATGGCAACAATATTCTCCTGTATATAACAATGTTTCAAAGCCTTATGTCGCCGATCTTGGGCATGGACGCTCCACTATCAACAATCCTAAGACTATCAATAGTTCCTCCTGGAACATCCTGCACACTCATTCAGAGATTAGTTGGAGAGGGGGACCCAAGCCTTCCCAGACTTGGGTCGTCCGTCATCATCGAGAATTGTGACATCCATTTCCCGATGATTCGGAATTGATGTAGCTCCCCCTGAAGCACTTACTAGTTTTGGTTTCCAAATCTGTTTTTGTTTTTCATTTTTAACTTCTAACTTAACAATCTGTGTTTGGATAACCTCTGGTTTTAAAACCTTTTCAATTTCTTTTCTTTGTTTCCTTTTCTGTTTCATTTCCCGTTGTTTAACAAGACGAGGGTCCAGTTTTGGTGAAACGGATCTTTTATGGTAACAGTTACCACGGGGGGCATTAACCTTTGCCTTTCCCTTTCCCTTGGTGAGATATGGACAATTTCTGACAATGTGCCCATACTCACCGCATCCAAAACATGATCTCTGCTCAACAAACCTCGGAGTATCATAACTGTAAAAGCTTGATGGTGAACTTCGTGATCTTAAGGTACTTGGTCCTACATCACAACCGTTTGTGTGTTGTGTGTAATTGTTTTGACTGTTTCTTTTCAAAATTTTAACTTGTTTAACAAAATCCGTGTTGGATATGTTTTCGAAAGTTTCAATTTTATCGGTCCCTCTGGATTTCACCAAGTTCACCTTCTGAATCGTCTTCTTGTTTTGGATTTGTTTGCCTTTTCCCATTCCTTGGTGAACGTGACCTTGCTTTCGTTGATTGTGTTGTGGTTGCAATTTTTGATTCCCATATTTCTTTCTAACTTTGGGTTTTGGGATAGGAGCAGACTGAGTTACTACAACTCCTGGGCTCGACTTTCCCAAAAAACTTACTTGCAGAATCTTCGAAAACTTTATCAATCAAAGATTGATTGACATTTTTGATAGGGAAATCCTTGTTTGAATATATTTTATCAGATCCAATCAACGTGTAAAGCAAGTTCACACTTTCACAACTTCCAGATGAGGATTCAACGGACTTGGATGTAGCAGTCACAAACGGTTTTGCAGGTGGATCACAAAGAATGTGATTTTCGAGAGGTATGTTTTCCTCTTTTGTCACCGTTTCTGACTGTTCAGAGTCAGTATCCTCGTATTCATCATCTGACGAATCAGCATTCTCAACAATGACTGGAGGATCCTGATTTCGTTCAGCTGTTGACACTTTAGCATCTGCGGATTCATCTGAATCTGAGGATACTTCCTTTTTGTAACCTAGCCCAAATGTGAATTCCTCAAGGTTGGTATCAGAGCCAACATTGAGTAAATTAAACACTAGCCTTTTGTGTTTAATCTCAATGACACAGTAGCACATTCCTTAGACCTTCGAGTCTAGACTTAACATAGGAATGCTCTCATCCCTATTAAGTAAAATATTGTTTTCGATTTTATGTATTTTGAATATGTCGCCAAGCAAAGAAGCCGTAATGGAAATTCTCCACATCCGAAGCCTAGAAAAGTCGAGCTTCGTACCGCGGCTAGGGTAAACGTGTGATCAAGGAGAAAGCATTCAGAAATAAAGTGAAGAAGAAGGAACTCCTTTTTGTGGAATTTCGTTTCTTTAGTAGTCCTTATAAGGACATGTTTATCTTTTAGTCCCTTCGTGGACAATGTTATTTCCTTCAAATCCCGTTTAGGGCAATTATGTACTCCTTTTAAAATTTATTGGAGTGTTTTATTTATTTTTATCATTATATATGAAATAAATCAAAATATCATTCCTTTTTGTAATTGATCTGCAGTATATATTAAAAAGAATCTTAAAAGGTATAACCTAGTTATATGTCATCAAAGACCTAGCTATGATGGTAAAACCTGTTTAAAAAGATTCAGATCCTTGTTAACATCTGAAAACATGTTAACACTCCTGACGACAGTGATGCGATAAAATCACACTTGTCATCTTTATAATGGGAATTTCTGATCCCTTATTTAGCCTAATGATCTAGAATCATGGGTTCAAATCATCAATTAAGATGATCATATATTTAAACATCCATTTGTGATAAAGTGCCTACGGGCCATGTTTATTGTCCTCTGAGACAAAAAGACAGTGGTAGTCTATGACTCTCTGTCAAGAGAATGTAATGAACTATGTTCATACCTTAATGCCTTGATTCTCTGAAATCATGGCTTATGAGTTAAAAACTGTCCTTGTGATTAGGCCTTTTGTGCCACTTTAATATCCTTAATGTTTTATAACTAGGATAAATTATAATGAAAACACTAATTAAATATAATTAACAAATTAACCAATATGGTTTATATTACCATGGTTAATGAATTGTCAAAAATGATGATTCCATAATAACCTCTGAATAAATCATTGTCAATATTTATGTAGCAATCGAGCTACATGGCTGGATCAGATGAGGTTAACAGCCACCCGAGAGAGAATAATGATGCTACCAGAGTTAATATAGTTGGTGCAGAACTGCAGGCATTAATAGTTAATGCCGTTACCCGAGCTCTTGACAGACAGTATAATGAATCAAGTGGTACACGCACCAAGACCCAGTCTGTGCCTCATGCAAAACCACCTTCCCAGATGCATGTATCTCATAAGGATGATTCTCATCACTCATCGAATCAGAGGAGTGTTCCGTCTAGACAGGTTGTGCTTCATCAAGAGCCACGTGTTAAAACCTGTTCATATAAATATTTTGTCTCCTGCAAACCCAGAGACTTCACAGGAGAAAAGGGAGCCATCGATTGCATGACTTGGCTCGATGGGATAGATGCAGTGGTTGATATTAGTGGTTGTGTAGAACAGGACATTGTGAAATTTGTGTCACAATCGTTTAAAGGTGAAGCGTTAGCTTGGTGGAGGTCCCTAATCCAAGCTACATGGAAGTTCCCGCTGTATAATCTAACGTGGGATCAGTTTGTTGCTCTCATCAAAGAAAATTACTGTCCTCAGCATGAAGTTGAGAAAATTGAGACTGACTTCTTGACCTTGGTCATGAAGAACTTAGACTGTCAGACATACCCTACCAATTTCAATACCATGTCTCGACTGGTTTCATACTTGGTTACACCGGAACCAAAACGTATAGCTCGATTTATTGGAGGTTTAGCTCTGGAAATTAAGGCAAGTGTGAAAGCATCGAGACCTCATACTCGATGTGGTAAGAAACAAGGTTGCCAAAGCTTCTGAAGAAGGAAAGCGTAAAAGGGAGGATGAGAATTCTCATCGCTCCGATAAGAAGAAAAAGGGGAACTCTGATCATAAGAAGAGTTCCGAGTTTAAGAAGGACAACCAGCAGTCGGGTGAAAAGACCGGGTGCAAAACCTGTAGGAAATACCACCTCCGAAAATGCAGATTTGAATCTCAGCCTCTACCTTGTGGGATCTGTAAGTCTAGGGAACATAAAACCTTGGATTGCAAGAAGTTAAAAGATGCAACCTGTTATGGATGCAACGAGAAGGGGCATATCAAGACTAACTGCCCTAAGAATCAAAGGAAGCCTGAAGAGGCCAAGAAAACAAACGCGTGAGTCTTCCAGATGAACACTCAGGAAGCAGTGCAGAATGATAACATCATAACAGGTACCCTTCCTTATCAACGATGTTTATGCAGGAATTTGTTTGATTGTGGCGCAGAAAAGTCTATTTTGGACAATAAATGTTGTAAACTATTATATCCGCCTATTAGGACTCTAGACATGTAACGCGAGGTAGAATTGACCAATGATACTTTAGAGACTGCTTCAACAACCTTAGATGGATGCTTTATATCCATTAGGAATCATTCTTCTCAAATATCCTTATGGCGAGCTTTCAAGCTATCCGAAATCATCAATATGATCAAGACAGACGTGACAATTGATCCCCTGTCAAAAAGGTGATGGACCAAGTCCAAACCTTGAATGCCATTGATGGTCTTTTATGGCCTAGGCAAAGTATAATTGATATATATTTTAAATAACATTTATTAAGAATGTTCGTACTATATTAGCCTGTATGGTTTAATGATACCATGGTTAGTATATGTTAGGTCATCAGGATGATGAATAACGGTTGTTGCATTGCAACTAAGAAATTGTTCCATTTGGTGTTAGGAACCAAGTCTCAAGTATGACAAACTCGGATAAGACAACCGTCAATCGCGCCATTGATGTTGCGACACCTGCTAAAGATGCTACAATTATGAACCTCCGAATTGACAAAGATGTCCTCCAAGCTATGATAGACGCAGCTGTTGGAAAGGCTGTGAGGAAGGCCGTGAAAAAGTTCAAGGAGCCCAATGCTACTTGCTCCAAATCCCAATTAAAACCACACTTCCTTACTCACGAGAAGGATCTTGTTCATACCTCAAATGCAAGGGATGAACTAAAAAGGAAAAGGAAGGAAGATAACTCCCAGAGTTCTAAGAAAAAGGGTAAGCAAGAGTCCAATAAGAAACTTGTATGCAAGACCTGCAAGAAGCGCCATCTAGGGAAGTGCAGGTTCGAATCAATATCCCAATCGCAGCCTAGGGCTTGTGGGATCTGCAAATCAAAAGAGCATAAAACATTGAATTGTAAGGACATAAAGGATGCAGTCTGCTTCGGCTGTAACGAGAAAGGCCACATCAAGACTACATGCCCTAAATCTGTCAAGGGAGGTGCGGCTAAGAATGGAAAGCCTAAGAATAAAAGCGCTTAAACTCTCCTAAAGAGTGCCAGAGGTAGTTTATATCAATAATGACATCAGGTACATTCTTTAACATTTATTGGAATATAAATGCTAAGAGTTCTGTTTTGATTCGGATACCAATAAATCCTTCATAAATTGTAAGTATAGCAAACTCCTAAAGTCTTCCATAAGAACCCAGGAATTAAGTGTAAGGTAAAACTTACAGACAAAATCATAGGAACCATTTCTTCTGTTCCTGTCAGAAATCTCCAGTCATAAAATTCTAGAGTACCCTCTCTCCAGATGAAGTACGCCAATATATGTTAGTTTGATATCTCTTTGATTTCTATCAATTGCATATACCAGACTGTATGATGAAAGTGCAATATGAGGATTGGTGTATCTTAATATATTCCATAGATTGCTTCCATGCCTGATCAGTATGGAGGTTTAATGCATGGAACCACTGAGATATCCCGATGGTCATATTGTACTAAAGTCAGCTAATGGTATTCAAAGAAGATATCCAGAATGGAATTTTCCAAGTAAGTGTCTCTGATTAAGGAATCTGTGGACTCATAACATAAATGTGTCACTTATCTGACACAGGTAATGATAGATGAACTGGAGCCTGAGATATGGAAAATCTCTGTAACCTCCTTATGTCTTGATTATCTTCTCCAAAGACTACCCTATTTACTTCCTGAGACAAGTAGAGTTAAGCTTAACATCCCGCTTAGGACTGCAGTATTGTGAAATCTCCGTGACGGTTAGTACCTCCAACTCCGGAATAATAGAAACCCTTGTTAGATGAATTTTAAGATAAAGGTTCTTAAGGCCTAATTCGTAATTCTAAGAGTTTCAATATTATTGTTAGGAAAGACGGTTCTCTTGCTTATGCATTAGTTACCGCGACCCTATTTAGACAACAATTAAGAATCGCCATCAGCTGCCCAGGATCGTCGATTTGTTCGACTAACTGTAAGGATTAGCTATTCCTTAAGATTGGTTTTAAGCTGTAGTTGGAATAACCATCTCACTTTAAATAAGCTCTTCTATAATAGTTATTATAAAAGTATCAAGGCTGCTCCTTTGGAGACCTTGTATAGATGGGATGTTAGACATCTGTTATTGGACAGAAGTTTGGTTAGTCCAATTATCAGGATCTGAAAGTTGCCTTGGAAACAACGAATAAGATCATACAAATTTGTAACCATCTGAAAGTTGCCAGTAATCGGCGGAAAATCAAGGATTGATAAAAGTCGCAACCTTCTTAAGTCCTTATTAAGGAATAAGGTGCAATTGAAGGTATCGCCCTAAGAAGGGTGTGCCAAATTATAATCTATCAGGATAGTTAAGTTCTGATATATAGAATCATTTGACGAAATCGAATATATATCAAGATTGGTAAACTAAAAGCTAAAACTTACCTGAGGAGCTTGATGGAAATTAATGTGTCACACACTAGTGATTTAAGGATTTGTTTCACCGATAAGACAAGAAGCATTATCCCACAATGATATGCAGACCAATGAAAATTTATGGGTTGATGAGAAACCTATACAGATCAAGGATCGACAGGTTAAGAAGCTCCGAGAGGGAGTATGTACCTATTGTATAGGTCAACTGAGATGCCCTTAAAGGCCCAATTATGCTATGAAGGTTAAGTCCATGATACGTCAGAAAATAATTCGATTATTTTAGCAAATCTCGAGGTCGAGATTTCTTTTAAGGGGGTGAGGATGCAACACCTCATAAAATCACGTCCAATGATGTATTGACACGTGTAATAAACCCTAATAAAGTCAAACGTTGAATTTAAGGGACTAATTTTGCGAAAAATCAAAAACTATGATTCAGAAGGACTAGAAATGTTAACATGCTTATTATAGGCCTCTGAATAATGTTACACGGTAATCATGTTCACAAATGAGCCACTTGTTGATCAAGAGTAGCCGTTTGCGTAATTAATTGAAAGTTTGCGCGATGAAGGGTTAAAAGCGTCAACATGTTAATTCTTACCTCTGAGTGACCTTTTAACAAACCGAGAGCTTCATAATTGATTACACTCTCGGGAATGCCTAATATTGGCCATTAAGGGCTTTTACGCCTATAAGTGAAGTTACGCGCAACTTTGCAAGTTAGAGGGGCTAAAAGTGTCAATATGTTTAATTATACCTCTGAATGACCTTTTTATGAACCCAAAGCATCGTGATGTTTAATAATACTCTCAAGAATTCCTAACATGGATTAGATAAGGCTTCGATGCTATTAAACGATGATATACGCAAGTTTGCGCATTAGAGGAACCAAAAGCGTCAACTTTTGAATCTACGCCTTTTGGTGACCATTTAAGCGAATGGGAGCGTAGTAATAATTAAACACATGCTTGGGAATACCCATTATGGGCCATGGAAGGCTTGGATATCATTAAATGACATTTCGCGCTACTTTGTGCGATTAAAGGACTAATTGCGTCAAACTGCAAAAGTATACCGATTCGTATGGTATCGGACCTTACGGAATATGATCATAAGTTAAACATGCCCTAAATATCCTCTACATATCTTAGTTAAAGGGTTAGAGGTGTTTAGTGCGCAAAAATAAACTTATTTGATCAACAGGGACTAAAAGCGTCAAAAAGTGCATAAGTTTGCATTTTCGCGCATATCTTACGTTCTGAATATATCCGGACATCCAAAAATTTACGTAACCACTAAAATATTTTATTTTAGTGTTCGGATTAATAAAATTCCATTCGTCGCGTAATTTGGATCGTTTTTCGCTTCCGTTCGTGTTTCGTCGTAATAAGGCCGAACGACGCAACCGTACGACCAAACGAACCGACATCCGGCATATTTTTTAGCATGTTTTATGTTCCCTATGTTTAGGCATCATTGTAGAGCCTTGAAAATGGCTTAACGGGCTTTAAACATGTCAAAATGGGCCTTAAACACTTACAGGGACCAAAGCTGTAAATAAGCAAACTATTTGCTGAACTAAAGTGCATCAGATCTGCAAAAAACAGCTGATTTCAATTCAGCAGCTGGGTTTCTGGTTTGCAAATGGTTTTTGATCATTCTAGGGGCTATTTTTGGGGCGCCCATGGTATCCTAAAACCATGGGCACACATGTAAGACCCAGATCGAAGCACGTTTATCGATGAACGATCTTAACGGTTACCCGAAAACTATATAAACCCCATGATTTCATTTGCAACACACCATGATCTGATCATATTCTCTAAGTTGGAGTGTTTATACTCCATACCTGAGAATTATTAGATCAAACCTCCATTTCTTGGACCCCTTATTGAGAGCCCCAGTAGAGGTACTCGTACTTGCTGATTAGAATATACGGCTGAGTATAAATTGCATTTTAAGCTCAGGTAAATACTTTTAACTTATTTTCCATACACGGGCTTGGGATACGGTATTATAATAATACCGCTTGGTCGGGTATTGAATGTTTAATCGGATTGTGATTAAATTGTTAAGGTAACCCGTTTTAATCTGTCTTGTTTGAAATAAAAGCCTTTGGGGGTTAATGACCATGTCCCGGATATCCTTGGCATCATTATTAAGAAATGGCCACGTCTTAAGCACGGGGTGTAGGCATACAACTGACAGTTGCGTAAGGGAAACGGTATCTCACTATCTTGTGGGCTTATACTTGTGGTGTGTCTGTTAATCTTGACTCGGTTTCTAACATCGGGCCCTGAATGTATAACGAACATATAAATCTGTATACAAGATTATTTTTAAAATAATTATCCCAAGTTATAAAAGATACTTTGTGCCTTGTGCATTCAAATCAATTTTCTTAAACATTTTTAAAATGAGACAGTTAATTGTATTTAAAGTGTAAACTGACGTATTTTCCAAAAAGATTTAGTGACTGGTATTGTACGTAATTGGCTGGGAGCTCAGGGCTGTTGCGTAGTCGAGTGTTATATATATTTTAAGCCCCTTTAACACTTTTTAGTCAAGTTTTAAATTTATAAAACACGATATTTACTAACACTAGACACACATATGGGCAAGTGCACCCATCGTGAGCGTAGTATAGTGTTGGTAAGATACCGAGGTCGTCCAAGGACACAAGAGCTTTTAGTACCGGTTTATCCTCAACGTCTAATCAAATCAAAAAGTTTAGAAAAATATTTTAACTAAGAAAAATAAAAAACTAACTAAAAATGCTGAAAAATAAGAATAAAAAGAAAAACAGATAGACAAGATGAATCACTTGGTTCCGACTCGTATCTAGTGTAACCTTTGATTATTTCCGCACTTTGGACTATTTTAAGAGATTATCTTAGTTATTGTAGTAGGCCCCTCTTTTGAAGGTGGCGTTACCCTCACCCCAGTAGTTTGAGTCAGCAAAGATACAATCCTAAAAGGGTGGATTATTGGAAGATAATTAATTAAGTTATTAATGCAAATTATAGTAGGCCCCTCTTTTGGAGGTGACGTTACCCTCGACTAAGTAGTCTGAGTCAGCAGGGATACAGTCCTAAATAGCCGGGTTATAGTATTAATAGTAGTTAACTTATGAGGGGATCAAAGAGTTTGGACCCCCGCCATCCAATACTGTTAAGTATTGAAGGAGGTCCTACTAAATTTGACCCAGGTCTATTGCAGGACCTCTAAACGCTGAACAATGGCAAGACCTTTACCAAACCGTTCCCTTAACCCCCGACCAGGTAGCCAACATACCTCCATATAGACCGTGGAGATATGAATGGTGAAAATCTTTTATTTTATATAGACAGTAAAATAATGCCAAGACACCACTGACAAACGATAAGGAAAGATCACCTTCAACATAAGCAACTAGTTATTAAAGTCATTAATACAAAACCAAATAAAAAGTGCGAAAAGATTAGAAATAAAAAGTATTACACTAGACACTTTGTCTTCACCAAGTAATGTAAGAGACTTAGGCAAACATGGCCTTGATTGTCAAGAACTCTTTCGATCAATCTTGGATCCCGAGACGACTCACACACTCTACGATGGACAATGGATGATGGTGGTGGATGATGGTGTTATGGTGGTGGTGGGTGAAGTGTGAGAGAGGTGGTGTGCCAAGGGATGGTTTGAGCTTGAGCCAAGCACTTCTATTTATAGGCTGAACAGAAGCTCGGGCACGGCCCCGTGTCCAGTGGGCACGGCCCCGTGTCCACATCCTTCTCTTTCTTCATTTAATGCAGTTTTGTCTTTTTAGTTGACCACGCCCCCGTGTCCGCTGAGCACGACCCCGTGGTGCAGAAGAATCTTTGTACTATGAAGATTTGCTGGATTGTGCGAATCTTATAGTTGACCACGGCCCCGTGTCCGCTGAGCACGGCCCCGTGGTGGGCAATAGAAGCTTCTACCACTTTGTCTTTTCTGCTGACACTTGGGCACAAACCCGTGCTGGCTGAGCACGGGGCGTGTTCAGTCTTCTGTTCTCTTGTTTTGCTTGGGAAGATGCTGTCGTGGGGTCGGGCATGTCACGTCTTGTTCCTTTTCTTGTATTTATGTTAGATTTTGATGTTTTTTTGCTTCTTTTGTGAATTTGAGCTCATTTAATCCTGAAAATACAAAAGGAAGACAAAAGCACACTTTTTCCAACATTAGTACTAAAAAAGGGTTAGTTTTATGCCACAATTGATGAAATTTATAAGTTGCATTTTGCAAACATCAAATACCCCCACACTTGAATCTTTGCTTGTCCTCAAGCAAAACTCTTTATAATGTGGCTATTACACTTCCCAAATGGAATGGGTAGAGAAGAAGGTTTTTGGGCTTGTCGTAGAGTGTCGGGATTTCCAAGATTCTTTATTTAATTTTATTTTTATTTATTTACAATCCTATTCGTCATGATTTATTTAAAACTTTTCATAAGATAAATTACTTATTAGGGCATAACATGCCTCTTTAAAATTCTATTTATATACAAGTTCACATACCTCACGGGGATAACTCAACACTCGGCCGAAAATGTATTTTTGTGGATCACTCGAGAGCGGCATGGAACTTACTCCTACCATAGGCTTGCCAAGCAATCAATCCTCCTCCTTTTTAACTTATATACCTTTGTAAATATCAAGAGGACTTTTTGAGTGAAGGGTTAGGCTTGGGTTAAAGGTAGATGGTTGGGTTAGTGGTTAGTAGAAAAGGGCGAAAAGTGTAACAAGCGTCGGTTTTCGTAAGACTTTTTATTTTTCCACTTTTATTTCTATGAAGCTATTTTTCAAACAAAGTCATTTTTGAAAGACTTGTTTGCTTATTTGCTTTTGCTTCATAATCAACAACATTTTTTTTTTGAAAAGTCATACGAGAAACCGAGCTAGTTACTAAAACAAGGGGTTAAAAATAAAAAGGTTTAGGTGGGTGAAAGGGTGTTTGGTTTGGGTTATGAAATGAAAAGGTTTAGGCTCAAAGGGGCTAACTAGGGGGATTTTGGGTAGGTGGTAAAAAAATAATGGTGTAGAAATAAAAAGGGTTAGTCCTAATGCCTCCATCATTTACTTACTCGGGTTTAAGTTGATAAGGACCGGGAATGTATCGTCATGGCAAGTTCTAGAGTCGCAAGAACCAAGCGGCTATTCACACAAGAAACGAAAAATGAGCATTTAGTCTAATGATATGTAATTGTATGCTCAATAAAGGCTCCCACTTTTGTGGGAATGGGTTTTTATGTGATCAAGTATATATAATTAAATTTTAACTAAGCTTGTCATGCCTTTTCATAATTTTCTTATGTTGGTTCTTTTTATCACGACGCTATCGGTTGTAAATTCGTAAAAATAAAACCTTTTTAGAACTTGAAATTCCCGAGTTAAACCTAGACAAGTAAAAAAAATGAAAAATTTTTGAAAAAATTTGGGGTGATTAGCGGTTCCAATAGAGTTTTGTGTAAGACTTGTATTTAGGACTTGCAAGAATCAAGGTTTTAGCATCCCCCCCCCCCCCCACACTTAAATTACACATTGTCCTCAATGTGTCCCAAAAATAAGTTTTTAGGTTGATTGAATGTGTAAAAGGTGTGAAAAAGCAAAAATTTTGTGTTAGTGGGCGCTGAACACGGCCCCGTGTTGTCCGGGCACGGCCCCGTGTTCAAGTGCCAGTAACAAAATTAAATCAAGAGAAACAGAAGTCTGGACACGGGGGCGTGTTGGGTAAACACGGCCCGTGTCCAGTTACCTGAACTGGGTCTTTTTCTGCAGACTGTGCAGCACGGGGCCGTGTTGGGTGGACACGGCCCGTGCCGAACTTACTGTAAACGAAGAAATTGTCGGACGGTCCTGTTTTTCCTACATGGAGTGCTGGTTCAAGTTTCCCTTGTATCCTTTGTCATCTCAAGTGTGTTTTATTCCTGAAAATTAATCTAAACTAAACTAAGGATAGTTCCGCGGAATGCCTCCGTGGTGCGCCACGTTTATAAGGGTCCTTGGCTAGACCCAAAGCCTGGTCATATGTTACCCAAGTGGGATGTATTGCATCCCATGTTACACCATCGGAGAGCGTCGTCCAAGCTTGAGTCTATGACCTTCATGTTGTTGACCGGGTCTTCGTCCTCTACTTTCTTTCCACATTCAAACTTCACTTCCTCGTCCCCAAACTTCAATGTTAACGTTCCGTCATTCATATCCACCACTGCTTGGGTGATGGCTAGAAATGGCCTCCCGAGGATGAGAGGGACATCGGTGTCTTCTTCCATGTCTAGGATGACAAAATCGGTTGGGAAAACGAAGTTGTCAACCTTGACCAATAGATTTTCAGCGACACCTTGTGGAAATTTGACGGACCTGTCGGCGAGTTGTATGCTCATCTTTGTAGGGCTTGTTGTTCCTAGGCCGAGTCGTTTGAACATTGATGTGGGCATGAGGTTAATGCTAGCCCCAAGATCGGCTAATGCATTACGAACGGGGGATTCCCCAATCGAGCAAGGAATTGTGAAGCTTCCGGGATCGATTTTCTTTTGTGGAAGTTTGTTGAGTACTAAGGCGGAGCATTCTTTGCCTAAGTTAACTAATTGCAATGATTCAATTTTCCTTTTGTGAGTGAGGAAATCCCTCATGAATTTTGCATACTTAGGCATTTGGGTTAGGACCTCAATAAAAGGAATATTAACATGCAATTGTTTTAATAAACTTTCGAACTTTGCGAATTGCTCATCGGTCTTTTGACGATTTAACCTACCGGGGTACGGAATTGGAGGAGTCTTGGTGGACTCTTGAATTGGTGAAGAAGCCTTTTCTGGTTGAGGTGTAGGTGAAGTCATGCTTTGGCTGAGTTGACTTCCTTCAACCGGCGGTAATGGGGCATCCTCGGGGCCCACGGTTCGGCTTCTCAATGTGATGAGGTGTACTTGCGCCTTTGGGTTGGTTTCGGTATTACTTGGTAACGCGCCTTGTGGTCTCTCGGAGAAATTTTGAGCTAGTTGATTTAATTGTTTTTCAACGTTTTGAATGCTAGCTTGTTGATTTCTAAAATTCGATTCCAATTGTTGAAATCGATCCGAGTTTTTCTTTTCGGTGTCGGAGATGAGGCGAGATACAGTATCTTCAAGCCTTTCTCTTCCACCTTGTTGTTGAGAAAAATTTTGTGGTTGTTGAAAGTTAGTTTTTCGTTGGTTTTGTTGGTTACTACTATTGCCGGGATCCCTCCAACCAAGGTTTGGGTGGTTACGCCATCCTTGGTTGTAGGTACCCGTTGGAGGACCCGACGGCCTAGGTCTGTTATCAATGTAGTTTACCGTTTCGGTTTGTTCATCTAATTCTTTCATACAACTCCAATTTTCATGTGGCCCACCACACCCTTCACAAGCCATAACCGAGGCCGTTTTTGTCATTTCTAGCTTTTTGATTTTCGAGGAGAGGGCCTCGATTTGGGCTTGTAAAGAGGTGCTTTCATCAACCTTATGGGCGCCCGGGGCAATAGATTTATTACCTCGAGGAGTGTGCCATTGAAAATTGGTTTGAGCAATTTCCTCAATTTGATTATATATTTCATTTGGGCGACGATTACCTAAAAGTCCCCCGGAGCTAGAATCAAGTGTTTGTCATGTGTGTGGCAACAACCCATTGTAGAAAGTGGATACTTGTTGCCATACCGCAAGACCGTGATGAGGACACTTTCTTAGTAGATCCTTGAACCTTTCCCAAGTTTCATATAAGGATTCCCCCTCCTCTTGTGAATATGTGTTAATCTCAGTCATTAATTTAGCCGTTTCAGCCGGAGGGAAATACTTATACAGAAACTTTTGGGCCAGTTCATCCCAGGTGTTTACCGAGCCAACTGGGAGGGTGTTGAGCCAAGCCTTAGCTCGGTCTTTTAGTGAAAATGGAAACATCCGTAGGCGAATGGCGTCGTTTGATGCTCCATTGATCCGAAAGGTATCACATATTTCCAAGAAATTAGTAATATGTAGATGGGGATCCTCGTCCGCAAGCCCATGGAAGGTTGCGGAGTTTTGAAGCATTTGTATCAAATGCGGCCGAAGTTTGAAGTTGTTGGCTTCGACATTCGGTGCATTGATAGCGGCGCCGAGATTACCTACGGTGGGCCGTAGGTAATCCATAAGGGTACGTTGGTCCGCCATTGGAAGTGGGTCCCCCAAAACTTTCTCTTGATTTTTAGCTTTAAGTCTTTTTCTGAGAAAGTGTTCGGGTTCTTCAAGAGGTTCTTTTATGTCTCTACTAGAACTGGAGCTCATGCACTACGTAGGATGTTTAGATGTGGCGCCAAGGTTCCAAGTCCTGCGATAAAAACAGAAAAGAATGTTGGTCAGAATGTTCACCACGGCCCCG